>JAWNNM010003299.1:0-61020 GCA_035044965.1 Lordiphosa andalusiaca
CACACCGACCCGGATCTAGTATGCCCCATGTAGATGCTTTAAGCAGGCAGACCGAACTATTAGAATCCGAGATGGATAGTCTTGCCGATCCTTGCATTAGATCCGCGGAGCCGATAAATTCGAATGAGTCTGTGAGTTCTCCGAATTCATCCTCGTCGGAAAACGATTGTCCCTTAAGCCATTCCGCCGAAAGTCTTGTAGGAGTTGTTGGCGCGACCCCGAACGATATAGATTTGCTTCTGCATACGGAGCAAATGAGAGATCCTGAGATAAGCAAGCTTCGTGACAAATTGGAGAGTGCATCTGATGATGTTTTCGAGCTAATAGATGGCATGGTGTATAGACGGGTCGATGGATACAAATTCCTTTTGTATGCCCCTGAATTTCTACAGAACCAACTGATTCGAATGTGCCACGAAAAGTTAGGCCACCTCTCTGGTGATAAGTGTGTAGACGACCTTAGAGCCAAGTATTGGTTCCCGTCCATGAGGAGCAAAGTGGACCTTTACATTCGAAATTGTTTGCCGTGCATTTTGCACTCCGTCCCTAGAAGTATACATCATCGTACTTTGCATAGTATACCGAAAGCGGCAATTCCGTTTGATACGATACACATCGATCATTTAGGACCGTTACCAAGCATTACTTCAAAAAGAAAGCATCTGCTTGCCATTATTGACGCTTTTACAAAACATGTTAAGTTGTACCCAGTGAATTCGACAAGTACCCGTGAAGCAATCGATTCCTTGAAGAAATATTTCGAGTATTACAGCCGGCCCCGTAGAATAATATCCGATCGTGGTACCTGCTTTACATCTTTCGAATTCGCTGAATTCTTGACCGATCGTAGTATCGCGCATATAAAAGTCGCCACCGCCGCACCTCAAGCAAATGGGCAGATCGAACGAGTCAATAGAATATTGACGCCGATGTTAGGCAAATTGTCGGAACCCCTTAATCAATCTGACTGGTACAAATTAGTTAATCGAGTAGAATTTGCATTGAACAATTCGGTTCAAAGAAGCACGGGTAAGTCCCCGTGTGTGTTGCTGTTTGGATGTGATCAACGTGGTCCAGTCGTTGATGAGTTGACCGAGTATCTCGAAGAAAAGTTGAATTCTGAAAGTCGATGTGACTTCGAATCCGTTAGGAAAGAAGCCGACCTCAAAATGAGACATGCCCAAGAGCAGAATGAAAGGAGGTATGCACTAAGACATCATGCCCCTCTGCAATACAAAGTAAACGATTTCGTCGCTATTCGCAATGTCGACACTACCGCAGGTTCTTGCAAGAAGCTTGCACCGAAATACCGTGGCCCCTATAAAATCAGCCGCGTGTTGCCCAACGACCGTTATGAGGTCACCGATGTCGATGAATGTCAGCTTACGCAGATCCCGTACAAAGGGATATTAGAACCCGCTAGGCTTAAACCGTGGATGCGTTGCTGTACGAAAACTATTGAATCCTGTTGAGATCGAGGGCGATCTAGTAGTCAGATTGGCCGAATGTAGTCTTTGGACAAATTGTTTGAAATAACCGCCAATATGTAAATATGTGTAAGTATATCGATAAGCATGATATCTAATTATAAGGTATTTTTAAGCGAGCCGAGCACGGTCACATTAATTGATCGACGACCGTTGGTGCCGGACGTGCGAAGCTCGGACAAATTGTACATAGTGAAATAAACAGAAAAAACCGAAAAACCCCCGTTTACAAGAGTAACTTCTTACCCAGCCCAATCAACTAGCACAAAATCTCCGCTTGTAAGCAACGAGTCCTCGTCTCCTCGTCAACCTAGAACATGGCTTAATAAATAGTTTCTAGCTAAAAATTTCCAACACGAATTAGTTAGTCACATTAAAAAAGATTCGGAATGCGAATATGGATGTTGCTTTATTCGCTCTTCCTTCTCCTCATTAAAATACAAAAAATGTGTCATTTAATCCTCTCGAACTAATAGTACTTCCAGGAGTCAATAGATTCCTGAATCTTTGCTTTACTCTTACGCTCAATCAGACCAGCCAAATGCTCCGAACGCATAGACAGCGAGTCAATCTTCTCCACCAGTTGCTGGTATGGACTCAATGGCTGGGTGCCCATTACCACATGACCCAGCTTTGAATCAATCTTGGCATTAAGACGTGCATTTCGTATCAAATTCACAATCCAGCACTCGGCCTCATTTGGTTTCATATTCAGCTTATCGGCCAGCATGCTAATGGTAATGCACTGATGGATACGGCAGAATGTCTCGAAGATCATCAGACGTGCATCCTCCACAAAGTCGGTTAAACAGGCCACAATAAAGAAATCATTGAGTATGACCGTCTGGCATTCGTGCAGCTTGAGGCGTGCTCCCTCGAAGTCGAAGTTGACGTACAAACATTCCAAGAATTCGGTAATGGGATCACGATACGTATACGATTCCTGTTGTATGACCTTAATCAAATCCTTCAGGGCGTTGCGACGTGTGCGGTTAATCACCACAGCGGTGGCCAGATAGCGCATAATATGCGGGCACATGGTCTGTATGGCATTCAAATACAAAGGCTTGTACAGGAACATCTCAATAATCAAATCTCGACCCTTGGGATGATTGAAGAATACCAGCACGGACCAGTGGATGAGCCAAGTACGCTGCTGCAAAGCCTGAATGGTGGAGAAGTTGGCACTGTCTATGTAATCGCGCAAACGTGTCAGATCCTCCAAAGCGGTGTTCCAGTTCAGGGTTAAGATCTCGGCAGCCAATTTGCCCCACAGGACATTGAGATAGTTCTGCAAACCAAGCAAAATTAATTTAAAAATCCCCTAGAACAACTCCAAGACCTACCTTATCGTTCGGCGACATGACAATCAAACAGAAATACAAATACGAGGTGGACTCCTGATAGTTGCCGCACTCATACAAATACTTCGCCAGCTTGTAGGCGCTCTCCAGATGCTCCACCTTGAAATTGTAATCCTTCTGCAGGGCATTCACAAAGGTCTTCGAGTCCTTCATGCTCTCGCCGTTCTTCAGGATGTCGGTGGCCTTCATTATGGGCGCCACCTCGTTTTGCAGCTGCTTGAGAGTCGCCAACACCTCGGCCTTGCGCTGCACCAGCTCCTCGGGCATCTCTTGGCTGAGGTTTAGGCGCTTGCGTGTATCCATGGTGTAATCAATCATGTTGGTTTTGTTGACGGTGTCCAGTATGTACTCCAGCAGCTCCTGCTGATTGTAGATCTGCCAAAACACACATACATACATAGTTACACACATATGACACGACAAATTGGGTGGGGGTGCAGTGAACTAACCTCCTTGCCGCACAAAAACTCCAGCAACGGGAAGGTCAAGTGCCGGTCCAAGTATTGGCAATTGATGCGTGTTAAATCGAACTGCGCCATGATTAATAGTTATTTTCACAATCAAATTTAAGGAGAGAATACGCGTGCAAGTGATGCACAGTGCTGCCCAGTGGCGAAAAGAATGAAGCAGAGCAATGGCTGCCAGTGTTGAACAACCAGTTTTTTTTCGACGTCAGTGTTAGCCTTTTTTTAAACTGTTTTGTTTTTGTGGTTTGTATACATATATACGGTGGTATGTATATACACATGCCACTGCAATTGGCCTAAAATTATTCGGTAGATTTTTTTTTCGAATGCAAGTGTTGACAAACTGATGAATATATCGCTATATTTATCGGATTCAATTTGTGAAGTGACTGTGAATGTAACAACAACGGGAACAGCTACTGCTGCAACTCAAGACAGCAAGCTGTAGCAATTTGGGTTAGCGTCAAAATTAAACAACACATGTATTTAGTAATCAATATAGCGGGGGCTATTGTGGTAACGTATTTCCTTACGATTTTTTATTCCACTTTTTTCTTTCTTTGAATTTTGGAAAATCTACTTCCAACGTCGGAAATAGTCAATTAATTATAAAAATTCGGTTATATACGTGGGAATTTTTAACTCACAGACATATTAAGTGACTTAGAACTCTTTGGAAATCTAACTAACTTAAAATCGAGCTAAGATGCGGGCATAAAGCTAGTTTATAGCTAATAATCAGCCTTTTTCCCATACAAAAAAAGCTGTCTCCTAGCTATCTACACTAGGAGTGCGTTATGCGTTAATAGCCAACAATCAGCTTTTTGTGTATGGGAACAATCAGTTATTTTTTGTATGGGTAAAAAGCTGATTGTTAGCTATTAAAGCATAACGCACTCCGAGTGTAAAACAGCTTGTAATCAGTTTGAAAATTTCCATAAAAAAAGCTGTTAGCTTTTATTTTTAGCGCTTTTGGTTTCCTCCCGTCAAAAACACGGCTTTTTTCTCTCGACTTAACATGCCAGCACTGGTGGCAGCAGGCGCTAGTGCATTTGATAATAGTCGATAGGTAATCGATAATCATACTGTTCAAAAATTCAAATTCAAAGAAGACCAACTCGGTATTATTTTGCAACACTTTAAATAGCTTGAATATTTATTTCTTCAAATGCTTGCACATAAATATACATTTATATATGACTTTTAGTTTGATTATGATACATACATATATATATATATAAATAGCGTGGTATATAACTGCCAAAGGGGCATCTCAACAATCGCCACTTAGGTACATTTTGCAACATTTAAAATAAAATGCATTTCGATATTGTTAAATAAAAGGATTAGGATAGATGTAGGAGATCAGCATACCAATTTTTTTTGCATTTCTAAATATGTAAGATTTCTAATATTTTTGAGTTTAACCATAACAGTAAATTTCTAGTTATTGTCCTTAGTTTTTTTTAATGTTTTTCTTTTTTCTTGGGATATTCAAGTTGAAGTTAGATTTTTGCACTCATAATTGACTCAACATTCTCCCAGCCAGCGCATTCTGTGAAAATAAAATAAAATAGAATAAAAATAATAAAACGAGAAAAAGAAAATGATTTCTCTCTTTTTTTTTCCTTCTTTTTTGGTGTGTAAAAAACTCAAGTCTTTTTTTTGTTGTTGTTTTAAAGTGTAAACTAAACTAAGAACGCGAAAATAAAAATCACAAAATTGCAGAAGAATTGCGGCAACACTCCAGCTTAGGTACGGATAACACCACCGGGACCGGGTAGACCACTGGGACGACCGGTTAGATAGGAATCCACTTGGCGGGCAGCCTGACGACCCTCGGTAATGGCCCACACCACCAGAGATTGACCACGTCGGCAATCTGGAAAGATTAAGTAAACATTTCATTAGGGAACCAAATCAAGCAGACAGAAAAACCCACCTCCGGCAGCAAAAATCTTGGCATTGGAGGTGCCATACTGTCCCTGGCAGGCCTTGATATTGCCACGTGCATCCAAATCCAGTCCCAGCTCCTCGGGCACCGTCTTCTCGGGACCCAGGAAACCCATGGCCAGCAGTATCAGATCGGCGGCGAAGTGTTTCTCTGACCCAGCCACTTCCTGCATGCGCCACTGACCCGTCTCCGTTTTGGTCCACTCCACCTCCACGGTATTCACACCCTTGATGTGTCCATTCTCACCCAAAAACTCTTTGGTGGTGGTGCAATACTGACGCGGATCCTTGCCCCACTTAAGTTTCACCTCCTCGTGGCCATAGTCCACACGGAATACCTTGGGCCATTGGGGCCAGGGATTATCCTCGGCACGTTTTAGCGGTGGCTCTGGCAGAATTTCAAAGGTGGTAATGCTCTTGGCACCCTGACGCAAAGAGGTGGCTATGCAATCGCAACCGGTGTCGCCACCACCAATGATGATCACATCCTTGCCAGCGGCAGAGATGATTTCCTGTTTGCCGCCCAGTTGTTTCTTTTGCTGAGCCTCCAGGAATTCCATGGCAAAGTGTATGCCCTTTAGGTCGCGATTGGCTAGAGGCAAATCACGCGGCCAGGTTGAGCCGGTGGTCAGCAAGACGGCGTCGTATCTACAATGGAGGGGGGAGGGTAATGAAAAATTAGCAATGGATTTTGAAACCGAATACTTACTCCTGCATTAGCTGCTCGGCCTTGAGGTCCTTGCCCACATGCACATTAGTCCTAAACTCGATGCCCTCATCAGCCATAAGATCCACACGACGTTTGACGACCTCCTTGGACAGTTTCATGGTGGGTATACCATACTGCAGCAGTCCACCCACGCGATCGTTGCGCTCAAAGACTGTTACAAAGTGTCCGGCTCGGTTGAGCTGCTGTGAGGCAGCCAAACCAGCTGGTCCAGAACCCACTATGGCCACCCGCTTGCCGGTGCGTACCTCTGGTATTTCCGGCTTAATCCAACCCTGCTCGAAAGCATGATCAATAATGGCGCACTCAATATTCTTAATGGTTACCGCCGGCTCTGAGATGCCCAACACACAGCTACCCTCACAGGGTGCGGGACACACACGTCCCGTAAACTCCGGGAAATTGTTGGTCTGCAACAGCTGACGCAATGCCTCCTGCCATTCGCCATGGAAGATCAGATCATTCCATTTGGGTATGATGTTGCCCAGTGGACAGCCCGTCGAATTGGACTGACAGAAGGGTACACCACACTCCATGCAGCGGGCGGCCTGTACCTTGAGGTTTTTGCGCACATGTGGGAAATTGTAGACCTCGTTCCAGTCCTGCTGTCTCTCGCCAGCATCGCGATACGGTGCCGACTCACGCTTGTACTTGACAAATCCGCGTGTCTTGTCCAGCACACGATCGGCACGCTTCTGCTCCAGTGCCACATCCTGTATGGCCTCCTCAATATCCTTGATGTGTGGCTCATGCTTGCCATTGCCATTCTCCAAAGCGGCCTTCAAAGGTTGCTCCACGGTGGACTGCTGACGCTGCTCTTCCAATTCTTGCAGAGCCTTTTGATACTCATAGGGGAAGACCTTGACAAACTTGGACTTTGACTCGGCCCAAGTGTCTAGCAGTTCTTTGGCCACCTTCGAACCGGTTTTATCCTTAAAGTCCACCAGCAGTTGATGTACCAAAGCCACATCCTTCTCCAATTCCAGCGGCAGCAGCTCCACACTCTCGGGATTTACCTTGGGCTTGAACGAACCATCTATGTCATACACATAGGCTATGCCGCCCGACATGCCGGCCGCAAAGTTACGTCCAGTCAGACCCAAAATGACCACCAAACCGCCGGTCATGTACTCGCAACCGTGATCGCCGACACCCTCGACTACAGCGGTCACTCCCGAATTGCGTACACAGAAGCGTTCGGCGGCGATGCCACGGAAGTAGGCGGTACCCTCGGTGGCGCCATACAGACACACATTGCCCACAATCACATTCAGATGGGACTCAAAGGTGGAGGTGTCCGGTGGAGTGATGACCACATTGCCACCACATAGACCCTTGCCCACATAATCGTTGGCATCACCCTTGAGGGTGACATTGACGCCTCGTGCCATGAAAGCGCAGAAACTCTGACCGGCGGAGCCCTCCAAGAAGATGTCAATGCTCTTGCCAGCGGGTAGACCAGCTTCGCCATATTTGCTGGAAAGAGGAGAGGAAGCAAAGGAGTTCAATTAGTTAATCTAACAGGAACTAGGATGTATAAGGGTAAAGTTTAACTAGTATAATTTTCGTGGTTTTTTATCTGTTTTATTTATTTTTTAGATCTGCATTAATTGTTTTTATTTGATTTTTTCTGAACCTGACGCCAAAGTTCAAGCTTCAGCGATTAGCAGCGGCCTCTATCGTATTTGGTTTAAAGCCTGCGCAAGCAGCGCTAATATCGATATACCACTTAAGTGTATCGGTATCGGTATCGGTACGTGCCTGGTCACACTAAGGCTGCGACCCAGTGAACCAAGCGACCCAGTGACCCAATGAGCTCGCAAGCTTTGAAATTTGAACTTGATCAGTAAGTCAGTAGGTAAGAGGGGAGTACTAATACTGGATTAGGGAACATGACTACATGTGAATTAAAGCTTGCTTTTGATTACTTGCAGCAGCAACATGAGACTCCGGCGGACAGCTCTAAGTTCTTGGGCGTTTTAGGCCAGGCCAGTGATGCCAACATATAAAGATTTGTTGAGAAGCCTATCTTCTTGTTGGCAAAGTGGCGGCAAGAGCTATGCTTGGCCGAAGTCACTACGCACTGATTTGGATCAGCCCCGGCCAAGTGGAGAGGACTGACAAATGCAAGGATTGAGATGACCCTCAAGCATTCAGCATTGAATTGCCTAACGACTTTGGGCTCCTGTTGCTGATGCTTGGACGGGCCTGGTCTATAGGCTGGAATGAGGAGCGCTGCCCAAGTGCGACAGGGAAAGCGCATATGGGAAAGAGCATATGGAGTGAGTGGACTGAGTAGACTGAAGTGAAGATTGGATCTCTAGCTCGGATGTCTACAAGAGATTGAACAGGTGAGTATTTTAAGTTTTCTACTCAAAGTGGGATCATGGCACAGTAGGTGTTTTATCGTTTCTATCTCTTTATCATAGTTAAGTGTCTGCCAATAGGACAGTCCTCGTAAGGTTCCCAGCCAGAACCGCTATTTGTTTCCTTATGTAACGTGTGTGTTATTACGTTTTAGGTCAAGTGCTGGCCTCTTATGACTTGTTAACGCATGGAGGTAAATGTGTTTCCAGAGATACGTAGGGAAACAAAGTGTTTCAGCCTCTGTGTGAAGCTTATAGGCAGCCCTGTCGTGCTCTTCTTTAAAAGAAGATTGATTGATTTCCTTCCAAGTCGCGATGTCCAGGAACCCATATTAAGTGTACACTGAAGTGCCGTGCGATCTCATTCAGAGATAAGCGACCATTAGTAAGCGTTTAAGTATTGTTGATGTATAAGTCAAGCGCCTTAAGGGCTGCTGAACTGCCCGAGAATCAGGGTTCGGAATTGCCCGCCCCCGCGGTCAACGGGCAGCTCAAAAGGGCAGCGACTTGCACTTGGGCAAGTGCAAGTCGCTGCCCTCTTGAGCTGCGGGCAAAGAGCGAACCCTGCTTAAGGGCTGCTGAACTGCCAGAGAATACAAAAACGTTTCCTTTCTTGACTGTGCTCAGGAAGGTGCCGACTTCATATTTCCTATACCATTAACAATTCATTTTCCCCCCACTGGGCTGCATTTACTGAATTCAGAACCACAATTGTCTAACTATTTTGTGTACCATTTCTATAAAACGGAGTTTTAAGTCAATAGGATGAATGACGATCTTTAAAACACGTTTCCAAGTATCTTCCATAGTTATTGCATAAAAACTGGTTCCCCATTTCGGGAGAGAACTCGCCTAGTTATGTTTTACAATCAGAGTGAACAATTCTTATTGAAGTTATATATGAAATCTAAGATTTCTTAGTTCAGCAGTAGCTTGTACTGATTTTCTGTAATTTAGTCAATCAGACTAAGAGATGGAACCGATACATTGGTATCGAAACTGATTAGCTTGATTTGGAGTTGGGAAAGAAATATTGAGTCAATAGACTTACTGAATATAGTAAATTTTTTGAATTCCTCCTACAATTAACCATTTTGAATCTAAGATCCGATTTCTCATCTTCTCCACAGAGCTATCTGTCACATAAATTCACAAATATCAGTGAAAAATCTAAGTTTATTTGACACATAGCAGCTATGTAGAAGATAAGAAAACGGCCCCAAATTTAAGAGGAGTTTGTTGTATGAAGAACTAGTTCTCTAATATGTCTACTTAAGCAGAGCCAGGACTTATGTTAAGTGTAATACATGGGTTGTTATTTAGGCAGATAGTTGGATTGACAGGACTCGATCAGCTCAGGTATTTATGTTGATGCAAGTTAAATGATTATTTCTTATGAGACCGAAATGATTTCTTCTATCTACCAACATTTGCTCGAGACTATTATTTCCTTTTACATTATAAGTAAGGCATATTAATGAAAGATTATGTGGCTTAAAAACAAGGGTCGGCATTGTGAGCAGAGACAAGTGAAGAATTTCCAGGGAGAAGTCAACATGCTTGCATTTTTGAAACCTCTGTTACTCTCTCTTAAAACAACAAAGCAGAACAATTTAAAATGGTTTCTTAGTTGCCAGTAGCAACTTCTCTGCTTACAAGGCCGACCCCTGCTTTAGGACGTTAGAGGGCATCAGTAAAAATCATTGACTTACGTGGCTATGTGATAGCTCAAAGTGGAACCAAAAGCTCTCTCCTCATTCGGTATGCGCATTTTGACGGTGACATTATCCTGGGAGCCATTGAAGATCTGTTGGGCCTTGGCTATTAACTCATTGTCGGCACGCTTCTCCAGTTGGAAGTCCTGCTTGACAGAGCCACCCACAATATTTGTACCCGGACGTAGCTCCAAAGCGGGCTGCAGCAATAGCTTGAGATCCAGATTGCTGGCCTTGGCATCGCGTTGACTGGCCACACGTAAAAGATCAGTGCGTCCAATTAGATCCTGGAAGGTGCGTATGCCCAGATTGGCCATGATTTGACGGATCTAGAAGAAAGGAGAGAGGATTGAAGCACTGTGAACTGAAATCATTTGATGGAAAACTTACATCCTCGGCCAGCATGAAGAAGAAGTTAATCACATGCTCGGGCTTGCCGGTGAATTTTTTGCGTAATTCCGGATCCTGGGTGGCTATGCCCACGGGACAGGTATTCAAATGGCATTTGCGCATCATGGTGCAACCTGGGGAAATCAAATTACAGCAATTATGCACTTCACTCGCCTTCGTTAACCCAACCAACTTACCCATCACAATCAACGGAGCGGTACTAAAGCCAAACTCATCGGCACCCAACAATGCAGCCACCACCACATCGAATCCTGTGCGTAGCTGTCCATCGGCCTGTACAATCACTCTGTGTTTTTGTTGGAATCGATGCGGTATCAGTGCGGGAGACATAAAAAGGAAGGCAATGTTAGCACAAACCAAATTCACCCCCAAGTGGGTCAAAGTAATGAGGAGAAATTACGAATGGAGCACAGCGCTGCGCGACGATCGTGCGAGCAAGTGAGCAAGTGAGAGCTGACAACACGTCTTTCAAGATTCAATGAATCAATCAATCTTGACCAACGCGTTTTCCAACGCTGTCATCATCTGGATAACCACCAGGCACTTTCGGTAATGTTTCGTTCATGATTAGTAACAAGAGAAGTTCGAGTGGATCGAGATGGGGACTCTGACGGACGGTCACTTACCTTGAGCGTAGATTATTCAAAACCAGCACCTGATGCGTCTCAGCAATGCCCAGTTCCCAGGGTAAGCCGGCGTTCTTAATGCCGGTCCAAGAGCTGGCGCCGGTGCCGCCATCATGTCCAGAAATGACAATATGCTCGGCTTTGCCCTGGAAATAAGAACAGAAGGGATAAGCGTGTCGCTTTTTTTTGGATATCCAACTTACCTTGGCCACTCCAGAAGCCACCACGCCCACACCCACTTCAGACACCAGCTTGACACTGATGCGTGCCTTGGGATTGGAACATTTCAAATCATAAATCAGCTCGGCCAAATCTTCAATGGAATAGATATCATGATGGGGCGGAGGTGAGATCAGGCCCACTCCAGGCACTGATTTACGGGTTTTGGCTATGTCCTTGGTTACCTTGTAACCTGGTAGTTCACCACCCTCGCCCGGCTTGGCTCCCTGAGCCATTTTGATTTGCAAATCATCAGCATTGGCCAGATAAGAGGCGGTGACACCAAAGCGTCCGGAAGCCACCTGCTTAATGGCCGAACGGCGGCTGTTAAGTGGCTGCTGATCTGTAAGCAAGATCAGAGAACTGAGAAAACATTCAGCGAATGAGGTCAAAGAGTAACTTACTCAAATAACGATCCGAATCCTCGCCACCCTCACCGGTGTTGCTTTTGCCGCCAATGCGATTCATGGTTATGGCCAGAGTTTGATGAGCCTCCAGGGAGATGCTGCCAAAGCTCATGGCTCCGGTGGCAAAGCTGTTGGTTGACCAAAAGTATGAGGATTAGCTGACTTGGCCTGGATTCAATATAAACTAACCGCTTGACAATCTCACTGGCCGGTTCCACCTCCGACAAATCCACCTTCTCACGATCGGTCACAAACTCCAATTGTCCACGTAGAGCACACTTCTTTACACTCTCCAGCGTGGTCTTTTTAAACTCCTCAAAAGCACTGGGACTCTTGTTGACCGCCGCCTCCTGTAGGCTACCAATGGAGGCGGGCTCATTGATGTGTGCCTCACCGCCATGACGCCAGTGATAATGTCCTGGGTTACGCAGGATGCGCGTGTCCGGCGACACCTTGCAAAAGGTCAGTTGATAACGATCCAAGCCCTCCTTGGCCAGTATCTCCAGGGTTACACCACCGATGCGACTTTGGGTGCCACGGAAGCACTTGGCCACCAGATCATTACCCAAGCCAACGGCCTCAAAGATCTGTGCACTCTTGTAGGATTGCAAGGTGCTGATACCCATTTTGGCCATCACCTTGGCTATGCCCGTATCAATGGCCTGTGCATATGCGGCATAGATTTGCTTATTGTTGACCTCGGGACTGATGACGCCATCGTCGCGCAAAGCCTGGGCCAGCTCAAAGGCCAAATAAGGACAAATGGCATCGGCTCCATAGCCCAGGAGCACACAAATGTGATGCACTTCACGCGCCTCAGCGGTTTCCACCACGATGCCCACCTTCATGCGTTGCAGGGTCTCAATCAAATGATGATGCAGTGCACCCAATGCCAAAAGAGCCGACACGGCCACACGTCCCTTGGAGCCAGCCTCACGATCCGAGATAACCAACAGTTGATAACCCGCCTGGGCGGCATTGAAACCCTCACGACACACACGCTCAATGCACTCAAGATAGCCCGGGACACCGTCACTAAACTGGAATGTTAGGTCCAGCACTTTGGTCTTCCAGCCGCGATGCGTATTCCGCTTAAGCAGCTGGGTATCTGGAATGCTCAGTATGGGATTGGGTAGCCAAATGCGATGCACTTGCTGAGCCGAAGGCTGCAAGATGTTGTCCTCCGGTCCGATGGGACACTGCATGGACATGACCACCTTTTCGCGGAATGGATCGATGGGTGGGTTGGTGACCTGGGCGAATAATTGCTTGAAATACTCATAGACAATGGGCTGGAAGTCGGACAGACAGGCCAAGGGAGCATCGTTGCCCATAGAGCCCAAGGCTTCCTTTCTGCAATGCAAAAGGAGAGTTTGAATAAGGGAAGGATCTTAAGTAGAGGTTGGACTTACTTGTTCTTGAACATGGGTATTAGGAGCATGTTGACCGTCTCCGTGGTATAGCCAAAGAGTGGCAGACGCGGATCGAAAATGCCACGCTGAGAGGCTGGCACCTCCGGTTGATCCCTCACTGTGGGGGTATTCAATATGTTGGCATTGCGTATCTCATCCAAAGTGATCTGAGATTCAAGAGAAGAGTTGTTGGTTGTAGAAGAGTTGGAGGTGAGGTGGAAACAAAAAAACAAGCAAGTGCAACTCAAAAGCAAGTAACTCAACACAAAATTCCTAGCTCTACAATTCATCTCTGCTCAGAGCATGGCTAACTCACCATCTAATCTCATCCAGGTTAGCAAAAGGCGTGAGAGAGAGATTTTTTAAGACATTTACAATGTTTTGTTACGACTGTACCCGTACCAACTGTACCTCCCTCGCCCCTTAAACTCACCTTTTGCTGCAGCCACTCGGAATGGGGACGCGATTTGGCTATCTTCGACTTCAGCTCAATATCCTGTATCAGTTTCTGTTCCTTGGTATCCACCAATAACATACGGCCGGGCTTAAGACGACTCTTCAGTGTCACCTGCGCTGGATCCACATCGTAGACACCCACCTCAGAGGCCATGACCAACACATTCTCCTTGGTCACATAGAAACGCGAGGGACGCAATCCATTTCGATCCAATACCGCGCCTATGTAACGTCCATCGGTGAAACTGATCAAAGCCGGACCATCCCAGGGTTCCATTACACAGGCCGCCCATTGATAGAAGTCTCGCTTCTCCTGCGGCATGGTCTTGTCATTTTGCCAAGCCTCCGGCACCATGGTCATCACCGATTCCGGCAACGAACGCTCGCTGGCCATTGTGATAAACTCCAGCACACAATCAAATGAACCAGAGTCCGAGAGATTAGGCTCTACCACTGGGTACAGCTTCTTGAGCTGATCTCCAAACAGTTCCGATTGCATGACACCCTCGCGTGCCTTCATGAGATTCACATTACCACGCAAGGTATTGATCTCACCATTGTGGGCAAGGACACGCAACGGATGAGCACGCTCCCAGCTGGGGAAGGTGTTCGTGGAGAAACGTGTATGGACCAGAGCCAAATACGTCTCGAACTCTGGATTCTGAAGGTCCGTGTAATAATCCCAAAGTTGATCGGAGGTGAAGAGACCCTTGTACACCACGGTACGATCAGACATGGAACAGATGTAGAAACGGCGTCCCGGCTTGGCCAACTCATGACTGGCCCGCTTCCTGAGGACAAACACCTGACGCTGGAAGGTCTTCTCATCGCTGCCCTCGTGACGGCGTACAAACACCTGACGCGACAATGGTTCCGATTTGCGAGCCACCCCACCAATGGCCGGCTGATTAACTGGCACAGTGCGCCAGGCGATGACCTCCAGGCCCAGGCTTTTGGCCAGTACATTAAATTCAGATTCGGCAGCCGAATGCTGCACCTCATCCAGATAGAAAATGCCAGTGGCATAGTTGCCCAGCTCCGGCAAGGTTACACCTTGAGAGGCGCTAAAAGAATAAGAGAGGGAGGGGAGGAGATGAGCATGTTAAATAGTTACCAGCTGAAAGCTGTTTAAAAGGTCGTAACAGGCGAACAATCGACGCTTGCAATTTGCTTTAATCAACGCAACCGGCGATCTTATGAGATTCCGAAAGAATAGCAAGCGCAGCGAGATAAACCAGTTAATCCGCAGCGGGCGAGCAATCGACACCAGCAATTTGCCATAAACACAACGCAGCCCAGCGTACTTTTGAACAAGTTAAGCCGTAGCAGCTGAGCAATCGACGCCAGCAATTCGCTATACTTCCCGCATTCCAGCGTACTTTTGAGATTCCGAAACAATAGCAAGCGAGGCACGATAAACAAGTGAAATTGAAGCAGGCGGGCAATCGACGCCAGCAATTTGCTATACACCCCGCATCCCAGCGTACTTTTGAGATTCCAAAACAACAGCAAGCGCGGCGCGATAAACAAGCTAGGCCGCAGCAGGCTAGCAATTTGCCATAACCACAACGTATTCTTAGATTCCGAAGGGATAGCAAGCGCCGCGAGTTAAACCAATTAAGGCGCAGCAGGCGAGCAATCGACGCCAGCAATTGCGACCCAATGGAGACAAAATGGCGTACAAAAATAGGCAAAATATTCCAGTGCTGGAGGAAAACTTGATGCTTCCAATCCACTTCAGCCTTCACAGGCATTCATATGAATTTCACTTAACTAGATCAGTCTGGTCGGTCATGCTGTTTGTGTTATGTCGCACTAGAAATCATCTCTCGCAAATAATGCGCCATAAAATCCAGCAGGTTTTTGCATTTCTAATTGAATTAAGCTTACAGCTTTCAGCCTTACACCCATTCATCGGTCGTTCCACGCCGTCAAATGACGAAATAAATCGCACACCTTATCAGCATCATAACACCAGTTGCCAACGGTCCCGGGACCCGTTCATCTGTTTGTCATTCAACCATGCATTCGCCTCTACCTACACTCGCACGAGTACTTGTATGATAAGTAGAGCTTAAGCTTGTTCTTATTACGTCGCAGCAGCACTGACTCGGACTTCATGTGGGGCGCCATGTATAATTTCACAAATTGTCCGAGTTTCTTAATGCGTTCCTTGAACTTGACATTCGCTAACTTGTTGCCTCCTCGGGTATCTATCAGTCTAAACCCTGAATGAACTTCTCATCACACGGCACGTGCGTGTCTAGCACGAATATGCAAACTAAGGCAACACACAGTGTGTCAGGCGACGAAAAAACCGCTCGGACATATCAATTAAAAGGCCGCCTAAATGCTAATTATATAGTACTCATTTGTCGTGCGACACTAGACGATTTAATGTGAGCCTACCTATCATCTAGTTGGACAGCTGGTGACGGTGTGTTCCATATAGCAGCATCTTGATTATTAACAAGTGTTTGTGAATTGGCTTGATGTTGACTTGAGTTCAATTAGAAGAGACGAGTCCAGTGGTTAGTACGTTTGCACTTAAAGATAGGTGCAAAATGAAAAGACTTTCATTTACACTTCAAACTTTCCAGCAGCTGTAACTGGTTTTTGTTGGTAAAATTCCCAAAACGTTCTCCATTACTCTATGCCAATAAACACATATGTATATTTCTAATGGACTGGACCTTGCTGTATTTTTCCACTGGACGCAGCTCACTTAAATCATACTTGAAATGGCATAAATTTGCGTCAAGTAAATGTCACTCCAATACACAACACTTTCTACTAGCATCACATATTGTACTATTTTTTTTGGTCTGGTAAAGCGTGACGAAAACGCGAGTCGTGCCAAAATGCTGGCAAATATAAACAGAATACAAATACCGTGAGCAGAAAGCAGATGTTTAATTTTGCCATAGGGTAAATAACTATGTAGAAGTATGAACAGGGATATATGTATATATAATATTTATACGTATATACAAGTGGATACATGTATGTTTGTATGTATGCAGGTGGGGGGAAATGTGTTTAATTTTTGCAAAATAATTTTTGATGTGCTCGACTGCTGATGCTGATGAGAATGTCTTTTTGGCACTTTGAATTACAAAGCTGTGAGTTATATTGAAAACTAAATACCCTATTTTGTGATTGTATTCAGATCTCTTCACATTTCCGAGTGGTGATTGGTATCCATGTTTACTATAAAATCTAGACAATAGTTGACATCTTAAAATTTCTTAAAAAATGAGAACTACTATCGCTGCCAAGAAAATGACATTTTCTTTTCACTTTAAAGTCTACGAAATTCACAGAAAGCGAAAAAAACCAATTCGAAACAAGATAGAAAACAGGTTAATCCCGGAGCAGGCTATAACTGATCCTGTTTTTTTGAGACTAAAGAGTGGGAGTCAAATCAATCTTTTCCCAGGTCGGCCCTGTTTTCAATCCCGTTTCGTGAGATTTCTTTTTTCAGTGTAGATTTTGAAAATTGAAATGCGAAAAATTTTCAAAAAGATTTTCATCGAAGAACCATTCAGCTTAGGTTAAAGCAGCTACACAGTGAAAAAAGATATTTAAAAGTATCCATTGGATGATTTCCCGTATCTATTTGGACTGGATATGCCTTAAATATCAAACAGAGCTGAAAATCATTTAAAGGATACGTAATATTATCATCATTTGGATGATGTTCAGCTCCGTTGGATGTTAAAAGAATATTAAAGACATATCCAGTCCAATTGGATATTTTTTCTGTGTGGAGAGCCACATATCGTGCTGTTTTAAGTAGCTGATGTGGAAATAGAATCGATAAAACGATGTTCTAATTAGAATATATACAATATTCCGATATGATATTTCATGTGGCGATATTGTCGACAATTAATTGTACTATTGAATCTCTCACTTACTCACTCGACGATTTTCGAAGCAGTCAAAATGGTGTTGCCTATCTTCATCGAATCGGATCGTAGGTATTTGCTAAAGCAACATTGGACTATAAGATTTTATGCATCTTGGGAAAAAAACATCCTTGGGTAAAAAGCCCACCTAAAAGACATCAGCTAGGTTAACTACCCATATTGTTATATATTTTAAGGGTTTCCGAAAACCTGAAGTTTTAGCCAGCTCGATCTCATGTTTTACTTTCGCATAACTTTAAAGAGAGACATACAATATCACAAAGAAGGCTGATAGATCGGTCAGCTGTTTCAAGAGGATTCATCCTCTAACATCAACGTGTTTCCATGTATGGAAAGACAGCGCAGAAACATACAGAAATCCTTGTGTGTATGCATCCCCCAAATGGCTTTACTGTATTAGTGTGAGAGATATACTGTCCGCTGCTAAAATGGTGACCAAAATGTTTGTCGACAGCCCTCGATTATAATCAATTTCGATCAGCCAGTGATCTTTTGATATCCCAAACACTGAGAAAAGGAAAGATGATTTATTCGCTCTTTCGTTAGATTTTGGTGCTCTACGGCTCAGTAAAGCCAAGTACTACTGGCTTAGTACAGCAATTATAATTTTGTATATTAAGTATGAAACCTCTGCTATATATATTCTCACTTTACAAAATATTTCATAAATCGAAAAAATCTCAAAATAATGTCAATTCTTTTTTAAAAAAAAGCAGAGTATTTCAAACGGATTGACAGCAGCAAACGATATGGCAGCTTTGAACTATTTATATAAATTTCGCGCACGAGATCGCAACAATATGGTGAGCAAATAGTCATGTAAACCATTCATCAATGGCGGCAAGAAACGGCAATGGCGCCAAGAAAACCGGCATGGCAGACAGATACATACATACATAAGGTTAAGGAGAAGAAACAAGTGTAAAACTTACAGAGCCTTGGCATAGAGTCCGTGCGGAATGGAAGCCAAAACACCAGCACCATCGCCAGTGTCATTGTCGCAGGCGCAGGCACCGCGATGATTCATCCGTTGTGACAGGGTCTGGGCGTCCCGCAGAATCTAAAGATGTATGGACGATGTAGTGAGTGATTGAATTGACGGAGTTATAAGATTTTTGGTATTAACCTTGTGAGAGCGCTTGCCATCGATGGCCACAATGAAGCCCACACCGCAGGCCTCGTGCTCGTTCTGAGGATCATACAATCCCTGTTTGCCAGGTGCCTCCCAGGGCATCTGCTGCTGCTCCACATCCTGTTCCTCACTCAGATTCACTTCATTCGATTGTTCGTTATTACGCGACTCCGCGTTGATATTGCTCGCACTATTTTCCGAATAATTGCTGACGCTAGTTGTACATTCAAATTCGCAATTGTCAGTGGTGATTGGTGCCATTATACGTTGTCTAACCCGGTTGCACTTGCTGAAATGTTTTCAATTCGCCGTTCAAGTTTGTTTATGGAGAAGAGCGTTTGGCTGCCACAAGTGAATGAAACAATACACAGATTAATTTTCCACACGCACAAATAGCACAGAAAGTATAAATATTATTTAGCGCTTTCTGGGGCACACGCTACACTGACGGCTGCTAGAAAGCGAATGAGTGGTTGGCCCGTTGGCTAAGCAGCTAAAGGCCCCCCCACCTGATCGCGATCGGAACGTTCTCTTTCGCTCCCACTCTCCCACTCTCTCTCTCTCTCTCTGCATCTCTCTCGCTGCCCCCTTGCAAAATAGTTCGATTTGGTTCATGTAATGCAATTCCCATCAGATAAAAAAAAAAAGTTATTTGCTTTGCGATTTTTCCATTTCGAAACTGCATTTAGCTCTACTAAAATGATAAAACTTTCTTATACATTCCAAAAGAAATCAGAAAAAAAGGCGTAGAATAGTGCTGGGATTGGTCTTTTATCTATCCTAGGCACGTGATTCTTATCAAAATGTAATGCAGTGGAATACTTTCGAAATGCAATATATTTATTTATTTATTTGAACTGTTGTCGTCAATAACAAAATGCCATAAACAAGTGCATTTTATTTGCTAAAACGAGAGCAATATAAATTACAATTGAATTTTGAAAAAATTGCGAGTAAACAACAACAACAGCAACAGATGTCCATCAACAAAACATATGAAATGAAAATTCACAACACAGAAATAGAATTACATTCCATTTTTGAAAAGTAGCCGGTCTTAGCGACATTTTAAGTCTTTAGTATTTGGTATACTCTTACAAAAGGTAGTATAGGTACTTAAATTAAGTTGCCTGTCACCGAATTGAATCTAATTTATCTGAAGAACTTAAAAAACAGTTTTGTATTATACTTTTTGGAGATGTGAGATTAGTTAAGCATTTTCACTGAACTTAAATTTGCCCAATTGTACTCTGGAAGAGCTTCAATAAGTTGCACAACTGGATTACTGAATTTTTTAACTGGATTAATAACATAAACTATTAAGCACATGTGTGAGTCTTAGCTTGGTTAAAAAGACAGCAACATACGAAGCAAAACAGACACCAATATAATGAAAATCATTTGTTAAACAACGACAACCAAATGGAAGGTATGCAGAAAACTGAATACAGAATTGGAATTAAACTGAGAATGCCTTAACTTCTATTTGTAGACAAAAATTGTAGAATTCAGAGGGTTAAATATCCTCTCATTAGAGAAATGGTTCTTAAGACCAAGGTGCAAACGTCATTAAAAACTGTCTTAACTTTTGGACTATTATATATCGCTAAATACGCGTCATTATCCGGATCCCTTTTTTGAATCAGTCTTAAATTGAAGAAGTATCAAACTACATATTTCCAACCCATATACCAAATTACCAGTTTATAGCTTAAATTTCTTGCATTTTTCAAATGTCCAGCAATTACATTATACACCTACAGTCTAATTTTCGGTCGGACGGAATGGTTCTGAACCACCTTAAAACTGATTAAGACGGCTGGTTCGGGGTCAAGAAACTATTTAACTCAAATTCTTAGCTAAAGAATCTTCTGGGATATGACACTAAGCCACTTTTGAACAAGAACGAAGCCGCTTGTGTGTCAGTAAAATATGTGTCAGTAAAATAATATAAAAATTCCACATTACCAACATTTGAAGTGATATCTGAGATATGTCGCTAAACCAATTTTTGAAACTGTTTGGAACCATTTGATTACACGTAAAACATCAATCTTTATACCACCAATGTACTGACCAAATTTCACTTTCATAGCCAGAACTACTTCTGAAATATTGCTGCCAACCAATTTTAAACTGGTTCGATACCGACTCTGAACCGGTAAAATATATAAATCCATATTACCAACATGTAAACCAAATTTCAAGTTCATGGCTTAAGTAACTTCGGAGTTATGGCTCTGAACCACTTTTGAACCATTTTTTACCGCTTTCGAACCGGTTCACAGTCATGATACAAATAATATGACTCGTTCCGAATGGACTTAAATTTTCTGTTGACATTTTGTAAGGATCGGTTCTAAAATTGAGACGCCCATAAGGAACAACTACACATACAAAATATTTACTGATATACGTATATATGTAAATGTATTTTTGGGGCGCTGAAAAAGTTTAAAAGTTCTGTTGAACTGATTTAAATGATGGTTTGAATCGAACATCTTTTGAGGTCGAATTCGGGATTAGATTGGGGGGGTTATATATTTGAAAGCTTCGGTTCATTATCCAGTTATCGATTCGGGATCCGAAAAACCCGTACCGAACTGGATCTTTACGGTTCGGTTCAGTACCCGTCTGAGTCATAGATTGTATGAACTAGAAAAACGGAGATCATGCCTTCAAACAGACTCCAACAGGCTTGTCCCAAGAGGGTTCTTTTTGCTTTCAGTCGCAGGTCAGCGTCAGAGCTAGTTTAGTTACATACTTTTGCACCACTTTAGTATTTATTTAATATATTCAAATATTAACAGGTATAATTTTTTCAAATATCTTTTCTTTTCTACTTCTATTCTCATTTATCTGTTATGGCATTCCATAGAACGAACACTTGCAAGAGTATCAAAATATCAGTACTGTATGAAATTCCTCAAATGCATTCCATATTGTATATATTTGGAACATTGTGGTGTTGTTCCAAGAAGTCAATTCAATTTATGACTTATACTATAAATAGCATTAGCATTTCAGAGATGAATAATTTGTATATGCAAAAAGCTAAAAATTTTCCATTAATTTTTGGTGCCTTTCTTTCTTTTTTTTTTTTTGTGATTTTCTTTGATAAGAATCAGCGGCCAAGTTCACAGGGTTCATTCACCAGCAGCACTACTAGCCCACTACCAAAATACTCATTCATTCAAATCAATTTCCTCTCTGTGTGTGTGTGTGTAGATACGTAAGCTATCAAGACGAATTCTATCAATTATACGCGTATTATGGTTCAAAGTCCCACCAACCGTCTAGAGAGCAATCAAACTTATCTGGCCCAGGCGGGTGACTTCGACTACGTCAGGTAGCGCCAATGTTCGGTTGAGACGGGTGTGACACATTCGCACTCACTAATAAAATAAACACACTAGACTTGGTGGGGTGGGATGTGGAGGGCAGAGCACCCAGACCGGTTTGTGGCTACTCCCAGCAGATAAGTGTCGAAAATATTTCAAGCAATAATACGTATATGCACGAAATATTGTTTGTCCCAGGGGTATACACGAATTAGGGTAGGAATTGTTGAGGCAATTTTGGTTTAAACACAATCACAGAATTGCTGGGAAATCGATATATAAGAATTTCTACAATCACTTCTACATCATCTGAAACATAAAGAAAGACATCAAGCGAAAATATAGATTTATGGCGGAACCGAAGTGTAGGTTCTTTTGCAATTTCCTTATAAATATTATTTATCTTCTAAGAATCATTCTTAAAATCAATTACCAGGTAAACCCCATTCGTTCATTTTTAATATAATATTTTAATAAGCATCGATATCACGCATCTAACACGTGCCGAGTGAGTGTCTGCGCCTGAAGAACGGGCCAAGAGAGGTAGCAGAATTCTTTTTCTTGCTTTTTTTTTTATTACTATAATCTTTTTTACGCCTTTGTCTAACCAAAAGATAAGATTCATTTAAAAACCCAAGCGGTGCGGCGTTCTGCCGGCACACTGAACTTGTCCCATATGCGAAAGAGTAAAGTTCCTGCGGTTACGATACCTAGTTATGGCGCCATAAATCAGTTGTCACGTTTTGCATGCGTGATTTGAAGAGATGGGCTTGCTATAAATATAAATAGAATTTCTCAGTGAATGCATAATAAATACAATACTTTGTTTTGGATTGGATGGTAATGATAGTAAACTGTGACGTAGGGTAGATCATGGTACACAAAGTGCGGAGTGGAAATTTTTTTTTTTATAAACTTTAAATGCCTGCCATTTCACCAGCAGATAAGACACACACGACTCACAAGAACTGAGAATATTCCACAGAGTTAAATTGGATGCAATAACAATAGAAGTTCCAAAAGTCGCTGGTGAAACAGAAAATGCGAAGGAATTAACATTAATTTAGGTGAATTGCAAACTAAAGAGGTTTATTATATTGTACTTTTAAAGGCAGAAAGCTAATTCAAAACGATCAACTAAAATTTGGACATGAATGATTAAAAAAAAAAAAACCATTCCAGATATTTTTCGCAGGAGAAATACTTTCGAAAATAACATTTGAACAATGTTCTTTCAACAGACTCCCCTACTTCATACCAGCTGTCTCTTTTATACCAATAATGTGCATAAAATAGAGCTAGCCAAATTTGGATAACGGAAACACTTGAAAAGTGTTATATAACTAACGAACTAGGTCCTTAGATTTAAAGCTATTGAGTTGAAATTTAATACATAGTCTTCTTTTGAACTGCACACTGATAATATGTCAGATCAGATGACTATTTCTTGTAGCTGCCATAGAAATGATCTCTTTCAAGAGTATTCGACACAGACGAAGTTAATTTTGTTTTTCGCACGGAGCTGTCCTACGAAAACAGCTTGAAGGTAATAATTTCGTTTGGCACTCAGCACCCCAAGCATAAAGAAGTGAGCAAATCGAGCCAAATAGTACCTGATATTACTGTTATTGCTTCATAATTTGCTTGTTGGATTAATTTCTTTAACCTTTTGAGGTTGTGGTTCACTATCAATTATTTTGCTCCTGGATTTTTCCCAGAAGACTGTTCTAAGCATGTTCTCTTTTTTTCTAAGGAGCTCCCTAATAGTGTGGTGGCCTCTACCACAGAAGGGTTCTGGTCATACCATGCCGGTGGCTGCACCCTTGCATGTCAGTTCGTCGGCCAAACTCTCGCTCGTTACTCTACGCCAAACAGCAACGAATACAGCCGGCGTGTATAGGCTGCGGGCATCCGTTGTATAGGGTCTTTATTTCAGAAATATGCGAAAAAATTCGCACCTAAATATAAAATATTGATACTGACTCTCTCTAAAAACGTTTCATGCTATGATAATGGATAATTTTTATCTTAAATGTTTTTTTTTTTTAAATTGGAAAAAGGCCTTAAAAACTAGTAAAATTTTTGTGAAATACAACTTTCTCTTAAGTTCTTTAAGAAAATTATATTCGAAAAATCCCTTCTCTTCTTTTTCATAGAGAAGTTTGTTCTAAAACTTCGTTTTATAGCATATTATTGGTAATTCAAGAAGACTTTTTATGGATATTTAAAAATTGATCTAAGTAACAAAGCATTCTTAATGTTTCTCTCATAGTTTTGCGAAATCCACGTAGCTTAGTTGTTTTTTTTTATATAAAGATTAATGGAAAATCGCCAGATCTAAGAAAAACTTAGATTTGTATTCATTTTCATCCACTAGAATTCTTTATACGACCTTACACAAAATAGTTAGCTCAAAAACCCCAAACAGTGTCACTGGCAAATACAAAATTCCATACAGCTCCCTTTCCATTTACAAATTCTTTCAGTGTGCTCAGGCTATAAATAGTAGTTCCGAGATAAAAAAAAACAACCAAAACACACAATTGTAATTCGTTCAACGTACATACATATATGTAATTCCAGAACGTAATAAACCAGATCGAGGGTTATAAAGCTAATTAAAAAGAAAGAAAGAAAACAACCGTAATGCAAATAAATTGTTACTATTTTTTGTAAAATGCTTGTGGAAAGTTTGCACAGCTGATGCAAGTGCACAGGTTGAAAGCTATTAAACAATAAGAGGTCCCATAAAATTGGACGACTTCTTGAAATACGCGCGACTGATAACAAAACAAGAAACAAGGTCAATTATTGCGCCGTTTTATGACCACACTAAATCATGAAACTTGAAAGTAAATGTAAGTGGACGACCCACTGGTATTTCCGCTATGAACGGATATGGGGTGGGAAATGTCCAGCCATTAGGAACCATTAGGACAAGCCTTTTCATTGTTTACCCAAATCCTAATCGATGTTATTATACTTCTTTTTTTTTTTTTTTTGCTTATCGCAAATGACATTTTGTTTTTGGCCCTTGGGGTTATTGAAACTTGTTGCCGTTGTTTACATAATAAATACATCATAGCCGGATTCTATATATAATACACACAATATCTATATCTAGATGTGGGCCACACGCGGCTAGCATGCTTTGGACTTTGCACGCACTGGAAGAAGAGCACTTCCCGCACTCTTTATTCTCCCTGTCACCTTTCTGTATTCACTTGTCTGCAGACTTGTTTGCTAGATTGGATTTCTGATTTCGTTTTTAAATGGAATCTGAATTATTTAGACGTAGATTTGTTTAAGTCTCTCTCGCTAGGAGTTCTTTTGAATTGTGGGTTTATTTCACTGACACCTGGAAATGTGTAAAATTAACTTGAATTTCAGATACGTATTATAAATAAATACTTGGCTTTACACAGCCCTGAAGTCCCAAGCCCAAGTTAAAGCGCGAAATTGAAAGGCAACGCTTGAGACGCTTTTTCATTTCTTGTTATTTCAAAGCTAGCGCCAATAGCTTGTGAAGGTGACCGGAAGTGTAAGTTTTCTTAAAAAAAAAAAACATTTTCATTGGTTGTTTCGAGGCAATATCGAATCCCACTGGATTGGATACGAATAAAAGCTTAGAAAATGAATCTAAAAACGAATAGAAAGATTTTTATCTTGACTTTTAAGGGCGATTTTGTGTCATTTAAAGTTCAATTCAAATCAATCTAAAATCTACATTGAAAATCTTTTAGCAAGAGCTTGCAGTTTGGAATAATCCAGTATGAAATACCTTGAAATCAGACAAAACATCTTAAAAACAAGATTTATTATCTCTCATCTTATCAACCCTTTGTAAAGCTTCAGCTATCTTATGCTATCTTAATCTTATGCTATGTAGACTGCGGCACAAATTCTATGCTCGGAAGGGGACTTTAACTCCCTACCTCGGCCATTTAAGTTAACGGACTTACCATCTGCACCGCCGGCTGTTTGAAAGCTGAGACCTTTAAGTCGTTAGTCATGTTTGTGATTGATTTTTCTTCAGTGTTCTTACTAAATGCCTTAAGATAGTGTTTTTTCAAACAGGAAGATAATTTTTCTAGCTGAAATATTCTCGTCTCTGTAATCTTGATTTTTGATTGATTTTTTTCTCACTAAATGCTTTAGTGTTTTGTCAAACAGGAAGAGAATTTTATAAGCTGATTATTTGATAAAGTTTATTGTTATCAATTTAGAAAGGCGAGTAAATTTTTCATTCAAGGCATAGTACAACGATTCGGTGATAAGGCTATAAAGTATTATGGAAACATTGAGACTTATTTGGCTAATCAACTAAGATGATTCAATTTCTATGTATAATGATAATTTTAAGCATTACTCTACAGATTTTTTAGTATTACTTTTGTCGAATATTGAGGAGACCTCACACATGATCCGTACTTAAGAATTCAACAGACTTAAAAAGTATAAAGATATAAGATCGCAAAGAGATCATCTAATTCCTTTATAGTCAATCCTAAGTTAAATTCTACATAGTGGGAAGAATCTGGTGTAAGTTGCCTTAAAGTATAATCAAGTCTTATTAAAAAACTTTGAGAACAAATGTTCTTTAAATGCTTGAAATGAGCACAGTTCAACTCCATTCAACCAACACACAGAAGTGTATAAGTAGCCATGGTGGGTGTCCCAGAAATCTCTAGAGATTTTCATATAATCGATTGAATTTTGAACTAAACTAGGAGAATTTTAGATGTAATGTGACACGAACGTTACATGATACTAGATTATAGAGAAGAAACCCGTACACATCAAATCTACTTGGTCTTGAACAGTCGGCTTTAAATGTCTGAACTTTTATCATCTAATCTGGGCTACTAGCATTTTGACGACATTTCACAAATAAAGGCAAGCAGTTTAAGCTCGAAATGAAGTCGTTTATACAAAGATCTCTAGCGATTTCTGGAACACACCTTATTAAGACGCATAACTAGAAAAGTGTCCTATGCCATTCTATTTGTTGTTCGTTAAGTGTAAAAGGGCGTCCAAATTGTTCTGTGTTTTTTTTTGAAAAACTTAAATGAACCAAGTGCGGTGAAGTGGTTGTCCTCTTATCCCATGATATAGTATAGTTGCCCAATCTAAGAAGATATTTATACCGTATTCGTACCCCACAAAATATGATCCGCTTATAACCTAATCCAAAATAAATCGTATTATTTTTTCAGTTGTGTTTAAAAGGTTCTTAAAAACGGAACATTATTAACTCAAATGAAGTTTTGGTTCACTCCACGAATTGTTCTTAAAGTGAGCCTTTCTTGAGTTAATGTTGATAACTTCTGTGCTGATTTTGAGTCCAATGCTCTAGGGGTTTTCTCTCATACAGTGGCAGTTGCCGAACTACCCCCAGAACCTTAACTTCTTTGGCCTTAAAAGACTATGGGCCGGTTTTTCATCTCCTAGATAGCTGTTATGATTCAGATTTTGCTCTATAACTTGTAGGCTGATGTGACTGATCGAGCTCTATATAGAATATAAGAAATCGGCCCTAAGAGATATTACCCTTACCAAATACCAGAAAAGATTTAAAAGCTAATTAAAACTTTTAAATGGAAAAAAGTGTTTATAAACCGAAACCAAACTACGATTTGAAAAAGTATACAAATTTGTACCAGATGTCTCCTTTTTCCGCCAAATTTGCACTTGCCTATTAACTCCAGTTGACTCACCCTCCCAAGTAGTCAGAAATTTCTCTCAGTCTCCATATTTTAGTGTTCCAGACACCGCCCCCAGTGGGCTAACCATAAAATATTTGTAACGTAGCTGTAGCTATTTATGGCTTTGCCCTGGTGGAGGTGCGGACCGTCTCGAATTCCCATCTCCTCCCACCTCCAGCTAATTAGACAGCCGACTGCAGTTTGCAGTCAATAAACAAAACGTCGCAATATTTTTTCTCTTTTTTCCAATTTGCATTAGTTTTCAATGCCTCCGAGTCTGGGCACTTTGGGGGTAAATTACACACACAGCCCTTGCCTAGCCCCTAACTGGTAAAAGTTTTATGACGATATCGCTAACATTTCCGTGTAAACGTTATATAAATAAAGAGAGCATTCCAATTGAATTGGAAACTGAAGGTCTCGTCGAGTTCGTTCGTTCCTATCAAACGGAATGAGCTTCTGTTTTTAATAGAGTTGAAGAAACCTCGAGACTGGAACTGCTATACTTATCAGTTGGCGGTGGGTAATCCTAGCCATAGATAGAAAATCAATCAGGCGATTTCAATAGTTTATGCAATTGCTGACGCATTAAATGCATATAGCAAATTCTTCAAATTGCTTTTGTATCCTCCGCTTCCAGCCGGGGGTGGGGGGGGGCGATGTAATTGAAAAAGTTTTCTATTTGGGAAAATCACTGAACCATCAATAAATTGCGGTGACTGTGGCGGCGGGTGCCGCTTGTTTGTCAAATGTCATTGACAATGTATATAGCGTGTATATATATATATATATATATGTATCCAATTTCAATCAAGTTAAATTATAAACAGAATTGTGGTAAAGTAAGTTCTTGGTGTAGAGTGGAGACAAAATTCTGGGAAAAGAAAGTGAGCTGAAAGTAAAGCTTATTTAAAAGTTGCTTTAATTTAGTTCCTTTAAATCCTGTGTCAAGTCTTCACCAGCTCACGCCTTTGTCTAGTATCCTTTGCTTAGTCAATTTGCCAAAGGATGCCCTCCAAAGCGCTCAACAAACACCCACCAAGAAAAACAGAAACTATAAAACAATGCGAGCATCGTTATCCTTTAAATTCAAGTGCAATTGTGGAAAAGCCTTTTTGTAAGTGTGCAAAAACCCCGCAAATTCCTTGCTTGATTACATAACCATTATATAAAGAGAGCAGATAATAAGTGGGAGAGAGAGAAAGCAGTGAGACTGTGCGAGAGAGTAGCATTAAATGTCAAAAGCCAACGTCAGAGCTTCTTATGACGTAGACACCCAAAACTTTTCCACCCACATAAGCTCAAGGGAGCAGGAAAAGCCGAAGGAGGCTGTTTTTTCACGCTTTGAATATGTCACAGCTCTTAACAAGGGATACACAAACCCAAAAGGACAAAAAAAAAAAAGAAAAAACAAACAAGCAATTTTCTACGCCCATTAAGGAAGCTGTTTGGGTGGACCACCCAATCATTAGGGGACCAATGTAGAGAGCCCACATCGTTGCATAGTGTGTAAAAAGTGTTGGATATGGGTGGAAAACCGAAAAATGATTCAAAATTGGAAATCAGCTTCTAACTGGAAGTCTCTAAAATACATTCGACTGTTTTAGAACATTGAAGTTGATATAATACTTCATAGAAACCAGGGAGGAAACACAATGATAACGTATTGGTTCGGTTCAGTGTTCATTTTTCTCCCTGTTCCCAAATTTCTAGTATGGAACAAGTGCTGAACCGTCAAAATATCTTTCTTCTATAAGCTTGAGCTTTACAAAAAACTTCGTATAGTTTGCTCCACCGTGTAAAACCCGCCTAATGTAGACTCTAAATGTTAAGAGATAGAGGTATGGGATGGGATGGGATGTATGGGATATAAACTTCATATACTTGCAGGTAGATCTTGCTTATTTTAAATTTTTGCCACGCCTCTTCAATTTGGAAAAATTGTCATATTTCTGACAGTTTAGTAGATAGAGGGTTTTAACCTTTTAGACATAGTTAGTAATCAGGATTATTTATCGATCCGCCAATGGCTTGGTAAAGATCGAATAAAAGAAAGTTCGCGCTTTTAGGCTACTTTTTTATTGTTTAGGCGTTAAATCTGGCGTTCGAAATAGGTTAAGGTTCAATTATTTTGTTACACTTGTCAACATCTAAGCTTCTGGAGTCCTAAAATGACAGAGTCTTAATAAAATCCATGATTTTATTAACTTAATCCGCACTATTCCCCCTTTATGCATCCATCACAAGTTGTTTGAACCACACACAAATTGTTTCGAGCCCACGGTGCAACAGTGCATTGAGTGAAAATCACTGCCATGGCCCTTTTTTATGTGATAATTTGCCGACGGCAGAACTAACCTTACACTGACCTTGAAGCGGAGCAAGCAGCTGGTTGCGGTGTCTCTGGAACGCACATGGAGTCAAGGCAAGGGGCGGGAATTGAAATGGCGAAACAAGATTCCACAGAAAGCAGCAGCAATAATATAGACCAGCAAGCGGCAGGAGGTGCGGGGGAGAGAGGGTGGGGGCAGCAGCAGCAGCAGCATAAACATAGCATAAATAAATGTCAAGAGCGAACTTCAGCCAACGACAAGGGCGAGAGGCTTGTGGCAGGGCCAGGCTATGCTGTCCATAAAATTGGCAACAGTGAAAATGAAATAAAGTTACTAAAGAGGAAAAGCAGTTTTGACGTTCTCTGTTTATAAACCTGGACAAAACTATCAACATAAAGTTTTCATATTTTCTGCCTTCTTAAATCTCCACAGTTTCTAGCTGTGTGAACCGCGGTGTAATTTGAAGAATGTTCTCTACTGATTGTGAGCCTACTCCCCTACTCCCGCTCTATTCATTTTAGTCTGTGTGTGTCTGTGTGTGACTATGTAAAAATTTATCGATTTTTGCAGACAAACTCCTACGGGAGCTGGAGCCGGGGGCAGCCCGGAGCTTCGCTTATCGTTTCCTCTTTCCCAGCTAGTTTGTAAATATTTCAGTGTGTGTGTGTGTGCGTGTGAACAATTTGCATATCAACACAATTTTCCAATTTACTTATTTCACTTTGCAGTTAAACTGGGCTTTTATTTAATTATATCGCACTTTTTTTCACAGATTCACATTCACAAAATGAAGAACTTAAAATTTTTCACTTCGCTTTGGTTTGTTTTGCTTTAAAGTCCGCGTTCTTCCGAATACGTCTGACTCCTTCAAAAGACCGAATGAGAATGAACGAGGGGCTAGGACGAAAACGGCAAATAACCCCCAACAATGCCAGAGATTGAGAGAACAAGAGAGAGAGAGTGAGTGAAAGAGCGGGAGATGACCAGAGAGCTCTGGCTGCCCCCACAGCTGGAAACGGACTCATATGCTGGTGACCAAAGTAAGTGTTTACCATTGACAGCAAGACAGTTAATAATCTTTAACTATAATTTTATTTAAAAATTTTTTTTTTTATTAAATTTCTATTGGCTAAACTTTAGTTGTTTGAATTTATAAGCTTTGCCGTTACTGTCTGGCTCACTGTCAAAAGGTGGCTGTTTTATTATTCTTGGCGCCACTGAGCCAGTTGTGCTAGTGATGAGCAATTTTATCTCACTGTGACTCACGTCGTTTTGCCAGAAGAGAGAAAATTGGTATATTATATATCGTTTTTGGAACATATGGATATGGCATAACTAATGAACAGGCCTTAAAATAAGCCTTAATAACTTTATATTTAAAACCAGGGGTTGCAAACTTAAAAAGTTTTTGAAAAGCTTTGAGGATTGAGATTGAGAAATAGTAGAACTTCATTAAAATATGTATTACACCAATATTTACAAAAGTACTTTAAAACGGGACTTATGCGAACAAAAAAAAAGTATCTTCAAATAAATGATACCATTAAATCGCAGATTGATATTATACGGTACAAAAATGCTATAAAGTGTTTTAACTTTAATTTTAATATACATGCAGCTTCAACACAGTATAAAATTTGAACATTCTTTTGCTCATAGCTTGATTATCGCTTATCCGATAGTTGCCAATCCTTGAAGGGATCGATAAATAATCCTGATTACTAGCTATGGCCGAAAAGTACGAACCTTCTATTTATAAAACTGACAAAGATATGAGGTTTCTGTTAAACTGCAGTGGCGGGAGGGGGCGTGGCAAGAACTGAAAATAATTTTAATCTGCCTGCTATTGATGCTGATCAAGAATATATATACCGTATAGGATCGGAAATGTTTTCGTCTGGTTGTTTTGCATAGAAATACAGAAAATATCTCAAATAAAAGGGAAATTGATTGATTTTGTTCTCCAATTATTAAAGACAATAAAAGACTGTGTTTTAAGCTATTGTTCGACTAAAATCTGTGGTTATACGTCCAATTTTTGCCCATTTTCATCCCCCTAGTACCATGTTTGTCAATGTTAATTACAGTCGCATACCATAACTTTCACAGCTGGTAAATCTGATAAAATTCTAGAGTCCTGAAAAAAGTTTTAACCAAACTATGTCATTTTATCTTTGAATTTAATATTACCTCAAAAATGTGTTCAATCCAGTTGCAAGAGCTAGTTCCAGCTCTAGTTCACTGAACTGAAAATGAACTAAAATGCTCAACACTAGCACAGAGTGACCATAGTCTTAAATAAAGCTGCGATCAGACCGACTATCGCTTATCGATCAATACAGTAGGCGGCATATTTGAATTTAAATTTAACAACTTGGCCTGGAAATTGTTAACAAACTGAAAATTTGACTCCTAGTGGTGGTTAAAATCATTTCCGGTGTCCCTGAAATAGTCCAAATCGTAATCCAAATGGCCAACCCCTCCGGCATTATCTTCAATTAAAGCCTTAGAAAAAAAACCAACATGGCTTATCTCTCCTCTCAGCCCTAATTGGGAGCATGCCGGTTTCTTTGGCAGCAAGTCGTTAAACTTTTCGAGGCAGTTTTGTCCCATGCCGATGGCTTGCGACAGTAATTGCGTTCAATGTTTAGTCAAGTTCGCACACATTATGATTTGACTGAAGGTCAATGCAAAATAATACCTTTTTGTTTTGCTGATTGATTTCTGGCAAATGAAAAAAAAAAAAAATGGAATTAAAATGCAGAGAAATCCATAAACAAGTTCTTGCTGTCAAACTACAGTCCAGAGGGCATTCCGAAATCGACAATTTTTTTTTGGCCACATGTACTTGAACTTCGTTTACTTTACAAAGTTCAAATTAGAAATTAATGTCCGTAAATCATTTGGCACTCTTAATAGGAGGAGGAGGGGAGACGCTTTATCTGTGTGTGCTTTTAATTAGCCTCGGTGATTCTTATCACAATTGGCTTGGCTGGCTGGCTGGCTACCGTTTTTGCTGTGTAATTGAGGTGCGGATTATTGCCCCGGACCGGACACTGGCGCAGACTATGTAAACCTGATTTGTTCATAGTGTTTGACCTCCGGCCAGCTGTGGCTGGTGTTCATCATCATCATCATCATCATATTTCGCGGTTGGCATTGTGTAAAACAGAATACATAGACATCAAGTTAAAGTTTCTCCCCACTTTGGTCTGTGAAATCTTCTAGCCGTACGCGTACCAAGGCCAAGTAAATTACAACAACAACAACAACAACAGCAGCAACAACTGCCTGGCCAGCTTTTGGCGGGGGGCTTAGCTGAAGCTGAACTGTAATTGAGTTCATTATCATAATAACCTATTGACCAACTTGTCCATATTTTTTGGTAACTTGATTGCCAGGGGGAAGAAAAAAAAAATATTGATAATGAATGCTGAAAAATGTAAATATTGATAGTTTAGTAATATTTTACCTAATGGGAATTGCCATCAAGTGAGTTAGCATCGTTCTGGAATGCACCAATATTTAATTTAGCATGCTACTTGATTTGCTTTCTGGTTTTCCGTGTGTCGTTTACTTGAGCAGCAAATACTTTGGCTTCCTGGTGCACATTTGTTCACATATTTGTTTTTAAAGGTGAGCAAATCTATTTAGTTGATGCAGTATCTATCCTCCAAACACTATGGTCAATTGGTTTCTAAGCTATACGTTTGAAGGCAGGGAATCAAAACGGAAGCTTAATATGAAAAGAATGCACTTAAAATACGAAACTAACACCAAATACAATATTATCTATTTTTCGAGTAGCTTAAAGCCATTGATCTAAAAGGATCCTACTGGTAGAGTTCTCAGTCGTTTCTGCTGTCAAATGAATTGCATTAAGTAGTAGATTTAAAGATAATTAAATAGTTAGATGATAGTTTGTTCATACTTACATATTCCTAGCTTACAGCTTCACATTTCTTGACTACCAAAAAAACGTCATATCTCCCATAGTTTTAAAGATAGATGGTTCGTACCTTCTACACATATTTAGTAATTGGGATAACTTGTCGATCCGCCAAAGGAATAGTGAAGATCGGATGAAATGTTGATGAGTTATGAACAAATGACTGTTCGCTTCTGCAGCGCAGTAGCAGAGCTGCTTTCACCTGCTACTGCAGCATCAAAATTTACGCTGAGCGTATAATTTCGTCGCTAAAGAGCATGTTGTAGTCGGGCTTGACCGACTTTCTTGTTTAGATACTAAAATATCCATTTAATGTTAATTTATCTTAAATTTTCATGCAACGGAGCTGGAAATCATCCGAAGGATACAAAAAACGTATATTCTCATGTCGAAAAAAGGATATTAAGAACGAGAAAGCTAAGCTAACTCCGTCTGTGCCGAAGTTTTTATACCCTTGCAAGTGCTCGCTTAAATATTTTCAAAAAATACACTTTTTCCCATATTTCGACCGATCGTTCGTATGGGAGCTATATGATATAGTCATCGGACTACATGGCCAAAAATTTGTAATAATATGTGAAAGCATGTACAACAAACAAATACCAAATTTCAGTATGCTACCATTAAAAACAAAAAAGTTTTTCTAACTAAGACTGTTTTTTAGACCCATCTTTTGTATGGCAGCTATACCATACAGTTGTCCGATTTTTCATAAAACTTGGTAGTATTATAAAAAAACATAGAAAACCTGCGATTACAAAGTTTGGAGACGTTTCCATTGGAAAGAAAAAAGTTTTTCATACTAATACTAGTTTTCCGACCGATTGTTCCTATGGCAGCTATGAGATATAGTCATCCGATGCGGTCGGTTGCGACATATTAGGAGTGTGCAGCGAAAAGAAGACTCTGTGCAAAATTTAAGCTCGAAAGCTTCAAAACTGAGAGACTAGTTCGCATCGAAACAAACAGACAGACGGACGGACAAAGCTCAATCGACTAAGCTCGTCACCCTGATCAAGAATATATATGGTTTATGGGGTCGGAAATGAATATTTCTATGCGTTGCAAACTTCTGGGTAAAATTATAATACCCTTTGCAAGGATATAAATATCCATTCCGAATGGATAATTTTTTCTGTGGATATGGGGATGTATAGTCTTATATAGTGTTCTGGCTAAGTTCTTGAAATAGAGTGTTAAACAGTTTTTAATTTGGTATATTTTGTATTTATTTTAAGTCTTATTACATTCTGAAACTATGACCATAAATATTTTGAAGCACATTCCATTAAACAGTCTTAGGGCCTTTTTCTAATCTTCCACATAGAGCTATCTGTCACATAAACCTACAAATAACAGAGTAAAATCTAAGTTTATGTGACATAAATAACTTCTTTAGAAGATAAGAAATCGCCCCTTAGACATATAAGGAAATTTTAAGCTCGATTGAAGTAATTCCGTACTTACCTTACTGTTGACACCGTTTGTACTTACATCAAGTACAAAGTTCTTGATTTTTTGTAAGTACAGTGGCAACAAATCAGCTTCACGCATATTCTCATTTGAAACCATTAAGTAGTCGACTCCTTTAAGGGCACACTTGGGATCAGACCTTTATGCTACACTCTAACAAAGGTCTGATGGATGTCAAGGTAGGCTGCCATCACTTACTCTTTCTCATTGTACCTGTCGAGAATGATGTTGACTTCTTGATAGTTCGGAAACTCAGTCGGAAGCTAAATAGAACTTGTGCCTGCACAGGGCAACAATGTCAGACATTAAACTCGATCAGAACGGGCATACACTTTCTCAATACTCCAAAAGTATGTCTTCTTAACTATTAAAATTCACCTTAAAGTTGCATAACTAAACACTTAAACAATTACTGTTAGCTTTCATTCAAAAATGTGGAAAATGATGCCTTTGCCTCTGCCATCATGCGTTTCGATTGATGATTTATTGATTGACAGCAATGCGGAACCAGAGCTTAAGTGAATGCTGCCCCCTTCGTGTGCCGTGTGCGCCAGCGCACAGCCAGTGAAATGATGACAGCTCGAAGAGAAGCCGCCACCTCAACAATTATGGCTAATTCTGTGTATCGAACTCGATGAGTTCTGATATGATCGTTTGGCATCCCTCTCTCTCTCGGCAAAAAATTAAATAATCATTAATCATCAGTTTTTTGTTCACCCCAAAAATTTTTTTTATTTGTCACAAACTAAGCAATTTGCAAATTAATGGTTTTTCTCTCAACATTTTTGTGAGTGGCAAAGTTCACAAATGTAAAACACGCGACTTGGAGGCAGATTCAAAATAAAATGGGGCATGACCCGGAAGTGCGTTCCCTGTAGCGATATGAAGATGAAGATGATGATCCATTAACTACGCCCCAGAAGTTTTTGTTTTTATGTTTAACAGCTTCTGATTTAAATAGTTCTTTTTGAAGTTGTGTAGAAACATGATGTTGAGTTTTTTGTTCTTCATTTTGTTGAAGTAGAAGTTGAATTGTGTATGAAATAGCTTAAAGTGATACTCTGGGATTTGGTGGTATAGTTGAAAAATAAATAGTCATGTACTTAAGTTTATAGTTATCAAAGGTCAGTCCGTGGTTATGATGGCAGAGATTCGTCATATCAGATCCCACATTTATTGGATCAAATCACCTTTTTATGGAACCCTACAGATGATTGAAAAGAGATTACTCATATCATGACACATGCAAATGCTCCAAATGTGATTTATTAAAACACAACTCAACATACAATCCAACTTGGTCGAAAGGACTTTCAAATGACTCGAATAAGAGTTGAAAATGATCAGAAGAACGGCTTGAAACCGACTCTTCAGGAGGAGGAGGAAAGACTTTGAAGACTTTGAACAACCCAGCAAACATTTCATGAAATTTTTGATCACACTCGAGTCTTTTTTGAGTCCTCGTGAAATGGTCAGTCAATACACTCAGAAAAATGGAATACTATTTAAACCTTTTTATACTTACATTTTCAAGTATGCTTCGTTCTTGGGTGTACTTAAATTAAGTACGAAACATTCAAAATCCGAAATATGACTGGTAATATTATTGAAATGAGAACAAAAGTTCTTGAATCAAGAACATTTTGTACTCACAGTAGAAGAATCTTTAAGTAAGTTGAGTACAAAGTAGACTCAGGATAAAGTGTTCAACAAAAAATGCGTATTAGTTTTAAGCGAGTCTGTTCTTAGAATTCCCAACCGGTTCTAACTCTTTTGCTATGAAGTGTTGGTAAGTTTCTAAGTATCTTAAACTAGAACTTTGGCTATGGCCCTTGGATATATTTTTTTGGTTCAAAACAAAAACTTTGTTTAAGAGCGAAGCTGGAATAGCTTTCGAATTGTATGGGCTCAAATCAAGAACATCTTGTACTTGTTTGAAATACTCTAATTTGCTTTCTAGAATGTTTTTGGACTGGCATTTGAAATGACTGAAGTTTATAACCGAACGTTTTGTACTTATTTTGAGAGATAATCGGGCGGGATCATTAAAAGGTTAAAGTTTGTTCAAAAAAGACTCCAAAATAATTAAGAATATACTTAATATATACCAAAACATTCTAAAATCAAGTATATTGGGATTAAAAAAATTCGTGCTTGATATAAGAATTTTGTATTCAAATCAAGTATTTTCGTACTTACCTTAAAATTGACTCCGTTTATACTTAATTCAAGTACAAAGTTCTGGGATTTTGTTGCTGAGTGTAGTTTATAACCATGAATGATGCATATGCTGGGAGCAAAATGGTGCCCTATCCAAGACTCTTATTGTTGAGTCGTTTTTGACCTGCTCTTCTGATTACTTTTGACTTATTTTCGAGTCATTTGCGTGTCTTTTTCGAGTTGTATTTCAATCAAATACATTTTGAGCCCTTGCATGGGTCATTTTGGAGCCTTCTTCTAATCGGACATGAGAAGTGTGTTGCTTCTTGGGCCAGTCCTGTACGCCAGTCTTGTGTTCCCAATTTTGCTAAGATAATGCAGTCCTTGCTACAATTGATCTGTCTTAGCGTTTCTGGAATCTCCTGGTCTTTCTTAACATTTCAATTAAGTATAGATTTCACATCGTTCAAATAACTGTGTAGATCATGACTGGAAAAAGTATCGAAATAGTTTTATCGATATCGTAGCATGGCTTCAGCTTATCTATAAACAAAATACTTTCCACAGTCTTGCTACCCCTTAAATAGAGTAAACTAACTGTTTGTAAGTATGTATAACAATTGCAAATACCCTCTTCAGACTCAGCTTAAATGTTCTTATGCTTTAAAGTTCAAACATCTCATTGAATTTATTGTTTTCATTGTGTGTTTTGTTTTTTGATGTTCTTTTTTTTTCTGCTGTTTTATGATTTTTGTATTTCTATTAATCGCTGCAAAGTGATGATGGCAAAAATATTTTGTTGTCTTATTATTATCGCCTCCTTTGTTGTTAATGATATTGTCAGCATCAGGTGGATTTCTATTATTGATTCTTGTTCCTTAGTCTGCCGAGATGAGAATGCTTTTAGCTGTTGAGCTTGGGCTTTTGTTTGGTTTGCTGATGCTTTTGATGGCTCATTGTGTCTATTAGATAATAAATTAATTAAATAACATTACAGAGTATTTTTTGTTTGTTTTTGTATCTTTCGATTTTTGGATTTCCGTATCTGAAAGAGGTCACTGGGGCGTTTATTGTTCATTTTCCTAGAATTTATTAGGGGGATTACATTTTTATTATAAAATTCTATGTTGTATTTTAAACTAACATTTGATTGATTGCCATTCATTTACGATCGTTTATTCGTCTGTGCTTGTAATTAGTCCCTTAGCTTTTATTTTTAGCATTCTGTAAGATTCTAAATATAAACTCCTTCTTGATTTGACTTAATGGCCACCAATTAGTTCGCCAACTTCCGCTTCATCAAACCAAAAGTTATGATTACGAGCCGCAAAAGTACATAAACTTTTGTTCATTATTATTTTGTTGTTCACTTAGAACTTTGCGTTTGTGAGGGGAAAAAAAAAGAGTTTGGGTCAAGTGCGCTCACGTTTTGTGTCTGCCTGTGCCTAATGACACCTCATTAATTGCTGAACATATTTAATTTAATTAATTAAAATTTATGGCTTAAGTGCAGCATTTTTTATTGGCTGGCGGCCAAAGTGATTAATCGTAAAACGATTTTGGGTGACGAAATTGATGCGCTTTTTGGTTTGGTAGGTGAGTTATGCGGCCAATCAATGTGATGGGAGCGAAATTCCCAAAAAAAAAGGTTGCTTTGGCGAAGAAAATGAATGAAGAAATTCTGAAACCGCAACCAATGTGCAAACAGGCAAAATTAGGTTTTTCAAGAAAAATGTGTTAGGTGTGGTTAACAATCGTGGATGGGGCTTTGAGGAGGCTTTTACATGTTGTATATGCAATTTCCTTTGGCTTTCCGCTGGAGCAATTCTTAAATAAGCTATCTATTATATATTCTGTTTAAGTTTTATAACAAAGCCTATTAAAAACATTCTTTATTAGGACATTTATGAAGCTATGGTCAATGTAATGTTGCAACAATACAGGTGGGGTGTCGTCAGTGTGAGTTCTCTGCAAAGTACCTTCACCTTAAGTGCTTGACGTTCACTCTTGAAGCGTAAGCTTTGGGCAAAAGTATTCATCACAATGTCGCCGCCTTACCTGTGTTGTTGGATCATGGAAGAAGCGACCATACTTACATTTTTGTCCTTAAACTTCAAATGCCCCTACTAATTGGCATGAATGTTAGTCGACTGAAAGAGCCAGCTCTCTCTCATTCCTGCCCACTCTTGAACATACTTAGAGAAAAATCAAGAAATTTCGTACTTATGTCAAGAAATTTTAGAATCAAAAAAAAAAAGGAAATACTTGATTTTAGTAGGTAATTCTCAAACTTTCTTGTTTTGAAGAAGTTTTCGGATAAGTCAAGCATGCTTCAGTGATTGTTATAAGGCTAAGACTATAAAAAATGTTTGTATAAATCAGGGAACGCAACTATTATAACTTTTTGTATACCCCTTACAGAGGGAATATTGAAATTTTCCAGATGTTTCTAACGAATAAAATACTGCATTTCCGATCACATAAAGTTTATATATATTCTTGATCACCTGAGTTGATTTAGCCTTGTTCGTCTGTCTGTCAGTCTGTCCGTCTTTTTCTATGCTATCTTCTTCGACAGTTCTGAAGCCATCCTCACCAAACTTTGCACGAATTCTTTTGGTACAAATACGCTGCACATTTGTCGACACCGGCCGTATCTTATGACTATAACATGTAGCTGCCATAGGAACGATCGGTCGAAAAACTAGTTTTAGTGAGAAAAACTTTTTTGATTTCATAGAAAACGCCACCAACTTTTGTAGTTCTTAGTTTACTATGCTATATCCCATGATTCCACTAAGTTTGGTCGAAATCGGACATCTATATAGTATAGCTGTCATACAAAAGTAGAGTCAGAAAAGTAGTCGAAGTGAGAAAGAAGTGCAAATGTCCTTCAAATTAGTTAGAAAAACGTGCTGCAAGGGTATACAAACTTTGGCCGAGCCGAAGTCAACTTTCCTCTTTTTTTTCATTTAAAATTGAAAAATATAAATTGAAATTTTTTTTTTTTTAATTAGAATTTGAAAGAAAAATGTATTCCCATTTTTAAACCGGCTCAAAAATTATCATTATGGTACCGTTCCCTTTCATATAGGACCCATCGATTAGAAAAATTTGTATAACTGTGTATTTTCGGTCCCTGGTATAAATACCTTTAATACCAAATAAAAAGTAAAAAAGTCGACTATAATATTATATACTCTGTACCAACGAAAGTGAATGCTTGATATAAATTTGGAACATCTTGAGGCAGCTGAAAACAGTGCTACTTTTGCGTTACTGCAATGTTCATGGGCAAAACTAAACTTTAAAGTCAAAGCATAATCTTCAAACAATATCCAGATGATGTGTGTATATTTCAAATAATTTTTGACCACTTAAGCCGAGGCTTATTTAAGCCAATTTGGGACTGTTTAATTTATACTCCCATTACGCCAGCCGCCTTCAAGTGGAGCACAAAAAAACACAAAATTATTATAAATGACAACGCTGATGAATTTTAGTGTGCCGTCTCAGAATTTTTAATGAGCTCTACGAGCTGTGAAAACCTTCGCCGGTTTTTTTTGTTATTTCTAGAACTCAAGCACTTTAGTGTACATAATAATAATTTTCATAAACTACAAACGGCGACAACTGCAGACACAATTACCTAGATTTTGTTTCGTACTTTTGAACGTGCTTGCTTACGGGGGCTGCCGCCGCCTCTATTCAATGTCAGCGAACAGGAAGCGTTAAGCGTTGGGGACAACCCTGGCCGCCTTATCAGACCGAAACTAAAAATGCCTCTGGCCTGCTTATCAAAACGGCTTCTGTTTTCAGTTCGACATTTGCTGTTCTACATAAATGCTCAATTAATTATAAAAGCAATTTGAAATGTTTCGACATGGATTTTTTTCGCACAGATCATTAAATCGAAATTTATGAATGATCATTGGCAGTTTCTAGTTTCATGTTGCCGTGCACGTAATCACACCAGAGTCAGAGTCATCGGCTGTTTTATATAATAAGTGACTGCTATTTTGCATTGTAATTGCTGTTGGTTACTTTTTGACCATTTATGGGGAGAGGGAATCTATAGAATTCATATGAATTCATAGGGAATTCATTTAAAACACCTTCATGGGGTGTTTTTACACAAATTTTGAATACATTCTCAGACCAAAATGAAGCAATTTAATGATGAATTAGTTCCAACAAATCTCATTAATATTTTATTACAAGTAAAGTTGCCATGTTTTAGCACACACTTCAAGCTTCATTACCACAACACATCATCAAATTCCCCCCAGCACTTGCTTCCGGTAGTGCAATCAAATTCACACTCATCTCAGCACAGCAAAACGAAAGACTTAGGCAACGAACTTGTCGTTCAGTTCTTTGCTTTGCTTTGCTTTGCTTTGACCTTTCTCATCTTCTACCCCTCGTTGTGCATACAAAATCCAAATGAACTTTAATTACATTATTTTGTTTTGAGGTAATTGAAAACTTTGGCACGTAAACAACTTCGATTTCGGCTAGTTGAGAATCCACTGTGACACGTCATCATCCATGGAATGCAAGGCAACCAGAATTCGTTGCGCTTTGGAGACTCCAAAAAATTAAAAATCATAAAAACCGAACGCCCACTTTAAACAAATTGTAACTCAGCGGTCGTCGGGGCACGTAGCTAAATTTAAATTAAATGAAAAATTGATGAACTGGCAACGTATTTTTCGAAGCTTCGTTGCGTTTATTTGGCCATTAAACGTTTTGGTTGACAGTTGTCAGTTGACGTTGTCCGACACCGGGAGTTGTCATCCGAGTTGTGCGCAAAAGTTTCAACTGCAAACAAATATTACGAAATTTCGCCGCAAAAAAAAAAAAAGAAAAACCAAGCACAGAGTTGTGTAAACACAGACGAAGGAAGGCAAGTCACCAAAAAGCCGCCGCCACCCACAACCATAAAAAGAACTTTGTTTTATTGTACCAAAACTGTTGATCCAAACTTATGCAAACTCCAGCAAAGACTAAGACATTTCATCAACAAACGCGTTCATTGACCAAACAATCAGCCGCAACAATCAGCCAAGATTTGAAACAATAAAAATGCGTCACGCTTTAATCTAGCAACAAAAACCGCAACAATATCAGCCAACTCTAAAGTTGGCAATAGAAATTCAAATAACTCATAAAAAAGGAAAAGAAGACAAAACAAAGAAGAGGTAAGCAAAGCTGTGGCATACTCTTAAATTAGCCTGACTTTAATATGGCAAAATGTTACCAAAAAAATGGTTTCTATTAAGTTGCTCTTTGATCCTTGATCTTAAGTATATTTAAGATCAAGGATTAATGTTTGTTTCGATCAAAGGCAAAATCAAAAACTGAAAAAATTAAACATAAATTATCTCCTAGGAATTATTCTGGCTAACGCACAATATACATATTTTTTTGCTCTTACCATGTCTGGAATTTGAACTCAAATGCCAGCATCTTAGCCCATACGATTATCAAGCACTCGCGCAGATTTGCTGTGATAAAGGAAAAAGTCAAGCGACAATGAGCGACACGATTCGTACAGATTTGATATATCTTTTTAGAAAAATATATGGATTTCACAGTTGAGCAATTTTCTAAAAAACAAAAAAGAACTCTTCTGTAATGATTTAGAATTTCCGTAGACTTTTAATATCCAAACTTAAATGCTTTATGAAAAATATAGAAGTTATTTGGAAATATGCTGATATTGTCATGTCGTGCACCCTTCTCCTTTGTCTACTGTTAGGTAGGTTAGGTTAGGTTATATAGGCTGCTCGGCGGAGACCGAGTTCACCCAGAGGCCTTTTGGCCCATTGTGATGCCTAGTAAGGGGTTGGTTGTTTGGGAGGGGAGGGTGTAGTGGGTATTGACGGTCAGATTCTGCGCAAACTCTCTATTTAAACCATTTTGAGGAATCCACAAAAAGTGCCAGGTCTTCTAGGGGCACATTTGCCAGACTGCCCAGGTCTTCAAAGAATGGTTTGCCCAGATGCTGGGTGCGTTTCCTAAGATGCTTTCTCTTTCCTCCTCGTTCCCACAGCTACGGCAGAAGTCATGGTGGGGCACGCGCATCCTGGTGGCCATTTGACCGACGGTGCAGTGTCCAGTTATGACTCCTACCATAGTTCTCATCCTGTTCTTGCTATTGTCTACTGTTAATGTTTTAAACTTTTCTAAAGCATGTAGCTTATTTTATTTTCTTTGTGTACTGTTCGTTAATTTAATTCTTTATAAAGTAATGTATATATTTTGAAATTTCGCTGGCCGACTACAGTATTTTCAAGCCAAAATTTTGGACTTGCTGTCTCTTTGCATTTTTACTTGATTTGTTGATTTTTTGAGATTTGTTGATTCGTCAGTCACGGTTAGTGGTTTGAAGTGGCAATAAGAGCAAGCAATCTCTGCCCGTTCCCGTTTCCATAGCTATGGCCCGAGATGGATAGCCTGACTGATACCGAAATCCATTCAGGGGGATACCCTGACTAGAACAATCATAGTTATGTGGCTTTGTGTGCTAATTTGAGATCTTGAACAGAAGTTTTTTAAAAGAAGAATTATGTGGAATGATACTTATTAACACTCAAAATGATTCAAAGATCACACAAGGATATTCTTGTTGGATTCTCATTGCTGAACACGAACTATACGTATATTCATAAGTAAGTAGGCCATATGAGAATACCTAGATTGCGAGAGCACATATAAAAGTTGTGCTACAAGAAAATTTCGTAATGATTCAAGTTTTTTTCTATTTGATTTATATGGTTAACAGTTCAAGCTTTAATTTAAGCCTTATAAGAGACTTCTAGCACCACGGCCTTATTATTCTCTACACGTGATTGAAAAAGGACCAAAACGGGGTTTTTTGAGACCACTTTTTTCGAAAACTCTACGTGATGGACACTTCGTGTTCAGCGATGGAAATCCTATAAAAAATATCCTTTTCCAATCTTTGAATCAAAGAAAATAGTTTCTTTTTGTAGACTTGTGGTTGTTCTCTTTGATTTAGTTTTCATAAAAAACAAGAAAGAAGTTCGGTCAAGCCCGACTATAACATACTCTGTACCAAGAAAATTTGAAAACCGTTCATCCGATCTTCTTCATTCCTTTGGCGGATCGATAAGCTATCCTAATAACTAAATATATCCAAAAGGAACAAGCCATCTATCTTCAAAACTGTGGGAGATATATCGAGGAAGGGGGCGTGGCCAAAATTTAAAATAAACTTGATCTGCCTGCAGACATAAGAAGCATATGTCCCATACATGTCAAACATCTATCTCTGACCATCTCTGAGATCTGTGAGTTCATACGGACAGACAGACGGACATTGCTATATCGACTCGGCTGTTGATGCTGATCAAGAATATATATACTTTATGGGGTCGGAGATGCTTCCTTCTGAATGTTACATACTTTTGCACAAACTTATAATACTCTATGTACCCACGGTACAGAGTATAAAAAAAATGTATTTCCAATCAAAAATTTAGTTGAAAAATGTGATTTTGCATATGAATTGAGTGGAATACAAAATTCTTTCTTATTGTTTACATTTTTAATACCAAATATTTAAAAGTTTAGCACCAGCTTAAACCAAATCGCACATAAAATCATGTTACCTTTCGGGCAAACAGAAGCTGGCTAATTTTAATTTGTTTTGTGCGTTATTCGGTTGGAATTGGATTTTGCGGTTTTTACGCTTGAGATTTCCTCAGAATGCGCATAAGAATTCACACAAAAAAAAAAAAGAAACATTTTTTTATATATATATATTTTGGGTAATTTGCATTTTGGTTAATTTACTGGCGCCACTTGCGCTCGCTGATTCATTGCAAAAAGTGGACGGGGAATCGAGTCGAATCATTTCCCAAATGTGTTCAATACAAATTAAATACTTCAGGGTCAATTGCACATTGAAAGCCAAAGAAAAAAAGTCATCGGAGTGATTGATTGGAATGGGGGGCGGGTGTGAGATAAATGCAGCCAGCTGTTCTCAGTGCTAGATTCTCGGCTGAGTTTTTTTTTTTGCAATCAGTTGCGATGCTCTGGCCATAACTATCAATCTCATTCAAAATGCACACAGCTGTGCCCTAGACATCCGCCCTCCGCCCCCCCCATCCTCTCTTGAGTGCAATTTAACACCAATTAGCACACAAAAAAGGGTAACTGGTGATTATCACACACAAGCATTCACCACCCTATGTTTAATTAAAGACTGCAAAAGCTGTCTCGTCATCCGATATATGGCTATATAGATTCTATATAATGGTCGTCATACAGAGCTTGCTTTGCCTTGCATATCTTGGAATCGTGTTTGGCTGCGAATCGTGTCTAATTTGTAGTTTTGTCTTTTTATTTTTCTGTATTATTTTGTTGCAATTCAGACACATCTGTGAGGCTGATGCACTACATCGATAGATATATAGATACAATTGCACAAACTGCATTTGCATTTGCATTCATAACTCAGCAGCAGCAGCAACAGCAACAGATGTGAAAAAAAAAACACAAAAATGATTGCGCCCGCAAATGACACATATTTGAATTTCTTACAGCAAAAGTGTAAAGTAACACTGGGCTACAGGGAAATGAAATTGTGGGCAAGCGTTTGCACTGCAGCGTAGAATAGAAGAGACTGAAGTTGGCCCTTATATACCACAAATATGCACAAAATAGAATTCCCATGTAGCCTAGTGTAAAATTACCTTAGCTAGCAACAGCGGCAGCTGCAGCAGCAGCTACCACTTACCCTACCACCTGTTAAAGCTAGCTCCCCATTTGGCACACCCGGCCACCGCCGCCGCCACCGCCGCCTCATCTCCCCCGATCAGCAATTAATACACGTAGCATTTGCCAAGTCAACTAATTTTCTAGCCTTTTGATTACGCGACCAAAACGACGTCGACGGATTGCAAGTGGTCCGTTCATAATTGCCATGATTTTGTGATTTTGCCATCTCGCTTAGCCCTTTCGCCGCCGCCTCGGCCCCAGATGTTCACAAACTGGCTCGCGCCTTACAAAATAACGATGGCAACAATTAAAAACTTGAACTTGTCTAATGTTTATTCATTGGAATAACTTTCATCGTTCGCGTGGGAACTGTATTGAGCATTGAATATTGAGGAAATGCCTTCATCCACCTGGGGGAAGTGTCTAATTAGTTGGGCAGATTCTCTGTAATAAATCAAAGCCAAGCAAACAGACTCGCTCACTCCACTTACTTCCGACTCGTCCAGTTCCAGTTCCGTGGTGCGTGTCCAGTCGCCCACACCACAACACAAACACTTGTGAAGGTCGCCAAGCGAAAAATAAAAAAATAAAGATTACTGAAGTATTTTATATGAGTAATGTCCATTAACTGAATAACTTGAAATTGGCCATTAGATGGGGGTCTCCGCTCCGACCACAAGACAAAGAGCAGGAAGAGATTTCCACAAATAGCGAATGCAAAAACAAAATATTAATCATAACAAAAGATGCTAAATTCAATGTTTTCATTAAGAGCATTTTAAATTGTAACAACCATGGCACAAACATCCAAATTAATTAACACTAATCAGCGTTAACTGTTTCTGCTTGTACTTGGGGAATTGCAAATGAAGTTTGTTTTTTTTTTTATAAAAATAAACCAAGCAGAGCAATGTTAGCTAATTGTGTGATGTCGCTACGAACTGAATATGCAGTAGGTATGAACTAATTACAGAATTGAGAACTAACAAATAAGAATTTGTTTCAGATGTTTGTCAAGCCTATGAGATGAGGGAAAACAATGAAAAGTGGTAGTGACAGTGAAGCTCTGTAGCATACCAACGTCGACGTGCTTGTATTGAGCCGAGCAACAACCCAGCAAACATTTTAGCATATTTTTGATCACATTCGAGCCTTTTTCGAATCCTCTCGATCTGATTAAAATAGTCCAAAATGGGCTCGTTTTTATACTCTGTACCGTAGGTACATAGAGTTTTATAAGTTTGTGCAAAAGTATGTAACATCCAGAAGGAAGCATCTCCGACCCCATAAAGTATATATATTCTTGATCAGCATCAACAGCCGAGTCGATATAGCCATGTCCGTCTGTCCGTCTGTCTGTCTGTCCGTCTGTCCGTCTGTCCGTCTGTCTGTCCGTATGAACGCACAGATCTCAGAGATGGTAAGAGATAGAGGTTTGACATGTATGGGACATATGCTTCTAATGTCTGCAGGCAGATCAAGTTTATTTTCAATTTTGGCCACGCCCCCTCCCGCCCCCGCAATTTAGAAAAAACGTCATATCTCCCACAGTTTTGAAGATAGATGGCTTGTTCCTTCTGGACATATTTAGTTATTAGGATAACTTATCGATCCGCCAAAGGAATGAAAAAGATCGGATGAACGGTTTTCGAGTTATGATCAAATGTCTTGGTACAGAGTATGTTATAGTCGGGCTTGACCGACTTTCTTTCTTGTTTGATTGTAAATGATACTGTTGTCGGGAGAAAATGGTACCCTAGCAGCGACACTTCGTGAAGAGTCGTTTTTAACCTGTTTTTCTGATCAGTTTCGACTCATATTCGAGTCATTTGAAAGTCTATTTTTAGTCGTATTACACTTAATCACATTTTGAGCATATTGATGAGCCATTTTCGAGTCTCACTTATGATGATAGGCATCTCTTTTGGATCATCAAAAGGAGTCGGCAAAGACTGATCAAGGCGGTTTTTATAAAGATGATCATCCAAATGTTGGGTGGGAATTAGGGGCTATAACTACACCTGAAAATATTCGGACTAAAATCAAGTTCAAGCGACGTCAGGGATAGGGCAATCCCAGATGTTCTCAATACAAGTACAAGGCGGTTGGAATTGAGTACTGATTCTTTAGTCCCGACATACTTGTCTTGATCCCTTTCATAGCTCGAGAGAGCTTGATTTAAGCTCGATAAAGGCTTAATAATCATGATGATGATGATCACTTATTCAGATAAAACCAAGAAGGCTCAATGCTGATTGCAGTCTATACAAATGTATGTTTTTAAAATCGGCTTAGTGTAGGAATGCACGAGATTGACTAAAGCCCGAGATTCGAACTACAGTATTGTTTCATAAATGACCCCAACAAAAGATTCCCACTAGATGTGACTTATTTAACAACCATTTTATACCCTTGTTGAGGGTATGTAGAAGGAAACATGTCTGACCACATAAAGTGTTTGTATTCTTGTTCAGCATGACGATCTGAGTTGATATAGTCATATACTGTCTGTCCGCCCCTCTGTTTCTGTGCAATCTGTTTCGCCAGTTTTAAAGCTATGTTGACCAAACTTTACATGAAGTCTTCTTTTACAAAAACGCTGCACATTTGTCAAAACTGGGTGGATCGGATGACTATAGCATATAGCCGCCATAGGAAGGATCGGTCGCAAAACTAGTTCTAGTAAGAAAAACGTTTTTGTTTTCAGTGGAAACGCCTTCAAACTTTGTATTTCTTGCTTTGTTATGCTTTTACATGATTTTAATAAATTTGGTCTTAATAGGGCATCCACATAGATGGCTATATAGAAAAGTAAGGTTATAAAAAAAGTCTCAGTAAGAAAAACTTTTGTATTTTCAATGTAAACTTTTTGAAAATTTGCATAAATTTATTTAATAAGCTTTTACACATGTTTTTAAAGTTTTGTCAAAATCGGATGACTATATATTATAGCTGCCATAGTAAAGATCGGTCAAGAAACTAGTTTTAGTGTGACAAACTTTTTTGTTTATAAAAAAAACGCCTTCATACTTGGTATTTCTTAGTTTGCAATACTTTCCCATAATTTTACTAAGTTTAGTTGAAATCGGACATCTATAAAGTATAGCTGTCATAGAAAAGTAGAGTCTGAAAAGTAGTCTCAGTTAGAAAAACTTTTTCGTTTTCAATGGAAATGTTATTAAAATTGGCATTTATTTATTTGATATGCTTTCACACAATTCTACAAAGTTTTGTCCAAATGGAATGACCATAGCATATAGCTGCCATGGGAAAAACCTGTTGAAAAACTATTTTTAGTGAGAAAAAAATGATTGTTTTCAAGACTTGGCCATCTGACAACTTTAGCTGAAAATTTAAGTAGTTCTCTCTGTTTGCCTGCACTGTAAATTCTGTTTTTGAAGCTGTTGAACTCAGGGATGCAATCCGACTCTGAAACTATCCAGTTTCTGTTTTCGAATGCTGAACCGAAACTAGAACCGAAAAAGATATGGGTTGGGTTTATTTCACCGACAAGTTTAAGTCCAAAACGTGTATAGTTTTAGAGAATTGTAAAAGAAAACTCAACTGTACTGGAATCGTTTTAGTGACAGAGTTTTTCTCTAATAACTAACTTTTAAAAGTTAGCAATCTGTTTTGTTACAGTGTCAAAGTTTGAACAACATCAGATCTTTACCTTCTTTTCCAGATTCCGTCTCTTCTCTGAAAGTTAAAGCCTATTTCTTAGGCAGCTTCAAGTTTATTTTTCTTTATTTTAAAATTACTTCACTTGGTAGAGTTGGTAGATCTTGGAGAAGTTAAGAGAACCACTAAACCGAACCGAAACTGTGAATTGGTGTCATTTAAAAACCACTTTATTAACGGAAACAGCTACCAGTCCTAATTGAATTCTTTACTGAGTCCTCATTAGCATCAATCAACAAGAAAATATCTATTTTTGTACTTATAAGTAGTTTCTCTCCTTGTTGTTGGAAGAGACTGTTCCATCTTTTACAATTCAACAAGAATTGTGGTTTTTGTTACTTTTATCATTCAATGTAGGTAATCTTAAAACAGACTTTTAGATTGAACTTATATTGCTCATTAATTGTTGTTTACCTTTCGAACAGATCCTCCTGCTTGGGACATTCCCAAGCTCAGCGTCTCATCCTCTGCTCTTTCTTTTTCCAAATTTTTATTGTTTTTTTATTGGTCAGATTTCGTTTTTTTTTTGCATTTTGTTTGCCCATGACAAAGCACATTTTCCCGGTCAGTTGGTGATGATTGCTTACAGTTTATTTTTAATAGTTAACTCTTTAAAAATGCCTCGTTTAACATTCAACTGCAAATTGTTGTTAATTTATTACCAAAATGTTTGCAACTCACAAAGTGGAGCAGTAAGTGGCCAATGCCACAGAGGTTCAAGCCCAAGAACCTTGATAAAAGTGCAAAATGCAAATTAAAAATATAATTTTCCCTGCAAAACGGAGAATTAATGTCAGTCTTAGAGAGCTGGATGTGGTGGCGAATTAGAGGCTTTATTTAACAAATGCCAACATAGAGCCTTGGCAGCGACTTAAATGCAGTTAAGCTGTTTAGTCAGAGTTGTCTTTAATTACAGTTATGTCAGTCACAACCGCAAGATTAGCCAAGTGCAAGAGTCAAGTTCGTTGCCTAAGTCTTTCGTTGTGGCGTTAAGTCCTCGGGGAAAGAGGCTGGTTTCTTATGCTAATTTTGTCTTACCCTTCACTTGGGTCTTTGTCCTTTACATTTTTTTCTAAGCTCTTCTGAAGGACAGTTGATCGAAAGCAACAAAAAAGAAATCTACGTAAATTAACGTAAATGCTAACCACAGTTGAAGGTTTCATCGCATATTATGTGAATTTTTGTATTGTTTTTGTATGTAAATAATTTGCCAAGCTCGTTATTCTTGTTATACAATAGTTTTTGTTTTCGCATTTCTGCCAGTGTAGTGGTCTGTGGTAGTTTATAATTTTGATTGAGCTACCGAAAAATTAAACAAGGCACGAGCTGAACCACCTCAACATTTTGACAGCTGCACGTCAAATGAATTTGTTTTTGTTTGCTGGGCGACTGACAGTTTAGTTTATTAATATATTATTTATTAAGTTATACACTTTGAGCGTGGCCAATTGATTTAAGCAACAAAAAAAAAAAAAAAAAAAGAGAAAAAAATATTGGTTTTCGGCACGTTCAATAACCGATAAGCTAGCCGGCATTGAGCCAAGGCCAACTGATTAGCACCTATTACTTTTTTACACATATTTTTGTAAACAAATTTGATTTGCTTTTACTGGTTATCTAATGGTAGCGTGACCGTCATTGAACTCCTGGCCTGGCCAAGAAATAAGTTCAGATTTTATGAAATAGATTGTGGCTGCTACGAAATGCAGCAATTTTTGGGATATATTAAGGATATTCAATGCCAAAGGTTTTTAGACTATGCACATATACACTATACACATAAATGAGCATTGGTTGGGGGCAATGGTTCATTATGAATGAGGTTTGATGCTTCTCCATATTGCAAGCTTGTTAGGGTGGCTTGCAAGCTTATCTAGGTTCCTCAGTTAAATTGATATATGTGCACTGCAGGTTGTGCATTTGTATACCCTTGCAGAGGGTATTATAAAATTGTCCGGATTTTTGTAACGCTTAGAAGGAAGCATCTCCGACCACATAAAAACGGTATATTCTTGATCAGCACGTTGAGTTAAGTTGCTTTATCTATATATATGCCATCTCCTCCGTCAGTTTAAGAGCTATCTTCACCAAACTTTGGACGAAGTCCATTAGTACAAATGCGCTGCACATTTGTAGGAACAGGCCGGATCGAACATCTATGGCATATAGCTGTCATAGCAAAGATCGGTTGAAAAACTAGTCATAGTGAGAAAAACTTTTTTGTTTTCAATATAAACGCCTCCAAACTTTGTATTTCTTAGATTAATATGCTTTTCTATGATTTTACCAAGTTTGGTCAAAATCGGACATCTATATGGTATAGCTGTCATAGAAAAGTAGAGTCTGAAAAGAAGTCTTGGTAAGAAAAACTTTTTTGTTTTCAATGCAAATGAATTTAAAATTTGCATTTATTTATTTAATATGCTTTCACCCAATTCTACAAAGTTTTGTCAAAACAGGATAACTATAGCATATAGCTGCAGTACGAATGATGGGTCAAAAAACAAGTTCTACTGAGAAAAACTTTTTTGTTTTAAATGCAATCGACTCTTAATTTTGTATTTGTTCATTTGTTAAGTTTTTGCACGATTCCACTAAGTTTGGTCGAGATCGGACATCTATATAGTATAGCTCCCCTAGAAAAGTAAGATCTGAAAAGTAGCTTTAGTTGGGAAAACATGCTGCAAGGGTATACAAACTTCAAACTAGCCGAAATGATCTATTTTTAGCTATTATTTTATTCGGTCAATTTAAAGAAAAAAGCTCAGAAAGCTCAGCTTAGTTATTATTGAACCGATTCCTAATCTTGGGTTCGGAACAGGTTGAATCTCAACTATAATTTTACTTTTGGTGCGATTTATACAAAACAATATATCCTAATTCCGAGTTTCAACCGGTTCGATTTAGTATTAGACTACAAAAAAAAGTGACTATAGAAAGTCTTTCAAAAACCCCCTTGGGAAAATCTTGCATACGCCACTGAATAATTTAATAACGCACAGATCTCAGAGATGATGAACGATAGAGGTTCGACATGTATGGTACATATGCTTCTTATACTTGCAAGCAGATTAAGTTTATTTTTACTTTTTGCCACGCCCTCTCTAGCCCCCGGAATGCGTAAAAATCCTCATATCTTTCACAGTTTTAAAAATAAATGGTTCGGACCTTCTAGGCATATATAGTAATCAGTATTATTATCGATTCGCCAAAGGATTAGTAAAGATCGGATGAACGGTTGTCGAGTTATGATCAAAAGACTTTTCGCTGCTACAGCGCTGCTTTCAGCTGCTACTGCAGCATCAGAATTTATGATAGTAGGGCTTGTCCGATATTCTTATTTGTTTAATATTCTTTTATTCTTTGTGTGCTCGATTAACTCTCATCCTGGTACCCTCAAAGCCTGCTTTCGAGAAGAAATGAGTTGATTTAGGATTCAGTATTCCCCCCCAATCTTGTTGAATATCCAATTATAATCTTTGGCTTGCTATTCTGCCACCATGAAATGAACAGCTCTATGTAGTAACCATTCCTTCTATTATACAAAACCTTTTGAACCTTTGTACCAAGCGAATCTTAATTTCCATATTTGCAGTCCAAAAATCGCGCCAACATACCCATTGCCCCTCAACTCTCTTTTCATCCCACTCTGGTAGATTAGTCACAGCCAGCCACAGCCAAATGTAACATCACGTTTTTTTCTCCAACTGGTCGTTGACTTTATGGCACAGATATGTGTCAAGGTCGCTACGTTTCTACTCTCTTGTGTACGTGCCGCCGCGCCGGTCCACAACTGGCAAAAAAACAACACACCATTTCACAATGTAAGGCAACAGTCGAATCTTTTCCACTTTTTAAGTATTTTTGAACTGCATTGCGCCATAGCCGAGGCATAAATCAAACAGAAAAACCGCAACGAAACGGAAGCCCAATAGGCAGACTCCTCCAACTCGACCTTGCTGTTGTTCTGCAAGTGTGAAATCAAATGCAGCTGCCAGGCCACCCACCCACCCAAAAAAAAACAAAACAACAACAACACACCAAAACAGCTCCCACTTCACCCAAGTGCAAAAAAATAGTTGATCTTTCCTATGTGTGTGTGTCTGTGTGTGAGTGTGTGTGGGGGGGGGGGGGGGGGGGTTTCTCTCTGTGCAGCTCCACCGGCAATGGTTTAATGTATATATTTTTATTTTTTTTTTAATACTTGAGCCGACTGGCGGCAGTCGACGCAGTTAGTCTTAGCACAGCCGCAACGGAGTGTGCACGCGCCAGCAGCAACAACTTGTCTTAGAAAACCGCCAAAAGTGTCGATTTTTGAAAAATAAAACACATTAAACTAGTTTTTTTTGCGAAAATTTTCATTGTGGGGTGTTCCAACGGCTCAAGAAAACAAGTTGAAAATTGAATTCAAAATTGTTTCCAAATGCAAGTTCTGCGAATTATTGTAAACGAAACGAATTGCGACAAAGTGACATAGTTTGAAATTACATTGCTAACTAACCTTCAAAAGGAAATCGAAAAAAAAATATAACGAAAATAGTGTTCAATAAGTGACTCCCACTCGACGTGTCTCCCCATCTCTCTCTCTCTATCTCTCTCTCTATATCTTTCTCAATCATGGATGCGCCCAAGCAGGTAAAAAAAAATACCTATTTAAGACCAACTTTGACGTTTACTTGCAATTTTAACAAGTTAACTAGGCTAAGCTACAGACAACAACCATAAACAAACAGCAAACAACAACAACAAAAAGTGCGTGACCAAAAAGAAAAACCACGCCTCTTGGCCCATTAACGAATCTCACAAAAAAAAACGTGTTTACGATATTTGTTTTGCTTTACATCTCCCAGTCCGTCAGACAGACCGTCTATTGGCCGTCTGTTATTGCAGTTTTCCTAAGCCCATCAGCATTTATCATTATTACATTATCTTTACTGCAAGATGCAAAAGAAAGCCATTTGCTTAGAGCTGAGTTTATTTGATTTAAAGTTACTCAAAGTTTACAATTTTTGGACCAGCCCAACAGCTTCTTGAATAGTAGAGTATTATATGTCTTCATTTCATGTTGCTAAAATTCTTCGAATTTACAGCTCATAAAAATTAAAGATATAGGGAAAAGTGTGAAGAAATTGGATCCCACATCATGAAGCTGTTTATAATAGACATTAGAAAAGGGTCGGAACTATGCAGTATATATATATATTCTTGGTCAGCCGAGTTGTTATAGCCAAGTCCTTCTATCTGTCCCTCTTTTATCAAGTAGGATTTTTTCCAATCCCTCAATACTTTACTTAACACTGTTTTGGGTTTCATTTGGTACATTTCGAACTATATTACTTTCTTCTGTTTGAACTCTCTCTTTCTTAAGTTCCAGTAATTTCTAAAGTCAACTCAAAAACTAGATAAAAACAAAATAAAAGTACTTCATTAAAGAACACAATGCTTTTGGTTTAAGTCCAGAAATTTTATAAACTATACCCAGAATGTTATTTAAAATATTCCTGTGCACTAAATCAAAGAAGGGCTGGGGACAACATTCAAGGGTCATAACGAAAATATAATTACTGTATATCAGATACGTACCTTCACCCCATAAAAAAGTGCTATAACCAGTTAGGAATCGGAGGATCAGTTAAGCTGTACAAATTGTGCGTTGCATTTTCCGTTGCATACTTTTCGGAATTAACATTATGAGTCCGTTTTGTAACCAACTCTAATATATTTTGTATTTAAATTAAGAACACGCTTTTCTGAAATTTTTTGTCTTTCTGTAAGTAAGAATTCTTGTTTCAAGAACGTTTGCTCTGATTTCCATAATATTCACAATAGTTTTTCGATTTTAGAATGTTTCTTACTTAATTAAAGTAAATCCAGGAACAAACACTGGAAATATTAACAAAACGGTATGAATTCTTTTAAAACTCCGCCCCTCTTGTTTTCTAATCGCATCGACTTTTTACACTTAAAGAGATATAGCCACAAATAGTAATATGTTGGCTCAAAAAATATCACATCAGTATAACCCTTTGAATACTTCATGTTAGTTTCTTTACATTGTCAAAAAACATTTTTTTTTGGCAATAAATAGGGCTAAGATGTTGTTTCTGTATTTTGTATTTTTTCAATAATATTTCAATTAATTGAGAACACTTTCCAAAAGTAGATGAGTATCTAAAAAGGCTAGAAGAGTTCTTAATTTTATGAAGTATTTTAGAAAGTTGGTTGACAATTTACCACATTGCTCCCGGCGGATGGGTTTCCGCCTATCCGAGTATTTTCCTATAAAAAGGCGAGCTATCCCCGAAATTTTTTTACCAAAGCTCCTTTTAGTATACTTTAAGGTCTCTAAGATATGGCAAATATGACTAGCCTTTTTATGCGCTTTAACTTTCAAAAGCCTGATTTTTGTTATTGTTAGTGCTAGTAATTGTAAGGATACCCGTACAATATACCAACTATAGTCAAGAACAAGAAAGAAAGTCAGTCAAGCCCGACTATAACATACTCTGTACCAAGAAAATTTGTCTTTTGATCATAACTCGAAAACCGTTCATCAAATCTTCACCATTCCTTTAGCTGATCGATAAGTTATCCTTATTACTAAATATATCTAGAAGGAACAACCCACCTATCTTCAAAACTGTGGGAGATATGACGTTTTTTCTAAATTGCGGGGGCGGGAGGGGGCGTGGCCAAAATTGAAAATAAACTTGATCTGCCTGCAGACATAAGAAGCATATGTCCCATACATGTCAAACCTCTATCTCCTACCATCTCTGAGATCGGACAGACAGACGGACGGACGGACAGACGGACATGGCTATATCGACTCGGCTGTTGATGCTGATCAAGAATATATATACTTTATGGGGTCGGAGATGCTTCCTTCTGGATGTTACATACTTTTGCACAAACTTATTATACTCTATGTACCTTCGGTACAGAGTATAAAAATTTAGGATGCAGGTGCATTCAAATTGAATGCAACTTTTTTTGCTACCACTACGGCGTTTGTATGGCAGGAAAGCAGCACAAGAATGCAAAAAAGCAAGAATGCGCTGCAGTGAGAACAGGACATAAATCAGCATTAAAGCCAAGTCCGTCTGTCCGTACGCCTGTCCGTATAAAGAAACAGATCTTAGACATGGTAAGAGGTAGGGCCATTGTCCCATTTATAGCACCAGAAAGTGTTATTTTCGAACGCTGGTCTGTTTCTCTAGAACGAATTCCACTTATCTACCTAGATCTTTAAAGAACTAGCTTACTTTTTACATTAATTAGATAAATAAGAAGAAAACGTTATTTTGAAAGGAAGACCAACAATATAAATCATATCCAAAAGCATGTTTCCTTATTACAAACCTCTCCCTAAATAGAAATAACTTCCTATTCGGTTCATCATTCAAGAAAAACTCAACCACAAACCATTCAGAATGTCATAAATGTGCCTCAAAAACAAAAGACTTAAGGCACAAACTTGCTGCGTTTGCTACTGCGACAGCTTTTGTCTTTTGCCACATTTAATTGGATTTCGAAAGTGAAAATGCCATAAAATACGCATTCGGATTCAAATTTCCGATTTGAGACATCCACACAACAAGCTGCACAAAAAAGGCAACTCTTCAGATTGTTTATTTGTGTATCTCTTACAGAGTTTTATTTTTTAATTGGATTCTGAGCTGCTGCTTCCCCATTCTTGTTGCCCAAAATGTGAATCAGTGGGCGTTTTATGATATATATTTATTTTTTGTATGTCTGTCAAAATTTGGAGTGGCAAATTGACAAAGTGAAGGGAGCCAGCCAGCTGGAGCCCAGAACATTGTCTGGGCATGCGTTCAGGTGGGATTTCGAGGCACACACACGTGTCTAAACATTGTATCCAAATGTAAAACTCATTGGGTGACAATGTGGAAATTAAAAAATGAGGAATTTCCTAGCTGTAAACGCCCATTGAAATTAAATCGCGTGCTTAATAAAAAGTTGCCCAACATTTAACATTTACTTTGCTTGTTGAGAATTGTGCACAAGGTTAGCAAACACAGTCGCAAAATAAATTGAATGCAATTAAAGTTGGCCAAAATCATTATTTTGCATTGGATATTTGGTCCAAGACAAGGCTGGGTCAGCCATTAATCGATTATTCTATATGTAAGTCCCTTCCAAACCGATTCCGATTCCCATTCACCCCAGCCAATTGTCATTTGAATATGTTTTTTTTTTCAGCAGGGAGTTTTATTGTGATTGCACGGCCTGGCCTGGTGCGGCATATGCATATTTATGGAAAAAAAAACGCTTCCACGTGCCGGTCTCCTCCGCCTCCACTCCACATCCCGCGCTTCGCTAATGTGTGAAATGTGTTGGCAAATTAATTATAGAAATTAAAATTGGTAGAAGCAACTAATTAGGAGCCCATTGAGAGTTGTGCCAGCCAATTTGGCACGGGACCGGGAATTCAACTCAAGATGATCCGCGCTGTCGGCAATTCCAACTTTGATCCGCAAAACAGAAAATCAAAAACGGTTTCTGCGGCTTTCAAATGATTGATCGCAAGGTTCTGATCCACAGCTGTGCAATATGAGCGCTTGCACTGCTTAATTATTATTATGCTTCTCTTTCCATGCCCAATCCCAGTGGCTTGTGTAAGTCTTCTTGCTAAAAAAATAATCATAATCAGAAAAACAGAGTGCAGAGCAAGCATGCAACTCGAAACTGAGAGTTTGACTTCTAATAACAAACAAACAGACACCAACAGAAAATGGTTAATTTTTTTTTCATAAGCCATTGGCCATGTGTGAATGCCGGCGACGTGTGACGACCCTGCTACACTGAGAGACTGGAAGTGAAGTTGATAATTATAATCATAGATTTGGAATACTCATCAGGTTCGCTGACGAGTTTTAAGACATAGACCCTACCTTCAGACAACCAACTTGGGAGTTTTTATCATTTCTCTAAACAAAGAAAAAAATAGGATTTTAAAAAATATCCATTAGATGATTTCCCGTTTCCATTTGGACTGTATAAGCCTCAAATATCCTTTTAATCATCCAAAAGATATGAAAAATTATGGACTGGAGTAGGCTTTAATATCCTTTTAATCATCCAACGGAGTTGAAAATCATCCAAAGGATTAGAAAAATGATAAATTATGTGCTAGATATGTCTTAAATATCCTTTTAATCAACCAACTTAGCAGGATGCCCTAAGGATGACTACCTCTTAATACACAATATCTACACAGAAAAAAAACTGAAATCAATCCGAAACGGGATTGAAAACAGGGTAATCCCGGAACAGGATTAAAGAGCTCCTGTTTTTTTTGGATTAAAAAAAAAAGTGTGGCAAATCAATCGTTTCTCGGATCGGCTCAAGAGTATCCGGGTATTACCCTGTTTCCAATCCCGTTTCGGATTGATTTCTTTTATCAGTATACAAAATTAACCGCGGCTTAGTTAGCTCCAAAAACCATGTAATGAAACGAACTGCTCGAACCGCTGAACCGAACCTGCCGCTTCCCGGTTTCTATAATCCTTTTCCCATATATTTTTTACTGGAATTCAGTAAATATTCCACAAACAGAAACCAAGGATAAAATAATTTAATTTATAATACATTATCTAAAGTTTCTTTCAGTGTAAGTTAAAAATATAACCGCAAAAAAAGCAGCGACGCTTTATTTTTTAGTTGGCCCGCACTTGAGGCTGAGACTGAGTTATTACACGAGTTGGCTATCTCTATCTTGGCTTCATATCTCTCTCTCTCTCCCTCTCTCTCTCTCTCTCTCCCTCTCTCTCTCTCTCTCTCTGTGTCTCTTGCCGACCGTTTCGCCTTAATGTGTGTCGCTGTCATCGTCACACATGCTCTCCTCCAGCTCTGCCCGCCCCCGCCTCATTTGTTTGCTTTTCTGTTATGAAACGAAATTGTGTCAAGGTCAAATTTGCATGAACACGCTAAGCGGTGGCAAATGGTGGCGGGGGGGTGGGGTTGTGGGGATGTGGGGGCCGCCGCTCAGCTGTTCTGCGAGAGAGCTTGGCAAATACATGACAGTTGGCGCTGGCCCCCACTTTTTTTTCTCACACATTTTGCCATGCAAATGGCAAATAGACAACAATCCATGAAACTGTCAAAGTAAATAGAAAATCAAAATGCACTTGCCATGCCCTGCGTGAGACAAAAGTTGAATGCTGTATGTATATATATGTATATATAGGAGGAGGAGGGGGGCATTTCCCATGTCATATTTAGTGGGTGTCAATAATTATGCAAGCTGCAATTAAGCTATATTAAGGGGGTAGCGGAGAGTAGATAGTTCAGAGCGAGTTGTTAATTGAAAGTACCATAAATGGGCAGGCACTTGACTGCTCACACACGTTAATCACTTTCACACAATAACCATAGAAACGTTGGCTAATACCTAAATTTCTACAAATAACAATGCAGGTGCAGCCTTGTCGATGTAAAAATATGATAAATTAATGTTCACTGATTTCAAAACTGTAAGCCAAAACAGTGGCCTTTTGATTGTTCCTATACAAATTTAAAGTACGAATCTAGTTGTCCTTCCATAAAATTACAATTATGTATTTCGTTTAAAACAGGCTGTAACTTTGCCAAATAAGCAGATTAAAGAGCAATAAAAATCACATTATTAGAACAAATGTTTGGCTATATGCTCAAATGGCTTAAATATTGATTGAAAACCGGCGGTAGCTTTGAAAACTTAGACAATTTTTCATTTCATTGACTTCTACTTAAAAGCAGCACTTTGATAAGAAGTCAGTGTCAAACCATAATCAAAAAAACGAAATTTGAAAAACAGGAAAGCATATCAGCAGTCAATGCTTTGAAAGTTTTTCATTTGATCGACTGCAACTTTCCGAATTATTGTAAGTCTAAGCAAACAGTCGACGAATGCTTCGTCAGTCGACAGTCAGTGCTTTGAAAGTTTTTCATTTG
>JAWNNM010003300.1:0-495434 GCA_035044965.1 Lordiphosa andalusiaca
GGGCGGGTCAATTTTTTTTCGCAAAAATCGTACCCCATAATCGGAATCTACGAAGAATTCTAAGAAAATTTCACCATGAAACCATGTGAAAAAAATGAATTCCTGGCTCGCGCCGTGAAGCTTAAAGATTTCACTATGAGGTATATAAGGTATTTCGTAGTATTAGAGCCATTTTAATCTATTTAAAAAAAAACATACGCATTTTCCAATTATGTTGGAGTCAATTCTGATTCATCTTTTTACAACAAATTTTATAATTTTTATTTTTATTTTATTTAACTTATAATTATATAATTATTATATAATTTTTTGTTTAATTCGACAAAATGAGCCAAATTAGCCATGTACTGAGCCTCATATGAGAAAGTAGGAGCAATGAGTCTGTAACTTTTTAACGAAGAAAGGTATCGGTCTGAAAATTGAAATATATATTCAAAGCCATTTTAAGCAACTAAATAAAAGTAGGCGTGGCATGATAAAAGGCGGAATTTAATTTTATTTTTTATTATAAAGTTTATTTGCTTGCAAAGAAATATATTATTACATTGAGAAGCTTTCTAAAGATAACCTTTAGATCTGTAAAAATATGAAAGCTTTTGTGAAGCTTTTTTGCATTCCTCTTATAACAGTTTATGTAAATGATAATTCATTTTGCGGTAAAACTTGTCAACCAACGGCAGTGGCGTAGGTGTGGGGGCAGTGAAGAGCATCAGTCCCTATTGGTATGTTATCCCTCTTTCGAAAATAGCTATCTACGCCATTGAATACCATAGACTAGCAGTAAATAAAGTTCAAGATTGTTATCAGTTCTAAATTCGTGTAATAAATTTGGTTTACTTAGTATTTGACTGTTGACAAAGGAACGTGTGCTTATAATTTAAAATTATGGAATCATCAGCGATGTCTATTGACAATTCGGAAATTGACAGTATTGTTATGATGTCTGCATCAAGTTTCAATTCAAAGCAGATCGCAAATATTATTGGTGTACCTAGTGAATTTTCCGAGCTAAATTTGCCAACTTTTCGGGATGTACTTAAATATTATTTTTACTTGAGTGATCGCAATAAACAGCAAACAAAACAACAACACTCTTATGCAAGTCTTACTCCGATGATTGCAGACAAATTAATTGAAATTTGGAGAAAGACGAATATTGAATTAATAAATATAAAAAGCATTATTATAAAGCTTAATAAATTTATAAAAAAATATCAGCGAGAAGTTAAAAACATTACTAGAACTAATTTAATTACTGAATTTGAGAAAAACTTAAATGATTTGTTTTATGTTGCTAAATGCAGTTGTAAGAAAACAATGCCATGCTCCTGCGGATTAATTCCTGACCACTTGAAAATGTTTATGATTGACCAACACACCAGCAGAAGGAATACCATTCCCGAAGTCGTGCTGAATATAGTCGATCAACAGTCAAGCCAATTGCCAGAAAGCTCTGATCCTTCTTATAGACCCGAATCTGCGCATATGAACATCGAAAGTGAATTTGAGTTTGCAATGCCAGCAGCAAATGATCTGAGTTTAAAAAAACGGGGACCTTACGCTAAGAGATACGATGCATTTAATTTCGCAATGATGTGTGATAGATTCGGCATTTCCGACAGAGTTGCCTCCTGTTTGGCAACAGCCTTATTTAAAGACATTGGATTTACTGATGAAAATGGGGAGACAATTATTATGGATAAATCCAAAGTTGGACGAGAAAAAATGAAATGCAGGGAGACCGTTCGACGTATGCAGCAAAATGATTCAGCTTTACTAGCTTTTTCTTTTGATGGCAGGAAAAATGACGCTCTGACACGGAATGAAGTTAATGGAAAATACCATCCGAGAGTACAAAAGGAGTCTCATATTGTGATTCTTAAGGAACCGCAAGGCAAGCTGTTGGGGCACATAAAAGTTAATGCTGAGGATTCCCATACTAAGCAAATACAATTATGGCAGTTCTTTATGGAAAAAAAATTAACGCTTAGTAACTTGATTGGAGTTTGCTGTGATGGAGAACCCACCAATACTGGAATTGAAAATGGAATAATTCGAAAATTTGAGCTTTTATTGAATAAACCATTACATTGGTTTGTTTGTTTGTTGCATTTCAACGAACTTCCATTTCGCCATTTGTTCAATGCCTTGGAAAATGCAACTACAAGTGGACCACGTACAGCTAGTGGGACGTTAATGAAGGTACTTGAGACCTGTGAACAACTTCCGGTAAGAGCCAAGTTTAAATAGAGCATTTTCAAATTAAAAGAAACATTTTGTTTTAGGCCATACCTGACTTTGCACCCATTTCATTGGGGAATATGCCTCCAGCAATGGATAAAAGAGATGAAAAAAGTCTTTCGACAGACGTTTTATATCTCTATCGAATAGCCAAAGCTGTATCGGAAGGTTTCTGTCCAGAAGATCTTGCCAGCATGAAACCCGGAAAAATGGTTCATTCTCGCTGGTTAACAAAAGCCAGCAGAGTTCTACGTCTTTATGTTGCAAGTACTTCACCTTCGACAAATTTAAAAATGTTGGCTAATTTCATCATGAAAGTTTATATACCGATGTATTTTAATGTCAAATTTTTTAATTCGGTGGTATATGGCAGTAAACTTTTATTTAATTATATTCAATCAACGCAATTTTTACCACAAAATCTGAGAGAAATTGTAAACAAAGCAATCCAAAACAATGCATTCTTCGCCCATACAGAAAATATTTTGTTAACAATGCTTTTCGATCAAAGAAAAACAGTTCGCGAAAGTGCAATTAATAAAATTATGTATTATCGCGAGAAATTATATGACCCAACTAAACTTAGATATTATAAAAAGAATCGCATTAATTTCGATTGCACCGATTATATGCATTTAGTTGATTTAGATAATGACGACATCTTATTTGAACCTCCATTTACTGCAAACATCCCTTACGAACACTTGTTGGAATACATAAATTCTGCTGAAATACCACTGCCAGATCCAGCAATTCCATCGCACATTCAGGGCACAGAACGATGTGTGCAGTTGTTAACACATGTCTCACGACGAGTTATGCCACAGAATCGAGATGCTGTTATGTCATTGACTTTAGAAAGTCGTTCCAAACTTTCTCAAATGGAGTCAAAGAAAGACTTAAGATTCGTATAAGATGCCGTTATATTACAAGTCAACAAAATGCAAAAATTACCTACTTGTTTGGAAAATGCGTATGTTTTTTTTTAAATAGATTAAAATGGCTCTAATACTACGAAATACCTTATATACCTCATAGTGAAATCTTTAAGCTTCACGGCGCGAGCCAGGAATTCATTTTTTTCACATGGTTTCATGGTGAAATTTTCTTAGAATTCTTCGTAGATTCCGATTATGGGGTACGATTTTCAGGATTTTTTGGACAGGAACAAATTGACCCGCCCTAATGTACACACACAGACACACGCACACACAGACACAGCCACACACACACAGAGGTGTCGGACACATGGACATGTCGCGCTGCTTGAAGCTCTTAAGAATTTTATATATATATATATTTTTTTTTTGCAGATTTTTGCTGTTATTGTTGCCGCTGGCACTCACGACGGTGTTTGCTTAATGCGTCGCCTACCCACCCCCTCTCCACCCCACCCCCCTTGGCGCTTGCTTGCGTTTATTCATTTTATTTTTATTGTATTTCGTTTGCGTCTCGTTTCCAATCACTGAGCAGCGACAATCGAACGCTGCGGGCTCTTCGGGCTGTTCCTCTGTTGCCAGTTGGCAGTTGGCAGACGGCAGCGAATGCCGTTGAAAAGGGCCAACACACAGTGGAGTACAACAGAGCGCATAGAGAGGGTAAAATGCTTTTAACTTTTATGGCTCTAATGGAGTTTTATGCAAGTCGTCGGGTGCATGGCCTTTTTTTGTGCTTCTGGCGAATGCATTGATTTTTTCTTCCTTTTTTTTTTGAGTTTTCGTAGATTTTCCCCACCCTCGAGTTAAACACAAAAAAATGTATTTTTAATATTTAAGAAAATTGCTGAAAATGCAAATCATTTAATTTGTGGTAAAATTTGTGGCCTACTTTTTGGGGCAGCAACATGGTGGGATCTATAAACTCTGCAAACTTAAATTTGTATACCCTACCAAACTCTTTTCCAGCTTAAACATCGTATAAATATCCCAGAGTTAACAACTGCTTGATTTTGTGCCAATTTGAAGTTAGAACGATGCTTTGGTGCAGAGCTGCAGAGAAGAAGGCGCCAGAATTTGCAAATCATTTGGAAGCAACGTTCACTCCATTTGAGTTCTGCTCATCTCTTGTTCAAAAAAGGATACAAGAAAGTTTGTTAAGAATGAGTTTGCCAAAAGAATGAAATGAATCTGACAAAGCCCAACATTGAAGTAGTGAATGTCCAAAGAGGAAAAGACTCCCTTGAACTTAGCAATTCATCAGATGATGCTCTAGCACTATTCAAGCACTGCCAGGAAAAGCAATGTTGACTTGGGTGGCGATTTATTACTGAGGCTCAAGCATTTCCCTGCTCATTGAGTCCCCAGAGCAATGCCATAGAATTGTAGAACAGATACTAAATGCATTCGAAACAAGCAAGAAGTACTCAGCCGCTTTCCCAGATGTTCAACAAGAGTTCGACCTAGATTTGCTAAAAAGAACTTCTGGTTGCTTGGATCACACCTAGGTGGAACATCTTTCTACCTCACATGAGTAAAAGCTGAGTCAGTCATTAATAGAATACTATACAAGCTGCAGTGCTGTAGGGCAGCTTTGTAGGCCCAGTCCCATACATCCTTTAGATTATCAATTTGGGATAGCAATAAATTGAAGGTGTCTGATCTGCCAGGAATCCTGTGTCTGCAGCTCATCTTATCTAAGATCAGCTACATGTCTTATAGCCCTGGCTCAGGAGATGGAGTCTTGGAGTCAATGTATGAGGTAAATCTATACACTTCACATTCTCGTTAAGGCTCTCGACGTGACTTCTTGTTCAGACGCGAACCAAGCATATAAAAGTCAAGATAAATCTGCTGAATATTAAAGTAAGCAAGATGAGAATGATCTTGGAAAGAGTTTCAACTTTAAACATATTAATAAGAGAAGGATATTAAAAATAAATACATTGTTTGATTTCCCGTATCCATTTGGACTGCATATGTCTTAAATATCCTTTTAATCATCTAATGTAGCTGAAATTCATACAAAGGATGTCACAAATTATCATCACTTGCATGATTTTGAGCTCCTTTGGATGATTAAAAGGATATTACATACAAATACAGTCCACATAGATCTTTTTTGGATCCTTTTTTTCCTGTGCACATACAGTATCCAGCTCTGGTGCTCATAACCTAATTAACAATAATATTAAAACAATATCATGCAAAATTTTCAGTCTCAGAGACATGCAGGTACCCTCATTAATTGAAGGAGATTGCCAATAGTAGTCACATGCATCTAAACCGACTAGAACACCATGAAAATCTTCTTGAGATTAACCTGCTAGACAACGGCTTGACCAGACACCTGCTGAAAAGGTATCACTCTCTGCACATACCGCTCAGTGAAAGACTGGAGATTAGAAAAGTACGTTATATTAACCAAAACATCAACCAAGTTAAGTCTTTAGTACAATTAGTACAGTTAAACTTCATCGAATATAAGTGTATGTCATATTTTTAAATTCAATTACTCTAATGCCCAACCTAGGCTAAAAATTGCTCTTTGTGCTAAGAAGGACACATTGCAAATAAATAACACAAAAAATATAACAAAAACAGAAAAACCTTTCGTTTGCTTTGTAAATGCATTTGAAATATGTTGGCAGCACCTCGAGCTGTTTCAAAAAATATGGAAAAACAGAAACGGAAGAAAGTTGAGTTTTAAAATATGCAATGAGAGGTTTAAGATATATGATAACTATTCAAAGCAGTTGGAGCTGATGTAATTTGTCGTAGGTATCCTTTGGCTCCTTCAACAATTAATCCTACTGTCATTTAACCGTCTGAGTGGAAGACCTTTGTCCGCCATTGCTTTGCTTTTCAACATTTTTGAAAATACTTAATTCTTGTCTTATTGAAGATCAAAAGGTATTTCATTAAGAAACAATGCAAGCAAATAATATGCACATGAATAACTTAATCCAAAATTTAAATTTTTGTACAATTTAAGCAAAAAAACAAAAAAAATATTACTCATACGACAAGTTTACCGAATCAATATTTTACCAAAGAAATTTGTAAATTCTTTCAATAGTTCTCATCGTTAGAAATTCCTTTGTGGAATCAAATCATTTTTTAAATAAATTAATAGATGAAGCATACATATTTCAATTGTCAACATTGCGTATGAGTAATTTGAAAAACATTTAAGCCTTCAGGCACCACTTTGAAATCCATTTTTTTCGGATTTTTGGATAGTTTATGCTTATTGTATATTATATTTTAGTGGGGTGGGACCATTACACTTAAAATTTTATCATATTTTTCACTCTGCAGCAGCTTTCTTTCTATGACTTTTCGATTGTGTTTTAATTTAAAGTTTTGTACCTTTGAATATTAAGTGACAAGTATATCTTTAGTTGCTAGATCAGATGGTGAACCTAAGCCAAAGGCTGCCTTCACACTGTTCGCTTCGCTCTCAAATTCTATTGGCCGCTCATTGTAAGTCTTATGATGCCTGAAGGAGGTGGTGATGCGTCTTCAGTTTGTAGCTGAAAGTTCCAACAGTCTAAGATCTTTGGCCTCTATTTCTCAGCTTCTTTGACTACCCTAGTTTTAGTGTTGTCACTAGGAACCTCATATTAGCCCTCACATTTAGTGAAATTAATTGATTTTGTTTTTAATTTCAGAATTATAGAGCTCAGTTTTCCAAACAATATTCATCTTAACGTACTTTGAATTTCATTTAGTCATCATACTCTACAAATTGCATGCACGAACATTGAAAATCCATTAAAGGCCTGATAAAATAATGTCCATGTCCTTTCACTATTTCAATTATGAATTTGTTCTACATTTCGTTGTATTGTGGATCGCATTACTTGCTAAATTTGACACATGACATTATGACGAACAAAATGCCTTGACCAGCACGGAATGATGATAAACTGACCCCGCGGTCACAGCGCCAGTCGGTCATCATATTGTGTTTGGGAGTTATCAACATCGCCACGCTCTGTTGCATACCCTGTTCACCCCACTACTACCCCAGCCACCCACACACCCACCCCTTTCGTTTTGACGCTTTGGTTTTGCTGTCGAAATTCAGAATTTTGATTGGCATCAGCGTGCGGTGCGGTGCGGTGCGGTGCGGTGCGGTGCGGTACGGTACTGTACGGTACGGTGCACGTGCACTGCTCCATGATTATCGCCTCAGTTGAGTACATTTGCTGTCTGCTTTTGTGTGTCTCTGTGACCGGTTTATGGCAATTTGGTCATCAAAATTGCATAGCGCACATGATGCTAATTGCAAGGGCTGGGGGTACGGGGTACGCCTCCCACTTTTTTGCCCAACTAATTTTGATACACAGTCTGGAATTTCAAATTGTAGAGGAGAATTGTGGTTGATTTTTGGTGAAATGAGCCGCAGTGTCGCATGCATTCAAAGTGAAACATAAGCCACTACTTGGATTGTGGTGATTATACATGAAAATGATTTAATTTCGGTCATGTCCTCTAATTTTGAGTTCATTTAAAACTATATGTACTATTGTTTGACTCAAGCTCGATATATATTTGCAAAAGGGAGAGCTCTACTTAGTCTAATGCAACCCAAAAGGAGTCAGTATTAAACGATAGGCCCCCACAGAACCCACTGGCAACCAATTGAAAATACCTAATTTTATTACAAGACATCAATGTGCTTTCACCGAGAAATTTAATTTTCCAAATCACAAATTCTTTATTTGTTTCCACCAGCGGCGACGGCGGCGGCCTTTGTGGATACAGATTCACCAGCCACAAGAGAAAGACAACGACGGATGGCAGACGATGACAGCCAACAAGAAGGACGACGCATTTTACCATAGACTTAACACAGTTTGTCGGCCTGGCCATAGACCCAACCCATGCGGGTTTGTAGGGTTGTGTCTGGTGAATTGAATTGCAGCAATTGGACGTCTTCCCTCTGGTCTATGCCAATTTCATTTACCGAAAAAATGCTTGCAAGGGGCCCAGCCAAGCTGTTAAAACGAAAAAGCAAACGAGGAAATACACAGAGAGGAAGAAAGGGGGAGAAACTACAGTAAACCCGCTTTATTTTCACATTTTATACATTTTTTTCGTTTTTGGTACTCGTATCGTGGCCTTGTTTGTGGTCTGCTTTACCTCGTTTCTTGTGCATTGCTGTGTGCCATTTTACCGTTGAAAGGTAAAAGACACCGCACGAACTGCAGCAAAAGGGTATGCCAGCTTCCAACGAAAATACACACACACACATATACATATATTTCAGTGGGGAGCAGACAGAGAGAGACAGAGAGAGAGAGAGAGATGGAGAGGGAGGGAGTGCAAGCGGCAGAGCGGAAACGGAAAAGAAAAATATTGTTTCAATTCAATTGAAGCTAAAATTGCATGATTGCAACCAAACCAAACGAAAGAAGAAGTGAAGCGCGCGCTCATGTGAACCCATTGAAGTGGGAAATGAACTACTAGAGCTTAATCTAAGTATAAACAAGACAAGAGACAAATATGAGAACAAACTGCAGTATTGCTGCAGTGAGCAAGCAAGTAAGCAGTAAGCAGTGAGCATTGTCACTCGAATAGTTCAGTCAGTCAGGGAAATAATCCAGAATCATGTTCAAGCTGATTCAGGCTGATGAAGATGAACCTAATTTCGATTAAAGTAAAGTTTTTGAATTACCCAGCATATACTTATGATTTTACTGTGCTCAACCCTACACTTTTTATATATATTTGACTAAGATAGATACTAAGACAAGATAACCGAGCAACTACTTTCTGTACTTATGTAGAAAAGGAAATGGCACGGTATGCACTAAACTATTTTACGAACAATGTTAAGCATCCCTTAAGCCACTTTAAGCTCGAAAAATTGATTTAAAAGCTGATGAACTTGAGTAAAGATGATGAACTTTTATTATACTTTAAGTATGCATATTCTTTTTGGTAGAAAATTATCCTAAATGTGTTTGACCTAAAACCATAATATAAAATCACTAAGTTAACCAACCCGAACCACTAAAAGTTTAATCGAAAATATGTTGAAATATTCCGTAAGGTGCTAAACAAATGTTTGGGACCAAACTTATCATATTAGTGATAAGAATTTTTGTTTTTGGTTTCGAGTTTCCTTTAACAAATGGTAATATTTGAGAATAAATTAAACGTCTACTTACTTTTCAGCTGGCGCCAATAGACTGACGACTTTCCCTTGGTGAATTCTATTAAGTGTATACACGTTGCTATTCGAATCCTTGAAATAAGATAGTATATCATTTTCAATCACATCATTCGAAACTGTAGTGACAATGCGCAACCGATTTCCAATGAGGATTGTTGAAGTATCCCTGGTTTGTTTGTTTTTGGAGCCACCTGTGTTAAACAAAATCAAAGTAGGATGAACTATTATATGCACAAAAAGTTCTAATAATTTGGTGACTACCAAACTTCTAAGTCAAGGACTTCAGTAAGCATATAAATTTCTGATTTTAAGTATAATAAACCTCATATTTATCGAAAAGGTATCATGCAGACTTGCAAATGTGAGTAAGTGGTATATATTATATATTATTGATCACGTCTACAGCCGAGTCGATAAACTCATTCCCGTCAGTCCATTGGTATTTTTGTCTATATGATTGCGTTGATCTTTGAGACTATAGGATACAGATAGGGATAAGTGGACGTACACCAAACAAAGTTTGTTTCTGGACTGGAAAGTTTTCCCCACCCTCATCCTTAACAGCATTACTAACAATTTTTAAGTTAGAGGCTCATCACTTAATATGTATCAAGAAAGGCACTCATCGATTAGTTCTGTACAGATCCAAAACCTAACCGAGCCTCTAGTTTCAGCTGATACTCCAAACCGATCAACCAAGCCGCTCGGTTCGGTGTAGTTCACTGACGAGTAGTCGCTAGCATAAGATGCTGCCAGCCATTTTACTTCAAGGGACGATATTCTCATTATTCTTGATTCTCAATCCGGGCTATCCTTGAACAGGAAACTGTTTCTGATAGCATTTCAAAATTGCCATGGCTTCAAAGGCCCGAAAATATGAATTTGCGAGCAGCGAATAACTAAAGGATGGGATTTTAAATGATGAAATTAAGTGTGATTCATAAATAATAAGTCGTAGAACCATCGAATGTTTGTATATCGTATCTTTCTATGTGGAGTTTATAGCGACCTTTATTTATTTTAGTCATAGTTAATACCTTTGTTTCAGTTTGAAGTGCAAATCGAGACTTTATGCTGCAGAAGGGGTTTAAGGCTCGAGACTCGAAGTAACTAAGAACGGTCCTAGAATCCAAATTTTGCCAACATTTCGTACTGCATTGCCTTCGAAAGTCCGCAAAGAAATAACTTTCCAATCAGACTTAAGCAAAGCTAAGGATGCTCTTACAGTTGATGTCAGGGAGATTTGAAAAATGGACCTACGATTGCCTTTGGCAGACTAAGCACTGCTTTGCTTGTGCTTTATATAAAATCGAAGGACCACATTGATATTTTCACTTGTCATGCACTTGTAGGGCGGTGATGTTTTTATTGGTGCTTTGCATTTGGTAGATCTCCAACCCACGAGTTTGACAGAGGGAATCTTTCAGGAGTAAATCTGTATCCAAAAATGCTCCTAAGGATGTTTGAAGAAGTTAAAACTCTGTTTTGCCGTTTTGCTATAATTAAATCGAATTTTTGTAATCAAAATCCTTTACAAAAATCCCCCTAATAAGTAAATTGAAAATTTAGCAAAGCCTAGCCATAAAAAGGAACATCAGCTAAGCTAAGCACATCATTAACGAGGTCCCGCCTTACACTATTGGCAAGTACTTCATCTTAACTGTCAGAGTCAGAGCTAACTGCTTCAAAGTTCAATTAGAAAATGGCCAACTGCTAACTGATTTGAAAAACGCTTTAAGCCAGAAAGACAGATTTTCATGCGTTCACTTGCTGCCCGGCCCGCACTCGTTACTTCATCTTCAACACGGGCAAACTTGAGTACCGGCAATTTAAGGGGGGGACCCCTTGCACCCCCTCCCACACTTCGTCTCCCACTTCTTCCTCCCTCTGTCTTAGTGGATGCGTATTATTTGCCATTTAATTAAGGATTATTAAGCCAAGGGTTCAAGTTTCCGTTTCGCTAATTAGTTGCATCGAATGGAATGTGAATAATTTAAATGTGTTTTCCCCAAAACTAAACCGTTTGCATTCTTTGTCCGTCGGCGTGCTTCATCCACGATAGTGAAATTAATTCATTAATAATTTGTTTGTTTGCTCTCTCTCTCCATGTGAGTTTGGCTTGCTACAAAATTTATGGCTACAATCTGCATGCACAGCTGAGCTCTTAAAATTTTATTTCGTGCAGAGGTAAAGTGGGGGGGGGGGGGAGGAATTGGCAAGTAATCTGCTACGAGACACTACTCTGTGGAGGACGAAGGACGATGGCAAGCAACGACTTATAAGCCGTGTATCTTTATAAGCAGCTTATGCCGTAGGCAGAAGTCGGTAGGGGAAAAAGATGAGTTCACTCAAATTGAAAGACACCAAGACACCCCCCCTCCCCGCCACAGCGCGAAGTAGGTGCCAACTATAAGCAGCAAAATTTTGTTGTGGGAAGGTCAATGGCATCTTGGGAGCTCATGTAATGGCCGTGCTGTAAGACACAGCAGAAAGGGCCAAGTCGAGCTTATTTCTTGTTTTCTACTGCAGGAAGCCTACTGTTCAACACCAACGGCCATGTTTGAGAAGCTTTTTCAAGGCTAGTTTCTTCTAAGCAGGCGCCAATGTCTGGTAAAGGTGACCGGGTGTGTTTTCTGTTTAAGAGATATGCATTCATCTTTGTCACATCACAGTTTGCCCGCTTTTCTCCCACTAAAAGGTCATCTCCACTTGCTAAGTACCACTAATCGAAAACTGGCGACACAGTTTAATCAGTGGCATCCAATCATAATGTAACGTGCTCATCTCTAGGCAGGATATTAGTTACGTTACGCTGCTGAATAACGTTTTGCAGGAGAATGGTTTGTCTAGGGGGTCGCGCATAATAATGTTTGCATAGCTTTTGGGTTTTTATTACTCGGCTGTGTAAATGCCAGCACAGCATGTTTGCAAACGTAGTGCTGTCCTGTGATCCTGGCTGCTGCCGCTTGCTAGCTGCAGTTGTGTCCTTGCCAACCGTCGCCCCCTTGTGCTTGCTGCTCGAAGCAGTCATTTACATGTTTCAGTCTATCTACCATTTTATCCTGCTGTCTGGTCATCTTGTCTTGGCCACTTTATGCTTTAGCTTTTGTGCATTTTTGAGTTAATATGCTTAGCAGCACATTTTGTGTTGTCCTTATACTTCGTTCTCTCTCCTTCTCTCTCTGCGGACGCTTATCTACTTGTCGAAATTTTTTTGGCAACGCTGGAGACGCTTTAAGAAGAACTCAAACATATTACTCGGCGGCTACTTTTGCTTGTTCTTTTGCTCGGGTTTTTGTTTTAGTTTTTTCTTTGGGTCGTTGCTTTGAAGTTTGCTGAGTTGTCGTCGTTGTCGTCGTCTAATGACATTGGAAATTGCGGTCAGGACAATTAATTTCCGGTTGAAGAAACTTTGCTTTAGTTTTTTGGCAGCCACTCGACTGACTTTTGGTGCGCCGCCTGGCCGGCTGGCATTATTATTGAGCGTTAAGGGCAAAGGAGCTAAAAAACTTTTGCTCTTTTGGCTCTAATCGACCTTGTTTTGTGTGTGTGTGTGTGTGTGTGTGTGTGTGCTCATAGGCTAAACAGAAAATGATGGTTTGTGTGCAAATTGTAGGCATAGGGACAATAAATTCCATTGGCGGTTCCACACGGCTAGGCATAAGTTAAAAATCACTTACCCCGTGGCGCACCTTAAGGTGCATGTTACTCCCAAGGAACATAAAATGTAAAGCACACAAATTCAAGCTAGAACACTGCTGCCGAGTGTAGCGACTATAAAATACCCTGTAAGCTAGACTTGACCTTATTTCATGCATTCGTTTGCAAAGGGATTCTAAGTAAAGTTCTGTTTTATGTTCAAATTTCTTGGGTTTCCAATAGAGTTGAGTTCCTTGAAAGTTTAATTCCATTGGATTCCCCGAAATGCTAACGAGCTTACCCATTCTTAAAGTCCACAGGGTATAAAATGGAAAAGTCGCCCGGCCTACTTGGCATTCAACGAAAAATTCGTGTGGCTAACCGGAGTGTCTATCTCGCAGGTTGCTCATTAAAATTTCAGCTCACGTGCACAATCTGCACTTAAAGGACCTTTCGAGGTTTGAATTTTTCACATTTTCTTTACTTTTTCCATGTTTTTTTTTTGTTTGTTTGTTTGTGCTTACACTGGCCACTCGAGAGAGAGAAAACTATACACGTAGAGTACTATGGCATGTTATGCACGCACTTCCCCCCACTTGAGGTGTGGCCCATTGTTGCTCAAACAAACAAGCATTGTTAACGCTAAGGAAGTTATTTGCAGTTGCCTTCAAACTCTCTCTCACACACCCACACACGCACACAATACACAATTTTTAACTGTAAAAAATGAAATGGTGAAATGGTGGCGAGACCCACTTGAGCCCCACCCATGCGGTTATTGTGTCGAGTCGAGCCCGAGAGAAGAGCCAACTTGACATGTCATCAAAAACACATTAAATGCGTTTTTTTACGAGCTCGTTTATCCAAACTGTCGTCCACCTGTTAAGTTCAACGTGTAGGCTCCTCTTCCCCGTGGGTTCCCCTCTATGATGAGGACTTGCCCCGGAAATTGTCGTTGCGTGGTAATTGAAAAGTTTTTTTTTTTTTTTCTACTCCTGCTGCTGCTGCTGCTGCTGCTGCTGTTGGCAACAAAGTGGCATTGCTGTAAATTAGTTTTTTAATTTTTGTTTTTGCTCTCGAACAACCACAACAAAAACAACAACAAAAAGTTGCAGGAAATTTGACAAGTTTTTACTGTTTGTTACGTCTCTATGTTTTTGTTTGGTTCGCAATGATTTATATATTTGTATACCCTGTTGCAAAAAAGGGTACATCAAGTACATTCTTCGATCTAATGCGAATTTTCAACCTTAAGTAAAAGCGATTGAATCACGAATGCCACAAACTGTGGTTTCCAATTCTTCTGACTGTTTTTTCGCTGACTTTTGAGTTCCAAACTGAAAAAAAAATCAATCCGAAACTGGATTGAAAACGGGAGGATCCCGGAAAAAGATTAGCAGTTAGCATCGCATGTACGGAGAGACTTCTGTTCGTAGGTTGAGAAGAATCAGATGGCAACATTTTGAAGAAGATCCATAGCTTAAAACATTTTGGGGTAATTGGAGTTGGACTTGAATAAAAGTACACTTTTTTCCTTTAAATAGGTGATGGAATTTCCAGGGTGTGGTGCAGCAGGTACTGTGTATACCTGCTGTGCAAGAGGTCGTGTTTTCGATCCACCTTGCGATATCTTATAAAGTAGTTTCTTTTATTTAAAAACTTACACACCCGGTCACCTTCACTAGCTATTATCTTCAGCTTTAAAGTAGCTAGCTATGAAAAGTCAATCCAACTTTGCCGTTTGTAGTAGCTCCAAACTGTAGCTACCTTTCTTTTGTGTAAATAGAAGCTCACAAACCAAGAGATTTTTTTAACATTTACCTTCTACCTTTCATGGGTACAACAAGTAAGGCTGGCTATAATACAGCCTGTACCAAAGAAAGTGTATGCTCATTGTGAGTTTTGATGCATCAGTAGCAGCAGCTATTGCGCTGCAGCAGTGAACATTCTTTTAGTCATAAGTTGACTTACGATAGTCTAAAACGTATATCCGATCTTTACCAATCCCTTGGCGGATCGATACATAATCTTGATCAGTGATGCAAAACGCTCGGATTAAGGACTGTTTCGATTCAGTGGTTCGCACAGTTCTTAAACCACCGATTCGTTTCGTTAAATGGATTTTGAAACTAACAGAACCAAGGTTTTCATTCGGTTCAAAGGTTTACTCTTTATAATTTTTATATTTTAAAACTGTTTTGTTTTTCAAATTTCCGAATATTTTGACTTTTGATAAATTTACGAAATTGAATTCCTAAAAATCATTTGAATAGCTTTTTAATCTACATAAATACCATATGTTCAGTCTTTATCCCAAAGTATTTCACTTTGAAATTAGTTCAGGAATGAAACCTTCTGACTAAACTTTGATAAAGCTGAAGAAGCACGACGTTATATGATTGTATAAGAATACCGTCCCATATAGAAAACAACTTCCAAGATGAAATGCAGACAGCTGACAGGTATATCAAAAGAACGGTGGGTCATTCCAAGAGATGTATGGGAACTTATGTCTTAAAATGGTTCAGAAATCATATTTAAAGACTACCGCAAATTGAAATAGCTAAGGTTTAATCGAGAGTCGGGCCTTTTCTGATTAAAGAGAATCGATAAACTATCCCAAAATTATAGCTATCATTGTCTAAAAGTAGGCGCTTCACGTCTTAAGACTTGCTATTGAAGTGAAGTGAAGTGAACCAAACCGAACTGAACCCAGTTAGCTTGTGGTTTTCGGTTCGGCTTAGCAATTTCGAAAGGACGCTGATTTGGTTTGCTGTTCGGTTTTCAAGTGAAACCAGCGGTTTCGGTATGGTTCGGCTCGGTTCAGAATCCCTAAACTTGATTACTAAACGTGTCCCAAAGCAACGAATCTTCTCTGAAAACTTTTCAACCAAAATATGTTTTGAGAAATAGGAAATTAGTTCAATACCTTATTAGTTCAGACTTTTAACTCTACTGATGGTCGATTTGCGATCTTACTGAACCAGCAAATCACAATCGCTTCGGTCTAACGAAAAGTTGAATAATTATGATTTCTTCCCAAGTTCTCCTCCCGTAGAGATTATCTGTATAGCCTCAATTCCGATTTCCCACTCAGTTTGAACATATTAGCATAAAGATATTCTATAAAAGTATTTTGAAATGAAAGGTTTGATAAACTACACCAAGCGATTTTACTAGGGAAAAAGAATCAAGAAAAAAAAAATGTACACAAAAAAACCTTCGAAAAAAATAAGGGTATTAATACATCAACACAGTTTATTCTTGCGTTATTTTCGCCACAAGGAAAATAAAGCAGTTTCCCATAGAAGACGCACAAAAACGCTTTGGCCATAGATTGAGCACGTAGACAGACACGTCCACCTGTCCTAATCCTTATCCCCGCTGGCAAAAACATTTTAATATGAAAAATTGGCTGCTAGGCAAAATGACAGGCGGGTTGTCCTGGCCTGGCCTGGGCGGCGGCTTGTTTTGATTTGCACGCCTCGCTGCCAGTCCAACTGACAGCTGCGAGCGTAGCGAAAAATTTTATGACACGTGCGTTGGCAGGCAGCTCCTTTTGCTGCTCCTGCTCCCCCATCTCGCTCTTCACACATCCAGCATTAATTTCATTAGGTTCGTCTGCAATTTTAAATACATCCTCGTATACAACATACATGTATGTAGTTGTCGACTTAATTAAGATACATGTTCAACAGCAATTAACGTCTCAGATTTAAAGTTTACGCCATACGCCAGGTGTGACGGAAGAGCGCGGGTGTGCATGTTGGGCGAGCGAGTCATTAAAAATGTCAGTCAGATGTCTATAGCTGTTTAACCCTCTGACATGGTAAATTTTTGTAGGCAAACTTTCCACCAATATTTATGGTGTAAAAATTCACGCCCATCCTCCCATGCTCCAGCAGTCGCAAACTTTGTCCTCCGCTCTCATTAACTTTCCTAATTGAAACTATTAGCGTGCCAGCTAGAAAGAGGTCTTTCCTCTTTTTTTTTGTAAATTTAAAGGCAAATGCGATTAAGCAAAAAGTTCAAGTTAACATTTAAACGGAAGCCCGCGGAATTAGTGTTTGCCCTCAAATGTATGCAATGTTTGATGATGGCGTAATGCGTGCGCGCTGTTGTGTCAAGCGGGTTGACATAGTTATTAAGGCCACCGTCGAGCAGGGGAGATGATAACTCAATTTATGCCATTGTGTACAGATGCAGATGCAGCGCTGACAATGCAGTTGCTGCCATAATGGAAATGCGAATGAATTCGGAATACCACAAGGGATGATGATGATGGGGGGGGAGGGGAAAGCGATTGTAGTTTGGAGGATAAACTTTTCACCTTGCCTCGCTTACAATATAATATTACTCACCTCAAAAGGCTCTAGCTGGAAAATCTAAAATATTACTCCTGGCCAAGCGATGTTCTAAGAATTCTTCAGCAAGTCATAAAGTTTGACCAACGAAAGTGTAAGCACAGTATGCATTTTTAAGCTGCTGCTAATGTACTGTGCTGCAGCAGCGAACATTCTGTTGCTTATGACTTGACTTTGGTTACTAAATATGTTCAGAAGATACCAACCTTTCTATATTTATATAACTGTAGAAAGGATGACGTCTTTCTTTGCAAGAATTTCAAATATTTCAGCAAAAATGGCATTACTGTTCACGGTTCTCTTACTATTGTCAACGAATGTGCTGCACTTCTGAGGTTTTAGCACGAATTTGTTTTTTAAGTGTTAAAGACAGACTAAATAAAGTTCTCGATAACAATTAGGGATATATAAGCCATGCACTCAGCATTCATAATGTGATTAACCTGCTAAATACGATAGCTGAACTACTTTTTTCGCCTATAAAACAGCTAAACAGATCACTTTTTAAAGCCAGGATTGAGATACTTCTTCACCATGAAAATATACTAGTGCTGTTTTCTCTACCTACCCGTTGAATTGAATGTACCGTTGACTACAAAGTTGAAAAGCCACAAATATCGGAACAAATTTTCCAATATTTGACTTGGCTATGTCCAGAAAAAAGGAACCAAGCCTCTTTATCTCTTGACTTTTGTTTTTATAGCTTTCGCACAAGAGAAAGAGACCCACTGTGTAATGCTGAAACCGAAGGACAAAGTTGGAGAAGCTTTTTCATCTGTAGTTACTTCCAAGTTGGAGCCAATAGCTAGTGAAGACGACCGGTAACATAAAACGAGAAAGCTAAGCTAACTTCGACTGTGCCGAAGTTTTTATACCCTTGCAAGTGCTGAAATATTTTCCAACCATTTTTTTCCCATAATGAGCCACTTACCGACCCATCGTTCGTATGGTAGCTATATGATATAGTCATCCGATTTGGACAAAAATTTGTAAAACTATGTGAAAGCATGTGAAAAAATTAAATACGAAATTGCCGGATGCTACCAATAAAAACAAAAAAGTTTTTCTAACCAATACCAATTTTCAGACCAATCTTTTGTATGGCAGCTATATCTAATAGTTGTCCGATTTTCATCAAATTTGGTAGAATTATAAAAAAGCATAGAAAACTTAAGAATAAAAAGTTTGGAGACGATTCCATTGAAAAGAAAAAAATTTCTTCACTAAAACTAGTTTTCCGACCGATTGTTCCTATGGGAGCTATAAGTAATAGTCATCCGATCCGGTCGGTTCCGACATATTTGCAGCGTGCAGCAAGAAAAAGACTCTGTGCAAAATTTCAGCTCGATAGCTTTAAAACTGAGAGACTAGTTCGCGTAGAAACAGACAGACAGACGGACAGAAGGACGGACAAAGCTCCATCGACTCAGCTCGTCACCCTGATCAAGAATATATATAGTTTATGGGGTCGGAAATGAATATTTCTAAGCGTTGCAAGCTTCTGGGCAAAATTATCATACCCTTTGCAAGGGTATAAAAAGGGTAAAAGGGTGCTTAGACTATCGTCGTAAATTAATAAGGGTATTCGGTGAGTAATATTTTTTTTAAGTTTGTTGTGCGTTAATACATAAATTTGGATGTCGGGTTTTCTTTGAAACATACAACTTTCTGGGCATTCTGTGAAGTTAAGACGTGTCTAGATCGCTAAAACCTCACGAAATCTGATCTTGCAACATAACATAATGTTAATATGTTAACATTAATGTTGTTGCTCTCCTAATTAACATAAAGCAAGGTTATGAAACATTAATTCCGCTGGGTAAGGGGTATATCAAAGTAGGGTTTAACTTACGATCTTGTACCTATTTTTAAAGAGGCGCGTGATTATTTCACTTATGGGAATGAGCACGATTTAAGCTTTGTTGAACAAGCTAGCAGATTTTTAACATTTCTTTGATTTTCAGTCTATAAATGAGTAGAGATAACTAAATTTACATCAGCGTACAAGTATTTTGAAGAGTTATCAAATTCGAAACATCCCCATAGTTCGCAAGTTATTTATTTAAATAATTTGTTCATCTAAAATCGTCCCCGACAGATTCTTCTCTCACAACAGCACCATGACGTAAGGTAACCAAACCTCATATGTGTTTAGTTTCGTTCGTTACGATAAATCCCCATCTCCCACACTCGAACTAATTAGTTTGTCCAACTTGACACACTAATAAGTTTAAACAAAAGTTTGGCTCTAGCACCTTCTGGACACAGCTGTTCGATATGCACAAGTTAAACACAATGCAAGGGTTCCTGCTGCACTTCGTGCGCTCTTCAGGGAGCTGGGATTTTTGCGTTGAGCAAAACTTGAAGCAAATGTTTGCCTTCCAACTGTGTATGTGTGTGTGTGTGTGTGTGTGGACATTAGTCAGAAATGCATGAAATTGCTAAACTTTGCACAGGAGTAAACTTCCGACTAAAACCATTCAATGATGTATGCAATGACCCACCACCAGCACCATTCCCGTCACTCAAGGGAAGCGCCCAGAAACGTTGATACAATTACAGGAGACGTCATCACTGTACGGACATATGGAAATTGCTTGACACCGCGCATAATTGCATGAATAATGCAACGTTCGAGCGGCCAAACGACCGACTCGTGAGTGTCAAAGTGCAAAAATCAATGTGCAAGACAAGCTGGAAAACGGGGAGTAAGTACCAATTAATGACAAGACAGTCATTCCCAATATTATACAAGTACATGAGTATGTAATTTGGCCATTAGAGCAGTCATCTTGTCACAAAACTGTTTGAATTGTTGTATGTAGAAAACCCCCCCCACCCCCCACACCATAGAGTTTAATTCAATATGCAGAACATGTAACACAAATGTCAAAACTGCCTACTGCCTGGAGTAAACCCCTAAAACTGGGGGCGGGGATGGGGGGAGAGAGAGAGAGTTGGGAAAAGGTTTGTCTGTTGAGACAGTTGTTATACTATTTTCTTTATTTAGACACAGACAAACAAAGCGTAACCCAAATGCGCCCCAAAGTGGAGCCTGAGTGAGCTCTGGCCAACGATGCACGGTGGAGAATGCGCACCTTTTAGGTGGCAAAAATTCTACAAAAACAAGAAAGAAAGTCGGTCAAGCCCGACTATAACATACTCTGTACCAAGAAAATTTGTTTTTTGATCATAACTCGAAAACCGTTCATCCGGTCTTCTTCATTCCTTTGGCGGATCGATAAGTTATCCTAATAACTAAATATGTCCAGAAGGAACAAGCCATCTATCTTCAAAACTGTGGGAGATATGACGTTTTTTCTAAATTGCGGGGGCGGGAGGGGGCGTGGCCAAAATTGAAAATAAACTTGATCTGCCTGCAGACATTAGAAGCATATGTCCCATACATGTCAAACCTCTATCTCTTACCATCTCTGAGATCTGTGCGTTCATACGGACAGACAGACGGACAGACGGACATGGCTATATCGACTCGGCTGTTGATGCTGATCAAGAAAATATATACTTTATGGGGTCGGAGATGCTTCCTTCTGGATGTTACATACTTTTGCACAAACTTATAATACTCTATGTACCTACGGTACAGAGTATAAAAACGTACTCATATTTTATTTTTCCAATTTTTATTATATACCAAAATCAGCGGTCGGCAATGTGAGCAGAGAAATTGCCACTGGCAACTGAGAAAAAAATTTAATTCTAGTTTTTGTTTGATAAAGCACTGACAACTTTTCGCTGCTGTTGCACAAATTCTATTGCTGCAGCTGAAACTCTGCCGACAGCTCTGCTCTCATTGCCGACCTCAATCTAGATTAACTATGAAAATGCTTGGTTTTAGGTGGTGATGCAACGGATGTAACATTAAATAAAATCCAAGTTTTTCTTAAAATAAAAAACTATTACACAATCGTTACCCTTTACCAGCTATTGCCGCCAGCTGCGAGTGCCAAGAAAATTTCAATTCGATTGATACACATCCTCCACTGTGCGACGAGTACACATGCTAAATATTAAAAGGTGGATATGTAAAACGGTCCCTGAATCGTTTTGTATTGATTCGTCGCTTGCGTGTCCTAGAGTATCACAAGCTGAGGGATTTCGTTTATGCAAAAGTGGCATTTTTACTCAAGCTTCAATTTTAAATGGCCTGTGCCCTAGCCAGGGACAACAGAGTTTGGTTTACTGCTGGGACAGATGGTCAAAATTAACAAGTTCCAGCGCATGTGCCTTCCCTTTCCCTCATGTCTCTCGTCCCTCCATTCCATCTATCCTGTTCTCTCTCTCTGTGTGTGTATATTCCAGAACATAAGCAATTTGTTGCAAACTTTTCTGCTGCTGCTGCTGCTGCCGGAGCTGGAGCTGGAGCTGTTGCTGTTGGCTTTTGTCCTTAAGAGCAGAGTTGGGCCTTCTCACCCACTTCCGACTGTTTGGGAGCGGCAGAGAACTTTTTAAAAGATCTTAAATTTCTGTTGTTTTGTAAAATTGATGAAGTAATTTGTTTGCTGATTGCACAAACTTTGCGTGTCAATATTTTTTGGCCAAAGTTTTACACTCCATGTGCTCCATGTAAAGTGGACTAGGCAAAGTAGAAGTGTATGCCCCGGCCCATAAGTCGTTTACATTTTTAATGATTTCGAATTTGTGCCAATTGCCTTGAAATCGATCGAACTAACTGGGCACAGTGGGTTACTTATGCCAATTGCTTTGGGACGGAAATAAAAAAAAAAAGGGAGGTAATCAAAAAGATTAACAGAGAAGAGCCATAATTCGGTTGAACGAATGATTTCCGTAAATCTTTTCTTCTCATTTACTCCAGGTTCTGGCGGACTGGGCGAAACTGTGACCAAGCAATGACCAAACAGTGATAAACACAGTGACAAAAAGAACGACAAAACCGTCCCCAAAACTGTTACTAAACAGTGACCAAACAGTAGTCAAACAATGACCAAGACAATGCCCAAAAACCACAACAAAAGAGTCCCCAAATCAGTTACTTAACAGTGACCAAAAAGATACCGAAATGTCCGAACAGGCGAACAATCGACACCAGAAACTTGCCGATCACATCACAAGCCAGTGTGCTTTTGAGTCTCCAGGAATAGCGTGAGCGGCGCGATAAGCTGGTTGCTCAGCCAGGTTGAGATTTGCAGAAATGATAAAGCAGGCGAGCAATCGACGACAGTAATTTTCTAAATATATCTCATTCCAGAGAGCTTTCAAGAGTAGCTAGATGAACAAGTTGACCTGCTGGCCAGGTTAGGATCTACAGAAACTCCGGAGCAGGCGAGCAATCGACACCCGAAATTTGCTTAACTCATCGCATATAAAGAGCTGCTTTGGGGAGAAGATCAGAGACTGGCTGCTGCTGAGAAGGCGGACTCAACTCTCCACAAAATCGCAAAAATTCGGCCGAAAAGTTATATATGAGTTTTGATTATCAGGATGAAGGGCAAAAAGTCAGATGGTTTAGGTAGAAGGGTTCGAAAAATGGCGAAAACTTGCAAAATATTTGTATAAGAAGATTTAAGATGTAGGTTGAATGATTCCAATCAAAGGGAAAGTCGACTTCTGATCTAAGTTCAAATCGAGGAGACGAAGTTATTTATGTATGGAACACTTTGTTGATCAATTCACAAGAATGCCTTAGCCTCACTGTTGTTCAGATGAAGATCTAGTAAATATAGTAAGTGTTTACCTAAATTGGAAGCGATGAACTCATTTCTGGACTGTTTGCAACTTACATATGGGAACCCAATGGTTATATTTTGGTGCACCACCTTGTTTAAAATCGTTATAAAAACACCAGAAATCGAGCTCAGCTTAAAGCTATGCCAAAAAAGAGAGCCCAAAAAGGCAAAGAAATGTTAAAAACACACACAAGACTGAATATGGCCAACCATTAAGACTCATGTCAGCTGATAATTACTGTCAACAAACGACCAGGACATGAACATTTCTCTCAAAGGCAATCAGGGTAAAACCCAATTGATGCTTCATACTATACAGACACACACACACACACACACCCAGCTGACCATAAAAACTAACTATTTACCATCTGGCTGACATTACCCCAGGGCAAAAAAAAAAAACAGGGCCAGCGCACGAGCCCCGCCAGAGGCGGTTCATCTGTGATTTTAATTAAAATTAAAAGGTGACACCTGATGCCGGGGCGCTATCTTGCCAATTACACAACAGTTTCACATCATACAAATTTTTGGAATTTAAGTGTATTGTGTGAGGACAGACTTTTAAATTGAAAAACTTGCATTCTCTGCGGCCAGCCAAAATCCAAGAAGCACCTTGACAGAAAAACAAACTAATTTCCAACTTTGTGGTTTTTGTCATGGAAGAGGAACGGAAACGGGAACAGGACAACCACAGCTACTGGTTGAGTTAGCTATGGTTTTGGCTTTAGCCATTGATGTCTGGTTAATCACAGGGCACAGCAGCAGCGGCAGCGGGCGGCAGGGGGGGGGGAGAAAGCAGAAAGTTTTTTCCCCATAGCCGGAGGAAGAAAAATAGTTGTGGTTGCCGTTTGAAGCGGGCTAAGGAGGTCGGTCGGTGAAGGCGAAAGCGAAGCTAAAGGTTGTGTAGGTTGAGTTGAGTTGAGTTTGATGTTTACTCTTTGGCATAGTTATAGAAATGTTATTGTGAAGCAAATGCAAATGGGAATCTCTTGTTGGGAGGCTGCATTGATTGAGGGTTTCGTGTGTTTTTTGTTTGGCGATTGATTTGAACGAACGTTCGTGGAAAACTACATCAGATATTTGGATGATTGAAGGCAAAATTTGGTTGGCAAATAATTTGGATACTGTTGGCTTGTTTGCTCAGAGGCTCAGATGTGGCCAAAAAAGATGTTTTTATATAACTCAACTATAGAGTGAAGACTACTTGGACCGAGGCTAGAATCAATCGCTTAAAGACATTGTAAACAGTCCAATTTGGATATCAGTAGACAAAAGTACAGATAAAACTGGATGATACATGGCATATCTACCACAATTCACTCCAGTCGGATCTGTTTCTTAGCTTTAGAACTTATTAAATATACTTCAGAAGGGAACTCATTTTTGTACACCAACAGATGGTACTATAAAATTGTCCTGATGTTAGTAAAGCATAGAATGAAGCATCTCCGACCACATAAAATATATATATTCCTGATTAGCACGACGATTTGAGCTGATTTAGCCATGTACGTCTGTTTCTATGCTATTTCCTCCGTCAGTTTGAAAGCTATAGTCATCAAATTTTGCACGAAGTTTTTTTAATACAAATACGTTGCACATATTTCTGATCCGGCCGAATCGTATGACTATAGCATATGGCTGTCATAGGAACGATAGTACGAAAAACTAGTTCTTGTGAGAAAAACTTTTTTGTTTTCAATGAAAACGTCTCCAAACTTTGTATTTCTTAGTTTGCCATGCTATTCCATAGTTCCACCAAGTTTGGTCGAAATCGGACATCTATAATATATAGCTGTCATAGAAAAGTAAGTATAAAAAGTAGTCTTAGTGAGAAAAACTTTTTTGTTTTCCATGGAAATGTCCTTAAAATTGGCATTTATATATTTGATATGATTTCACACAATTCCACAAAGTTTTGTCAAAATCGGATGACTATAGTATATAGCTGCAGTACGAATGATCGGTCGAAAAAGAAGTTCCATGGAGAAAAACTTTTTTGTTTTAAATGGAATCGATTTCAAATTTTGCACATGTTCGTTTGCTAGGCTGTTGCATAATTCCACTAAGTTTGGTCGATATTGTACTTCTATATAACATAGCTACCATAGAAAAGGGAGGTACCAAAAGTAGTCTTGGTAAGAAAAACAGTCTGCAAGGATTTACAAACTTCGGTTCCGAAGTCAACTTTCTTCTATTTTTTCTCTTTGATTCTCCTTGGTACTTTGGAAATGGTACCATTATTATAAAACTAACCACAACTTGAGTTTGATTTTAATTACACTGATCTGCACTACAATCAACTTTTTGTTGACTGTTAAAAAATCATAATTTTCACCAACAATTATATGAATTAAATCATCTTTTGAAGCACAATTACTAAGAAGTCCTTATTTACAGGTTCAATTATTCAAGTAATTGTAAAAGTAATTACAATTTGAAGTATTTATTGAACTTTTGTAGTTCAAAGCTCCAATTATGATTACTAAAGCAATCGCATTCAGGAAATGTTGGTTCAATATTTCATTATTGTAATGAATTATTGTAATGAAAAGTAATTAAGTGCTGGAAGTAATGATTATTTTACCGATTTGGTATGTACTTTAACATAAGTTTGAAATAATTAACATATTTTAACATAAAAAAAAATCATTTTTTAATGTAGTATATTTATTTGTTCCGCCTTCTAGCTTCTTTAGGACAGAATTGAAGAATAATTGAAATTCCGGGGGTATATATTTATGATGTATCAGACGATTTATAGAGTCCAGCTTCTTGTTGCTTAAATTGCGTAATTTTGGAATAGAGTGTTGCTTTGAACAGAAGTAGCCTACATGGTTCACTTAAGTGGCTTTCTTCTCAAAAGCTTCTTTGAGCCATATGTTCTAGGTAAAGTCCTCCATAAAAATTTGCTTGCTTACACTTGTTGAAGAACAAAAGCTGTTAAAATTGTAGTTTAGAAGGTTCATACCACACATAGTATTCTATATTAGATTTAAATCTATTCGCTATCTGACTGATGTATTTGCTTCCCCACTTAATCAATACGCTTAATCAACATCAAACTCTTAAATAAAATGAACCAAATGAACATGTCCAATACTATTCCCCATTATGGTGGTACTTTTAGCTCTCACGATATCCAACACAAGCAACATTCTAAATGCACTTTCTAGCATCTAACCCGTAACTTTAATTCGCATTGACTTTTGGATTTATATTTCAAATGCCTCGGCAAGTGCCATCACTTGAGTTTCACCCCCCTTCCTGCCAGCACTGAAGTGTATTTTTATTAAGTATTTATCAAGGAAATCAATATATCGTCTAACCGATTGGTTGTCCGTCCTTCAAAGCATCCGCCCTCTTATTGAAAGCATATGAAATCGAGAGCATTTACTTTTAGCCATTCTTAACCCACAACCCACACACACACACACGCATACTCGCACACACACACACACACAATTGGAATTGAATAAAATGACTTTTCAAATTATTTGCGACGAACAGAAATGCTTATCTATGGCAAAAATGTTAACTGTATGGAAAAACATAAATTGTAGATATGCAAAAACCGTGTGCGACTCCCTTGAACCCCATCACCACTTGCCACTTGCCGAATGTACGTATAAAGGATGCGTAGGATACACTGCACTGGGTAAGGAGAGGGGGCAAGTGGAGGGGTCTACACATGAAAACAAATAACAATTTTACGCTGAAAATAGAATACAAACAACACAATGCCAACGAGGCACGCCAATCCACATACGAAGGAACGAATGTATGTACGTATGTATGAATGAGTGCGGAGGAAGAGAAAGTATCGATTTATGCATATTAAATTACACGCACTGCCATACACACATACACCCAGTTTCGGTGCTGCGAGCGGGACTCGTTTGAAGCAATTTATATTTCCTTATTGGCCTGTGCGTTTGTATTTCAGACATCTCAGTTGAATCGCTTTCCAACTGCCCCTCACACCCCTACCTACACATAGGCATCATTACCATTGGGATTCCACACTAGCGCCCAATTTATAAACGTTTGGCTGTTCTTGGCTTATCTTTGGCAGTTTCTTTTTTTTTTTTTTTGCCCGCCTATCGCTTCCTTTTTTTTTCTATTTTTTTTTTTTTTGGTTTTATTACTACGTAGGACATTTGGCACATATGCAGGCTACAGTGCTTACCATAATTATTCGCAAATTTTGAGTTTCTTTTTCTTTCAGTTGAGGAGGAACTTAACTGAAGAACTAAGGCTTAATGCAGTTTCTAGAAGTGGTTCGACATTGCACCTAGAGTTAAAGGAATTGCCTTAATTTGAAGTGAGTTGCTGGAAAATAATCTATGCATAAGTTTTAACCATTAAAAGCATCGACCAAAGGAAGGCTGGAACTATAAAGAATGTTTGGACCTGCGGTACGCACCTTTCGTAAAGCTTAGGGACCATGTTTGAATGATATTGTGTTGAACCTAACACCCAGTAACAGTTTATGTACAAACGTTTATTTAAAAAAATCTATTTGTTCTTAAAAATTCAAGAAATTCGATCTTGGCATCAAGCTAAATTCGTTCTCAGTTAACTGAGCGAGGAGAGCAAGCATATTTGAGAGAATATCGTTGGGTCCGCTCTCACAATTTCGGTTTTTATGGAAGAAGAGTGAGTGGGGCAACTAGCAAGCGAAAGCATCATCGATTTTTGCACTCATGCTGCCTTGAAATTCCCAAACACTTATGGAATTGCTAACAAGGAGAGACGGCTGTGCGACTGACATTTGACTGGCAAATACTGATGCTGCTTTGTGGTGTTTTGTACTCCTCAACCTGGCTATAACTTGCTTGAGCCATTTTCAATGAAATAAATTTAAGCAAAATGGAAAAAAATAACAAATTTTAAATGGTTGCATGATTGGAAGCTCTGTAAAGCTTTTGATTGAAGAGTAAACGATCTTACTCTTGAACCTGATGAGCTCTTAATACTAGAAAGAATATGATCGGTTTTTGACAATGCTGTATGCTCTTGATTCAAGATTGAGCAATCTAGGATTTTAGTTTGTTAAGCACTTGATTCAAGAACTAACTGACAATGCTGTATGCTCTTGAATCAAGAATGAGCAATCTTGGATTTTAATTTGTTTAGCACTTGATTCAAGAACTATTCTGCTTGATTTGAGAATGATTTCTACTTGGATCAGGTATTAAAGCTTCTGGATCAAGAAACATGGGTTCGAAAATTCATACTAGAATAAAGATTTTCACTCTTGGAACAAGAATGTTCGATAAGAATGAAAATTCTTGATCCAAGAGTGAAATTCTTCATTCAAGTATGAATTTATGATCCCGTTTATCTGGATTCAAGAGCTATAATACTTGATCCAAGTAAATTTTACAATTTTTGAAATGGAAATTATCTTTTTTTTCTCTGAGTGTAGTTCACAACTTGTTGTATCATTGATAGAGTTTCGTTGCTAATTTTTGAGAATTTTTACCATGCTAAGAAGTTTTTGAATTCTCGCTTGGAGTGCTTGAAGTATTCAATTTCGCAAGTCAGAGTGCTCCATGACAGCGGTTCCCGAACCCAATCCTCTCCGTAGTATTCATATACTCATAAGAAGCACGCAGCGGATGCAATCTCTTGGCTGAGAATGCGCCTGGAAGTGCACAGACCTTGACATTTTGAATCTTAGAGGGCACCAGATGATAGGAGAAAGCAGAGACCCCTCTAGGAATGCCTCCTCTATCAGTAAGATCAGTAAAACAGTGGTGACTAAATTGATCACCACCTCGAAAAAACTCCATAATCTTACGTTCCCCTCTCAAACCGCCCTCTTTTCAAACCAAGCAGTACCCATAATTATGTTGGCCATTGTATGCAAGGAAAGGAAACATCCTGCCTTGGTTATCTAACAGACGAGTGAATATTTTAAAGTAATTTTTAAGTGTGTTTCCCAGTTGTGTGGGGTAGCTTATGGCTGGCATTACTAGAGTATGCACAAAACTTACAATTTCGAGAACTTTCCAGGCAATCAGGAGGTGACTTTGTTGCATAAACGACGGCCATAACTCACGCATTCCCCTTCCCCCTCCCCGCCGCCGCTTGCCATATGGAGGAAGCGCAGCAGCACAACGAAATCTGCAATGAAAGTGGCACAAAAGAAAACTCGTTCAATTTTGTGAGGGAGTCTGCAATATTCATGTGCTTTAAAAACGCCCACACGCCCACACACACACACACACCGCCCTAACCAAGACAGTCACCAGGCACCAGGCAACGCCCAGGATATTAAGAAAGTGGCCAAAAGTCGCCGGGCGAATGCGTGTATTTGGGTCACTCGACGCGGCTCTTTGTTAATTATTCTGGTCACATCTGTTGTGTAAGCTACGGCCAAGCCGTAAAAAAGGCAAAATGGCAAAGACAAAGCCACCAAAACTTGGAGACGCGCGGATGCTAAAAATTAAAAGCAACTCGCACCCAAAAACCAAAAAAAAAAAAAAAAAAAAAAAAGAACAAAATGAAAAACAACAAGAAGCAGTTGCACCTTTTCAAGTTCTTATGGGACAGGTATTTTCCAGCAGCACTGAGATCCTGGGAAATATAAACAAGCCGGCGCTGGACCAGCAGCCAGCTGCTGGCAGTGCGTTAATTTTTAAAATACTTTTTGGGCCCCCAAACCCCAACAGCAACAGAAACAGCAGCAGCATCTATTTATTTTATATGAAAGTTATTTCTCGAATACCAGATACAAGATGGGAAGCACGTGGGCACAGTGGGTGCTGGTGACAGTTCGAAATGGTTGTAATAACTCTTTATGATTAAATTTATGAGTTGGAAACAATTGTGGAGGATTCTGTTTAGCGATGGTCATGCCTGGCCCGCACAGACTCTAACCGAGTCTTGACCCAAGAGAGTAAACAGCGCTCTGTTTGCTTTCACTCGCAGTTCAGCGGTCGTTGAGGACAGCTCTGAGCTAGTCTTACTTTTTGACCTCGCTTTTCTAGACCAACCCTGTTTTGGAGTAAGGTATATCAATTCTTTTTCTTGTTCCTAGGACAGCTTCACTCAGAAACACATCGGTATAGAGTTTATACCTTTTTGTAACAAATATTTCAAGGTATATTTGGTTCTGAGAAGTACTTAAAATAATTAAAAATCGTACTGCAATCGAAATATGATCGCTTATGTTATGGAAATAAGTACCAACGTTCTTTAAAGGATAACTTTTCGTACTTACAGTGTGCGGAAAACCCTCAATAAAAACGCCTACTTAACTAAATTTTAAATGATTATGTTAGAATGGATACAAAATAGACTTACAGCGCAAGCTCCAAAAAGTATGCTATATAAAATGCTATTTTTTGTAAGAGAATCCGTTCTTGAAATTCTCAACTGGCTTTAACACTTTTTTATGCAGTAATGGTCGATTTTAGAACTGATTTCTGTTGATTTTTAGAACTAGGCAGCCTTCTTAGATTTATGGTATCTTTAATATAAAGATCCAATTGAGAATTGCATATTTTGAACTTATTTTTAGAGTAAAGCAGACTCTACTTAAAATTAAAACAACCTTAGAGAAACATCAGGAATATCTTAAATACTTCGATATGTACTTAATATATCCACAACAATCCCTAGTACGTAGGCATCGATCTGGACAGGAAACTACTCTGGCAGAACAATATCACAGAACGAGCTATCTAGGTATGCTACAGTTTTAAGTCTTAATACCCTTATTATTAATCTTTTCACCCCTTGTCAGTTGATTATCTAAGTTTAAATGGGTATAAACAAGTACAAAAATTGGTTATTTCAACAAAAGTGTATGCACTTTTAACCCAAGTCCCTCACAGTTGAATCCAAATGGTTTTCATTAATGTCTAAATTAAAATTGGTAAAATCAAAAGGAAAAATTGATTATTTCAACAGTTTTTAGCTAGAAATGAATTCAAAATGTGGCTTGTTCCCCCTGTTTTAAGATGCTTTGAGTCTCAAAACCCTTATCATTCTACATATATACTCACCGTTCGCCACAATCAAGCAATCCCACTGTGCCCAGCTAGCTGCTGGGCTCTCTGCCTGTTGCCGTCACATTTCACCTTTAGCGACGCCTAGCGAATTTGGAAGTGGTGGGGTCGAAATCCTCGATCTCCTCCTCCATCCTATATATTTTTTAATTAATGTTGACCGCAATTTGTGCCTGGCTGTGCGTCCTTTTTCTTGCAGCTGTTTATGCTCTGAATCTCGGCTGTTGCGTTATCAGTTTTTTGTTTATCAGATTTTTCGCACAACAACGCGAACCTTTTTTTTTTGTTTTTTGTTCGTTCAGGTCAAGTCGGGTCACCAGCAGGTAGCCGGGACTGCTCATTCTTAGTCACACCCTCTCAAAGTTATTAAGAGATTCATGAAATATGCAACGGAAGCTGAAAATTTATAAACTTATGCCCATGGCAGCTGTGTCGTGGTGGGGAGGGGGAGAGGTGTTGGATGGTAGCTTCAACTGTCATCAACTGAAACGAGAGAGAGCAGAACCAGTTCCCTTTACTAGCTGGTGGACAAGTGCAAGTTTTTGTACATATATTTAAGTGTTGATGTTGTTGCTGCGGAGGCCTGTCTTAAGTCCAAGAATCCAATTAACTGTACTGAACTTCGTTTTCTTGTTGTTTGTGGTTTTGCCCAATACAGCTACAGACTTGTTTGCCTGCCCTGTCCCTCTTCTATTAAACCGCAACAGCTCATAATAAATATATCAATTACCTTGTGGCCGGCCCTCTCTCACTTCCTGTATGTAACATGAGACTCTTTGAAACACTTTTTTGTGATTGAGAATCTGCCCCAAAAATTGAGAAGATTTGCACTTATCGCTATCTCACATTACATTTTTACGTCAGAGTGGATCTGATTGAGGCCTTCAAAAAAGGGAAAAAGTAGCTTATATCATTACCCAAGCAGATATTTTGGTTTAATTAATAGTAGTGAAATTATTCAAATTTGTATATCAAATCAGCGACGACAACACTGCGTATGATTGATTCAAATAACCCTAGAGCCTCCATAAGCCACTTTTAACCTATTTCGGTTGTCTTTTTGTTCTGTTTTTTACTAAACCAAGCAGTTTGGGAGCGTTTTCATTGACAACAAAAAAGTTTTCCCCACTAGAACTAGTTTTTCGACCCATCGTTCCTATGGCAGCTATAACCTATAGTCATCCGATCTTGACAAAGCTTTGAAGAATTGTCTGAAAGCTTATAAAACATGTATATGACAAATTTAAAGAGGTTTACATTGAAAACAAACAAGTTTTTCTATGACAGCTATACTATATAGATGTCCGATTTGGACCAAACTTGGCAGAATCATGGAGAAGCATTAAAAACTAGTAAATACGGAGTTTGGAGACGATTGCATCAAAAACAAAAAAGTTTTCTCACCAAAACCAGTTTCTTGACCGATTATTCCTATGGCAGCTACAACCTATAGTCAACCGATTTTGACCAAACTTTGAAAAATTGTGTGAGAGCTTGTAAAATAAATTTATGTCAATTTTAAGGAGGTTTGCAATAAAAACAAACAAGTTTTTCTTACCAAGACCATTTTTCTAACCCTACTTTTCTATGACAGCTATACCATATAGATGTCCGATTTGGACCAAACTTGGCAGAAACATGGAGAAGCATTAAAAACTAGTAAATGCGGAGTTTGGAGACGATTGCATTGAAAACAAAAAAGTTTTTCTCACTAGAACTAGTTTTTCGAACGATCGTTCCTATGGCAGCTATAACCTTTAGTCATCCGATTTTGACAAAACTTCAAAGAATTGTGTGAAAGCTTATAAAATAAGCTTATCTTATAAATATATAAGAGGTTTACATTGAAAACAAACAAGTTTTGCTTACTAAAACTATTTTTCTAACCCTGCTTTTCTATGACAGCTATACTATATAGATGTCCGATTTGGACCAAACTTGGCAGAAACATGGAGAAGCATTAAAAACTAGTAAATGCGGAGTTTGGAGACGATTGCATTGAAAAGAATAAAGTTTTTCTCATTTAAACTAGTTTTTCGACCGATCATTCCTATGACAGCTATATGCTGTAGTCATTCGATTCGGCTTGTTCCGACAAATGTGCAGCGTATTTGTACTGAAAGATTTGGTGCAAAGAGTGGTGTAGATAGCTTTCAAACTGACGGAGAAAATCGCATAGAAACAGACGGACGGACGTGGCTATATCGACTCAGCTCATCATACTGATCGAGAATATAAATACTTTAAATGGACTTCTAGGCGTTACAAACAGCTGGACAATTTGAATATACCCTCTGCAAGGGTATAAAAACAGCTGCTCTTACCTGCACTTTCGCGAATATAAGCGACTTGAAACCATGTTGTATCATGGCTCTAGCGCTCACTCTCGCTCTCCCACTCTCGCGCTCTTAGCAAAAACTCAGCGCGGAGCGCCGACACTCCAAGTAGGTTTCTGATTTACTAGATTTTCTTTACATTATTTTAAAATATGTTCGGAGATTGTATAATTTTTGAGATTCTAAAACCCCTAACGGATTTGCCAGTTGCTTTACACAATTCATCGCCGATTTCAATTCCAATTCCTTTATTTTGTTAGGTTTTCAGGATAATACCTAGAAAATAAGGAAATTTATGAGATTTAACAAAGTTCGGCAAAACACAGGGAAATAAATACCCAGTTAGGTTTGACCCCTGGCACCCGTTCTTCTTGTACAGACCACAGAAAATCTCCCCCCTTTTCCACATACACACACACAAGGGTTAATTATGATGCAGCCGCTTCTCTGTATACATTTCCGAAAAAATTTGTGTTCGCAGAGTTTTACAAAATGTACATTCTATATTTTTTTTTACTTAAATAGTTTAAGCATTTCGATCAGCAGAGGAGCAACACAACCGCATCCGCCATATCCATTGTATAGTCGTCTACTTCAACTTCTTCTTGGGACGCAAGTTGTTGGTGTGTCCGCACTTCTTCTTGCGACAATTGGTGGCACGAGGATGCAGACGAGCATAGCACTTGCGGCAGATCATCTTGTCGCAGTTGTACTTCTGGGCCAGAATACGCAGCGATGGCTCAATGATACCACCACGCAGACGGAGCACCAAATGCAGAGTGGACTCCTTCTGAATGTTGTAGTCGGACAGAGTGCGACCATCCTCCAGCTGTTTGCCGGCAAAGATCAGACGCTGCTGATCTGGGGGAATGCCCTCCTTATCCTGGATTTTGGCCTTGACATTCTCGATGGTGTCAGAAGGCTCCACCTCCAAGGTGATGGTCTTGCCCGTGAGGGTTTTCACAAAGATTTGCATGGTCGCTGTGTTGCTGTTTTGTGAAATAGATGGGTACAATTAGGATGTGATGTATGTCTCACAAATCGAAAGCGTGACATGTTTTTTGTTTGAGTGTGTGTGCGAGTGTGTGGCGGCTCCATACCATTTGTTGAGGTTAGATTCGATGGACACAGGCAAACTATGTTGTTTTGTTTATGTAGCTGCTGAATTCCTTTAGTTTTGTTTAATCCATCACTTTGCCTGTGTCCACTATACACTTTAAATGCTAGGCTTTCGATTTTTTGAGGGTTTTTCATATTTATTTCAGCAACTTACCAAGAGAAACGTGCAACCGAGTGCTAGTTCACAAAAGAAAAGAAAAAGTGTGTACACAACCAGTGACTGGGTGCTGTTAAGCGCTGGCACATTGCTGTAACAGTGCAGTGGCGAGCGGTGTGGGCACACTGCCTGATTTTGGTTGGTGCTGTTAAGCGCCTGTAGAGTTTCCCCTAAACAAGACGCGGCTGGTCTCACTAATACCAAAAATCGGGCTGGTGCTGTTAAATGTTTACATTATTCTGTTGACTACAGCGGAACGAAGCAGCCAGGCCGATCCTTTGATTATGATACAGAGGGATTTACCAGCCTAAATATGTCATCCAAGCGCTTCTCGGCGATGAAGGACTTTGCCTTTGCCCGGGCCAAAAAGCCCAAACTTGACATCAGTATTAGTGGCGGCGGCAGTGTCGCACAGCCGCACGGCAACAGCCGGAGTCCCGCCAAGCAAAAACCAATGAATATTGTTGACTTCTGGGCCGATGATGAGGATGATGTTATTTTGCTGGCCACCCAACTGGCCGAGGCGGAGGCAGAGCGAAAAGTGGATGCGCCGCAGCGTCAGGAGGAGCAGGAGGTCACCTTTAGTGAGTTTCAGCCGGTTCAGGCTTCTACCAGCACCCAACAGCTGCCCACAGATGATATGGCCGCCCTGTTCGAGAACGATGATGACTTTGACTTTATGGCTATAACCATGAAGGTGCCGCAGCCGCCTCCGCCCGCTCCCAAGCCTGCACTGCCCAGCCAAAGTCAAAGCACGGCGGCCCGCCGTCAGCTGGCTCAGGAACGTCAAATCAAATTCCTAATGGAACGTTTGGATGTGCTTAAGAAGGACAATAGCAAGCTGCAAAAAGATCTGGGCGACAGCAATGATCGCACCGAGAGCAAAAACGGCGAGGTGAGTGAAAGAGCGAGGATAATCTCCCACAGCATTAAAACCATATTTCTGCTCCCCAGGTTAATCTGCTGCGCGATGAGCTGCGTCATGTGAGGCAACAGCTGCAGGTCAGTAAAATGGAAAAACTTTCATATGCGGATCAAAAAGTTGCTGAAGCTGACAAACAAATCCAAGCCAAGGATGCCGAACTGAAGCTCAGAAATGTGGAATACTCACAGCTAAAGCTGCGGCAGGCCAAATCGCACAATGAGGAGAAGAACAGTAGTTTCTTTGAAGGCGACAGCCGGCCACAGCATCTGCTTAGCCTGCACAAGTTGAGCATACAAAAGCCACAGGGAAAACCAGGACTGGGAGGCCAGATCCACCAGATCTTTGAAAATGTGGGAGCACAGAGCTGTGTTAAGCGAAAACAAAGGGCTAGTCTGTTTGAAATGGAGTTGGAACATTTGCTATTGCTGGCTGCACAAATACTACAGTCTGGAGAGGCTACATCACCCTCCTCCTCCTCCGTCATACACGAACAAGTGATCAGTTCGGTGTGCAAAGTTTTTGCCGAGTTTTGGTCCTATGCTCACAGCCTGGAATTGCCGCAAAATTGTTTGCTTTATCCCTATCAGGCACATTCTTTAAACAGCAGATCTTTGTCACTGTTCCAGCCCCTGGCCATGTATCCCCAAGAGCGTGCCATCTTTCTGCGTCGCTATTTGGCCACCTTGTCTGTGATTTGCCGACACGATGAGGCACTGTCTCGTGCCTTACTCCAGCGAAAACATGGAGCCTATAATCTACTGCAAATTGCCAGTGAGGCCATTCAATGTTTGGGTTTCTCGTACGAGTTAAGCGAGCATTTTGGTTTATTGGAAGCATTCGCTGGCCTGCTCCATAGTTGCCTAATGGTGGCTGCTGATGTGGCGGACTCAGCTTTTGATGTGCTCAAACAGTTGGTCTTCACGCGGCCCAATGTTTGGGTTTTCCAACAGCTGAGCGCCTCCATGTTGGCCCTGGCCTCAACGCCGCGTCTTTTGAATCAAATGTGCGTGAATAGTTCGGCCGATTGTTTTGAATCCGATCGTGTACGCTCGCTGTATCGTTTTAGTCCCAAATCCTGCCTGCTGCAGGTCTATGCTGGTCTGCTGGAGCTATGCTTCTTTAGTGACTCAACGCTAGAGCCGCAACATTTTCAATTGCTGTTGAAAACGTGCAGGAATCATGTGCGTTTCGCTTATCAATGCTTTCAAAATCCACCCGAGTTTATGTTGGAGATGATGCCCAGCCTGAATGATGAAACCACGGAAGAGGAGGCGGCGGCGGCGGCGGCGGAGGAAACGACAGGCATAGCATTAGCTACCATACGTGGTTCTGGCTCTTCCACACTCAATTCCGAGTCCACCTGCCCCAGTAGCAGCTCAGTGGAGAGGAGTGGAGTCAGTAGTGAGCGAAGATGTCAGTGTTATGTGAAATTTTGCTTGAGCGTGGTCACTTTGGTGTTTCAAATGATGCATCAGTGGATGTTGCAGGACACGAAAAGAGGTGAGTTTGAAAATCAAGCAAGAAATTCAAATTGTCATGTTTTTTTCTATTCAGCTACCGATACCCAGCAGGTGGGAGAAATCTCCCAAGTTGCTGTCCATCTGCTTACTTTGATATTTCGTGATTATTATCTCACCTGTCTGTTTCGGGACTCGGAGGAGACTACCAAGCATTACTTGAAACTCATTTGCGACTGGTGGAGTGAGCATACCAAATCCTTGGGATTTCAGCGCATACATGGTCAGTCATTAGTGTCAACTTCCAGAGTGAATCACATACAAATGACACAAATGAACATTCACTCCAAAAGCAAAGTTATAAACGACTGAGAGCTGAGTGTATTATGAGCATTCCATTTGTGCCATTTGTTTGTCACGTCCTTAGCTGTCTGCATTCACATCTTCAATTCTAATCCTCTTTTCCATCCCCAGAACGTTTCCTTCTGCAGCTGCAAAAGTCACATTTCATGCTGAAACCCTTCCATCGTGAAGCCAACGAACAGAATATTCTCAATGATTTAAACGAATGGGATCGTACCATTAATAATCCCGATGATTCCAAGGTGAATGCCAATTTGAATGAGATTCAATTCGATGATCTGGTTGTTTATTACGATGACTTCTTTGGTGAACTCGAACAATGTGAAAATTATGTATTTGAATAGTCATTAACCCAGTTGAAGAGATGTTATTGAGATGTAAATGTATATATATATATATTTAGGTTATAGCTTTGATATTATTAAATAGGTATAATATAAAAATGTTATAAAAAGGAATTACTTGTAAAAATATGTAAGCTTAATTAAATAATGTGTAAGGTTCTCTATAAAAATTTGTATAAGAATAGCTACAAATACTAGGGTTCCGAGTGATGGGACTTGGATAGTGGTAGGTTCAAAAACCAATTCCAGTTTGTTTTCTTCATCAAGCAAGTCCCGACTAAGTAAAATTGTAAGGTTTTGCGGTTTAATCTAAAAGCAAACTACAGCAAATTGTAATACCTCCTTGCATTTATTTCCTATTCTAAAATGATCAATGCGATAAAAAGCAATCAAACAAGCCAAGTTTGCATAGGGCTCTGATGAATTTATGTTACAAGCTGAAGAATGCATCTTCGATACATTTGAATCCAAGAAAATGTCTTCTTTTGCCTGTAATAGGTCTAAACCAAAACAAAGTGGGTTTGAAAACCAAAACATTAAACCGTTTCGTTGTCAGCTGTTTTTGAACATAGATTCAGTTCGGTTGACTCCCAAGGTATAAAAAAAAAACGAGAGATTTTGAAATCATAGCGGTTTTCTGTCCCTTCTTTAAAGAATTTGATAGTCTAAGCATCATGAAAAGTAATGTGTTGGATTTTAGACTGAAAAATATATATGTTTTCTTCAGTTTTAAGACCCAGCTAAGTTTTTTTTTTTTAGCTTCTTTTGATTTAAATTTGCAGCTTTAGCCGAGAGACACACACAACACCAAAAAGGAGGCTGGTAGAACGTACAACTATTCAATTTTTATCCCAATGCATCAAGAATATTTCTTTTAAATTTTTGCCCTAGTCACAAAAATGCTTCAAGAGGAACCTTTCTATGTCAACAGCGATGAATGACTAACAACTGTTGGTTCATCAACAGTGTCTGCTTGCCTGCGTTGGCATAACTGTTTGAGAATTTCAAGGCAGCATGCGCACAAAAACCTAGAGAGGCAGCAGCAGAGAACAGAGAACGCCCCGAGCCGGCTAAAACTGCTGGTAAAAGCAGCCAAAAATGTGTTTTTGATATACTTTTAGCTATTTTTGGCCATTTTTTGTACAAATCTAGCCATGTTTTTTCTTGTGTTCTGATAAGACTGGTCTTGGGTGCTCACAATATGCTCTCAATCAATTTCAAATTTAAATTTGGTGCATATATTTTACTAGTTTCGTCAAATCTACTATAAAACCATAGTGCAGAGGAGAAAATGTTAAACTAGATGCTATTTTCGAGCAGTTAGCATTCTTTCTTGAAAGTTTTAAACTGAAATTTTTGCTTCTAATATTAAAATTCATTAGTTGCTCGTGTTTTGGTATATTTATCAAAGCGCTACAGGCTGAAAAATGCTTCTTTTTAACTAAATTTAGTACGCTTTTATACTACTAAACCAGTGTTCCCCAGCCCAGCCATTGCATCAGTGAGCGTCAGAGAGAGAGTGTCACTTCTCGGGGTACCCTGTGCTAAAACACTAAACCGAACAGAAATCACTGTTCGAAAAGCTTCAAAAAGCATGTTTAGAAACAAACAATCTAGGCAAATTAATGCATGATTTGTAGACCTTTGTTAATAACCATAAATTCGGGTTTCAGCTTGTTCTGAAAACCAGCTTAATCGGATCACTGTGTCATATATCTTCCACATAAAACAGGCATTCTTATACTACCTAGTACCTAGTTGAATATATAGGTGTATAAATGAATCAAGAGTGTGTTAATACCAATATTGATTGGGTTCTATTACAATTTTAGATACCCGATAGTCACAATTCCTTCAAGACACCTAGTATAGGTCTTTTAGATTTATGTTAAAAATTTCTTTCTCTTTCGGCAGCTGTGTTAAACCTCAAGATGTACTTTCTATCTACTTCAGCAAATGTTTCCCTCTTTTATGTAAACTTATTCCAAATAATGAATGAAAAAGTTCGAAAAATATTTGCATTTTCAACAAAAACTGGTAATTTTTTGTTAAAATTTAAAATATTAATGCAAAAAAGCGGATTAAGAAAATATGCTAAACTATGTACTTGGCTTTGGTCCAACTCTAATGTCAGTTACTTGATTTCGTTTGTGCTTACAGCTAAACTTTGGTTATAAAATACCAGAAGGTGCATTATATAAATGATATACCCTTCCTGTTCATCAGACTTAAAACTCACTTAAAATAATCCGATACGCTAGACATGAAATTGCAGAGGAAGAAGATTAGTAGGAGGTTATAGATATACATAAATATATGTATATATCTATCGATTATAGCTCAAAATTACCATTTAAGGGGAGTACTTTTACTATGGTATGAAGCGGCATTGGCTCTGCAAATGAACAAAATAACAAACATTTAATTTGTAATCAAAATTTCATTTCAATTTTGTTACTCACTTAACCACTCCCTGGTTTTGTGCCGCTGTTAGTGTAATCAAGGGCGTCAAACGTTCTATGAATCGCTCATTGTTGCGCTCCAATTCACGTTGATAGTCCTTCTGATCCGACAATATAAGATTACGATTCTTTTTCAAGGCATCGGCACAACGCTTGGAAAACTCGCGGAAGCACAAACGCAACTTATTTTGATGTTTAGTGGGTATGGTAATGCCATCTGATAAGTTGGAGAGAAACACGCTGGCCATTTCCATGGGACCCTGGTTGACAGTGGTGCCAATGCAGCCCTGTAGCACCATTTGTAAGATTTTGGGATCAGCTGGCTCTTGATTGGTGGCTGCAGCCAATTCAATAGTTTTCTTTTGAATGTCCTATAAATAAAGAATCAAACATTTAAAATATGTTGGCGAGTTAAGTGACATTGTGTGCTCACCTCAATGGCCACCTCGATGGGCTCCAACACAATTTGCTGACGATTGATAACCATGATGCGGGTTTTTACATAAGGAAAATGATTGGCCGTGGTTAGAATTGTCTTTCGCTTGCATTGTTCGGGTAGCTCGCCGTGGGCCTTGCCGTTTTTGGTGAACGGTGTGGCATAGATGAAGCGTTCTGAAACGATAATCGAATTCAAAGTTTAGAATTTAAGCTTTGGCTTGACAAACTAAATAGATCTACAGAAAGCTGAAGAATCTATGACACTTACTTATATTAAAATTGCGCTCAAAGTAGGTCTCACGATGCCGCATTTCATAGGTCTCAAAGTAGGGCTCCACATAGGTGATTTGTATGTAAGCCTTGTCAGGATCCAAAGAGTTAACGTCCACCATATTGGAATCTTTGATGATATGCACTGAGTCTGGACCAAACCGTTCCGTATAGAAGTTCTAAGATAAATAAAGAGATAGAATATGAGATAAAATCCTAATCACAATTGAATTATTATACAAACCTGAAGACGGCTAAATATCTCGGGTAATTTGGTCAAAGTCGGTTCCTTATATATGAATTCCTGTTGATCCAAGTCTCCAAATTTGCCGCCATAGAAACCCACACGGAAGTAGGTACCAAAAACACGTTTGCCCTTTAATCAAAAACAAGAAAAAGATAAGTAAATTCTATACCAATTTGGTATCCTGCTGCTGCCTTCTCACCTGCAATTGTGCTATTCGATTGAAAGCTTCCTGCAATTTTCCATGCACCTTGCTCAGCTTATGAAAATCTCTATTCGCCTCACAGATGGGTATTAAAATCTTGTACACCTCATTCATGGCCTCATACATGCCGGCCACTTGAAACGAGTTGGAAGCCTCTTCCAGCAAGGCTTTGAGTCCCGTTTCGGTGAAATGATTACCCAAACAGATGCCATCTTCACCCGGGCTGAGTACATCATCGCTGACGGCCGATTCCATCAGAGTATTCGGTGATACACGTTGAAAACTAACCGCACCCACTGGTAAATGTGTCTGCGATTCCAACATGCTGAGATATTCCGAAACTAAGGCAGCTGCATGTACATAACACATGGCTGCCTCGGTATGATTGGCACGATCGCGATGCTTTTTGGCCATATTCTCCAACCAGGTGAGTCGTAAATCGGGATTGTTTTGATAACCCTTGGCTATGCGATGCATTAGATCTAGCAACATTTCGGGATCCTCTTGATATTCTTTCATTTTGACAGTATCGGAGAGTATCATGTGTAGATTGAATAGCAAGTCTTGAACTTGTTCGGGGAATGAAGTCTCCTGCAGATCGCCATCGGATTCGGCATACACCAGGACTGTTTTTAAGGCCCGGCGAAGCGATTGTTCGCTGAAGGCAGAGCTGGTGCCCACAAGGGAGCTAAGCGACATGGTCACCTGCATTTTGACACGGGCAAAGTTCTAGAGGGAAGAGAAACCACATTCAGAAGATGGAATATGAATTATTTGAAAATATACTCACATTGCCAATTTCAAAGTTCTGTCGCATCAATAGATAAAGCGAAGCGGCCGCCTGTGACCTTATGCCGGGCAATAAAGATCCACAATGTTTGAGTAGAATCAAACATAAATCAGCACAAATGTCCGTCTCCTCGTCAAACAAAAGATTGGGAAACTTGAATATCAAAGAGCGCTGCGAGGCAAATAGATTCTGCAAGGCACGTGTGGACTGATTGCGAGACAAAGCATGCAACAAGACCTTCAACACTGTGCCCAACAATTGATGATGCAGATTTGTTGCCACATGTACTATGGTCTCCAGGGTGTCCAGTATGACCAAAGCAATTTCCGTAGACAGCGAACCTTCAATGAAATGACTCAACTCCAGTTCAGCATCATGTTGTCTCAATCCACTGCTGTTGTCTGTGGTGTAATGTGAACGATAGGGCATATGATCCTTGCGCCAACGCAATTTGTCAGTAGAATTGCGATCTTTGCGACGTTGTATAAGATCATAACGTGCCGAATTGGTACCTCTAATGCACTCCTCCAGCTTTTCCTTGACATCGGCAGTGCTGTTGGGTGTGGCTGTCTTACGGAAACTTTGCGTTTGCGTACGCTTCAAGGTGGGCAAACGTTTCTGTTGCTGTTGCTGGCCCGTATACTCGAAGATTTTCAGGCAGAGATTCAAAACCTGCAACATTTGATGCACACGATGTGGACTCAAGCCCAATAGCCAACGATAGAGTATGGTACGTTCCAAATTCTTCAAGACCCACAAGCAGCAGGCCAACAAATGACGCGTATTCTCGGTGCTGAGAGGTGAACGATTCTGTGCTTGCTCCTTCAAATAGGAGTACTCATAGGTGCGACTGCCTGATATAGCATAGGCCACCTCGGGGCTAATGGTGGTGGTGGTGATGGTCTGATGCGGTCCCTGATAGTCTTCCAGCTGACCCATATGATCCGCCTGATGATCACCACTGGCGGCATGTTGCTGCAATTGGGGTATATTATCCATGACAATGGCTAGCAGTGGTATATAGAGTGAGGCCACACGAGCACGTGCCTCCTTATCGCTGTAACGTGCATCCAGATCGTGCGAGGTCATCAGATTACGTAGACAACGTATGGCTTTGCCATGCAAATGAGGATTGGGCACTTCCAGCACCGTGGCCATGTCACCCAAGACCAGACCCACCAAAAAGTGTTGCTGTCTAAACTCGGGACTTAAATCCGCCTGCAGTGCACGCTCCAGAGAACCCTAAGATGACACAAAAGCATACATTAATTCAAGAAAAAAGGAGATATATATCTGTGAGCTACTTACAAATGAGGTCTGACTATTGCTCGAAGTGGTACTCGGCGTTGGACTGCAGGGTGCCGAGGCAGATATCATGGTGGTATATGAAGTACCGAAGGGCAAATTCAATGCCACAAAATGCTCATGACTGCACACAATGCGCAGGAAATCAATTTTATAATTCATCAGATCCGGTATGGAGGCATTCTTTGAGATCAGCACTTTGGTGTAGGTTTTAATCAAACCAAAGACAAAGCCACGATCCATTATACTCAATATATCGAATATAAAGAAGGCCAGGCTGGCGTTCAAGGACTGAGCCAACTTGGGCTCATTGCTGGTGCTGTGATAGCCAACCACTTTGGTGGTAACCAAATGTACCAATGTGGAGAGATCATCATTGAATTGATGGGGGAAGCGATGTTTGCGCGGTGTGTGCTGCGACAGGGAGTTGGTCTGGTGCAAATGTTCTATCATGGATTTCACCATTAGCTCGAAAAGAAACCAGGAATTTGTCATGGCCAAATCAGCGGCCTTACCGCTGGCAACTACCCAATGTAGAGCCAGTTCTTCGTGCAGCAGGCGCACTTGACGTGCTCCCAGTTCTGTGGTGGAGAAAGATTTGGATAATAACGGGAGAGATAACAAAGAGGGAGAAGCAAACTCACCCTTGCCTCCGGCTCCATAGGGATGTGGTATCTTACACTGAAACTGCACATAGGTCGATAATAAACTCTGTCTACCATATTGATCCACCATGAAATGCTCATCATCTTGCAGTATGGACAAATGATCAGAGACCAGACACAGTACCTCAAATACAGTGGAACCCAATGACATAATCTGTCCACCGGCCAGTTTATGTGTGGTGATCAGCAGCTCAATCAGCTTGTCCAGTACCAGAGGTAAATGTTTCACCAACGCCTCTCGCTGTGTCTGCTCTATGTCCAGCAGGCATTTCTTTAACTCTCCCTCAAAATTCATTTCGCCTATGTGCGACGGTATGTTCCGTGTGTCCAGGTATTCGCATATCAAAAAGAAACGATCCAAATGCGGATCCAGGCTATGCACTGCGGTCACCGCATCCAAGTATAATAGCAAAACGGGACGATGATTGTCCAGCCATTTGATGCCAGGCAAATGAACATTTGGCGGTATAAACGAATAGTTCTCCGGTGGCTGTTCCACCATGACAGGCAAATGGAATTCACCCACCTTCAGTTTACCCTCATCGAGTAGGGGCAACCAGGTGTAGCCAATTTCTGTTTCTACCGCTGGCTGCAAATCATGCGGCTTTTTCTGGCATGATACATGATAGATGGTGAAGAATAGATGATGATTCTGTTTGATTGCAGCAGGCAGAGCCATTTTGATTTCATCATAGAACGAGGGACATTTGTTGTGGTAGCTAACAGCCGTAAATGCTTCCTTGGAGTAGGCGGGACAGGAGGACTTGCCAAATATGGCTGGTATGGCATCCTGTGGTGACTCACCCGCCATCAGTTGTACACGCACTGCCAAATTACGCGCCGATCCAGCACGGGCATTGAAATTTAACTCCTTGGGTGACACATAGAGCAGATTGCGATAGGTGTAGTGTGGATTGTAGATAGAAATGGGAGGGAATTCCAGTATCTCCTTAACCGGGCGCTCAATCAATGCTTCGTTTAGGGTTTGCGGTTCCAATTTGGCCAATTCGGGGGATAAAGCATTCTTTACCAGCTCCGGACAGGGCGAGATTTCGAGTTTAATGGTGCCGGGTAGACATTTGTATTTCTTCATCATGGAACTGGGCCGCTTGAGCTCCATCAGAAACTTATACAGATCCTCATCCCGCATTTTATCCGCCTCCTGCTTGAAGAAACTCGAAACGGTTAAGGTTATTGGACGGAAGTTTTCCACCACATTGGCAAAATCATCCGGTGACCAGGACCGTCGCTTGGCCGCATCCTTGCGCTCTAGGGAGCCGCGTCGTGTTAGAGTGCCGCTCATGTCGTTGGCCTTGCGTCTCAGCTGATCAAAACTTGAGGTGGAGGACTTGCGATCCAGGCTATTGGAACTGGGAGCTGTGTGGAGAGTGCCGCCGGTGGCGGTTTCATTCGCCGCATCTCTGGCTCCTTCCAAATTCTCGCCATTGAATACGCTGTTCAAATAGATGCCCGTCCAGGCAAAGGGCATGCGATATTTGCCCAGACGTTCACAATAGTCCAAGGCATTTGATTTCACCTTCTCGCGGTACTTGTCCTTATCCTCCTTGAGGTAAGGCTCCACGGAATTGTTAATATCGCCTTGAAGAACCTTCTCCAGGCGTATGACCAGAAACAAATCATTGCTCGGCTGTGTTACCTCAAATATGGCCGAGTGACTCTGTGTGCTCAGATCCGGACCACCCACATGGCCCGCCAGCATGCGTCGCAGACCCTCAGAGTTCATGTCGAAGTAGAAATTCTCCGAAACCTTTTGACGCTCCTTGGCATCATAGATGGCCATCGAGGCAAAGATGGGCTCCACCTCGAGTTCCAGTCGCAATTGCAGACACTTGACCTGTATGCGATGACCCTGATGCTCCAAGGGTAACTCGGCGGGCAGGCGGTGCTCTGCATCGGGTTCACTTTCCGCATACGGATAGAGCGAGAACAGGGCCAACTGACGATCCGCCTGCCTGCGTGACTCATTCGTTTGATCAATATGCTCGGGTGGAACATTGTCCAATAAATGTGGTATCAAAGGATCATTAACCGAACGTCTTAAATCGAAGCTGGCCCAAGAGCCGCGCGGTGTTGGTGTCAAAGTTTCAGTGGTGCAGGAGCTGACCGAGGCCAAACTGGCAATGGATTGCCTAGAGCTGGGCGTGCAACTCTCGTGTGTGCTGGTGCAGGTATCATCAAACGAGGCAGAGCCATCCTGATCGATTTCAAACTCCTGCTGATAGGCAGAAGGGCTAATGGTGCCACGATCTATGCGTTCCCTTAGACAGCAAGAGCTGGAATAGTGCCGCTGGGCATATTCAACCAATTTCCAGGGGCGTGTATAGCAGTTGACACATTCCTGGACATGTGGTGGCAAATCCTGGCTGTAATTGGTCGACAAGGGGTGTGAAATAAGGCCAAAATCAGGTCAAGCAGGCAACTTACATCTGCTCGGGGGGTACAATGTGTTCCAAGGTGCGTATTTTACGTGGTAAAGTTTTTACCGTCACATCGCCGGGTGGAAAGTCCAAGATGTTCTTCAAGGGATCACGTTGGATAAGGTTCATGTGCTGGGCCAGAAACTCCTCATAGTCCAACGGTTCCGTGAGGGAGAGCTGCAAGGGAAGGTATATTCAGTGATTTGTACATGTAAAGGCCTAGTTACTTACGGTGGAGGAGCACATGGAACTGGTGTCCACCGCCTTGGATTGTAAATGACAATGGATCACATTTTTGCGCACATCTGCTGCAGGTTGCCTGTGAAGGAGAGGGGAGAGTATAGATAAGTCTTTTATGGCTGGAGTGCAGTTATAACGGTGCTTCGGGCGTTGCTTGTTGTGTTTGCTAGGCGCGGGGAAGGGGGGGACGGCAGTTTTTTGTCTGCAGTCGTTTGGGTCGAGTTTGCTCGATTTCAACTTTATTTTTTTCTTACTTGGACACTTTCTGCACAAACGAACGCTGAGCCTGCGACATTTTGGCTTTCAAATCAATATTTGCAGCGTTTTTTTGTTATTCTTTTTAGTAAAATCCGTCTGCCAGTAAATTGAACAATATACACAGTGTGACCATTCACGCTATTCAATTTGGCATTTTAGCACAATTTCCCCTCGCCATACAAAATTCCCAGCTTTATCGACTTAGTTATCGATGTGTAGGTTGGGCGCCTTGATTTAAATTGGCCACGTATTACAGAATATTAAGAATATCAATTTTTTAAAGGAGCCGAAAAGCTCGTTTCCGATTTCAAGTAATATGATATCGAATATGTGACTTTCCGTAGTCTTTCGATATTGAATTCATAGAAATCTTTTGAATAGCTATATAATTCTTATGTTATGTCGAAGATCATTGAGAATATTGTTCCACAAAGCAAATGGGAAACACAATAATGTTGTCTGATGATAAATAGGTATATTAAGCAGAGCTGCAAACCAAATTTAATCATTTTTCCAGATTTTATTTCCACTCTCCTGCCCATTTTAGGAGTCAGTCGCACCAAATAACAGATGAAGTCGGTAGACAGAAGTTCAAATTTTTGTGTCAGTTGAACCGAACCGAAAATTTGGGTTCGGAACAGGTTCGGATTCAGTTTTAATTTCTAAAGAGGTTCGGAACAACGTTCGGTTCATAGTAATAAAAGGCAGAATTCCGGGATCGAACCGGTTCGGTGCAAAACCGGTTTGCAGGTTTATCATACTAATCCTTAAAAGTAACATCAACTTGGTATTCCTAAGCATCAATTTATTTAATTAAATTTATTCATAATTTTAATGCAATTTTTTTAGAATTGTCTGAAGGTCCTAAAACTCGTCAGTCCACCCGAACCAACCAGTATTTTTTAGTGGTTTTTGTTTCGGCTCAGCATTTTCCAATTCGGTTACAGTTTCGGTTCAGAACCGGGCAGTATTTAAACATCATTGGTATACACTTTCATCTAATTCCACTCGTTCAATGAACTTTTGCACAGTTGGCTCCACCGAGAGTTACCAAACTACTTGGCTAACCAAAAATTCAGCATCAGGTGGGTGCTTCAATTCAACTTTTTGTAAGGCAAGGTACTTGTACCCATATATTAACTTGGCCAAGAGCGCTCAACAGTTGAGCAGCTGCTGTCGTTCCAAGCTCTAAACAGTTGAGGTAGTCGCTTGGACACTCGACGCAGGTGGTGGTGCCTCCTCAACAATAGAAAAATCACATTAAAAATTCATTCACAAACCAAACACAAAAATTTCGTTGGCAAAAAGTAAACAAATTTCGATTCGCGGCAAATGTCATTCCCTGGTCGGTCGGACGGCCGTTGTGTTATTTATTTTTTATTTTTTCCCTCTAAATACTAGGGGAGTACGACGACGACGCGCTGCGCCAGAAGAAAATTGGCGCCAGCCGTGGAAAATATGCAGACAATTAGAAAAGTTTTTCTTTTCGCTTTGTTTTGCGCCGAGACGATTCATTAAATTGCAGTGTGTGTACAAGTGCATCCAAATGTGAGGATGTGGATGTGTAGTTGGGTTGGCTAGGCTGTCTAGCAGCGGCAGCAGCAACAGCTTGTCAGATTGTCACTAATTGGACTTTGTACGCAGCGGCCAACAATTTTGGCAACTGTTCGCTCTGTCTTCTGTCCTCTGTGTGGCTGTGGCATCTGTCGCTCAAAGTGTTGGCCAAATGCAACATCTTTACATAGTTTCTGGCACAAAAGTTCAAACGAATAGAGAGCGGAGGTGTGGTGGCTGCGGCGCCACAAAGTCACAGATCGGACACAGAAATCGACTGCTATCTGGTATTTTTTTCCGTAAGAAGGAAGAAAATATGGGTATATTGGGGATCAAGTCAGAGGATCTAGAAGTTGCAAAGGGAATGTGAGGGAATTTTGGCATGTGGACCTTCGATTTTACATATGTGTGCTGTGTGTGTGCCTTGAAAATTCACTTGTATTACCGATCCTCATTATTGTGAGTTCTCCTTTCACTTGGAATAAAGGCAAAGGCTGGAGTGTCCTCTCAAATTAATATAATTTCCTCCACCTAGTCCAAGAATGGCTGATGATTGCCCAACCGTAGACCTGGTTAAGCTGGTAAAGAATTCTCTAATTAGCGTTCCATTTTAAAAAACAGCCTTTGACCCTATCGACTCCCCTACTACCCCGCTCACTTATGACTGAGAAAATTGATGTGGTCGGTGCAAGGGGGCCAACCCCTGGGTTAAAAAGCACATAAACAAGTGTGCTCTTTGGCGTCGTCGTCGTCGTCGCAGCTGGCCATGTGTATGGAAATTATGGCCACAGTTTGTCATAATTTGTCGTCGTCCAAGGTGCTGCCACCGATTTGGTCAGCATATAAAAATGGATTAAGGCTTCATTAATGTATAGAAAATTGCGCCTTAAACAGAAAAAAAAAAGAATTGTTGATAAATTCATTAAAATTGTCGCACGAAAGTCGAGCAATTTAAAGCTCATAAAGCAATTTATTTTTTTTTTTTTAATTTTTCTTTCTTATTTTTTGTTTTTTTATAAATCTACTTTAAGACACTTTGCGGTGACAGTTCGAATGGAATGGCTGTCGGTGTAAATTTTGGACGGGAAATTTTAAAAATATCAAATTTTTGATAGGATTAGCCAGGGGCTAACCCCATAACTTGCTCAACACCCACGGGTGGGGGGGTGGTGTGGGAGAGCACACAGCTGTCAGCCAATCGTAAAAACGTAGCATTCTCCGGCATCGGAATGCGCCCCGGCGATGTGTTCTAAATCTATAAAAATCCCCATGGCCTGTTCCTGTCCACTGCAGCTGCTGTCGTGGTGCATACGACTACCCGGTGGGTGTGGGTGAAAGTGAAAACTTGCAGCACATGTCGTTTAGCCGGAAACGCATGCAAATTGAAATAAACTGCCATGTGGCTCCTTCACTTCTTGATGAGTTCATATCACTTGGCTCGGGAGAGACGAAAAAAAAAAGAAGAAACTTCTGACTGTTGGCGGCTCATTAGATTAATGGGTGTACCACAAGCATAAGCATCACCACACCACACATATGCCTCCGGCTGCTGCCGCCGGTTGGCCGGATGTTTTAAGGCGACATCAGTTTTTGTGATTTTTTTTTAATTCAAATTTTGAACTTTTGGTCATATGATGACGGAAGCGGGTGGGAGGTGGTATGCGAGTATTAGTGGTTTTCATTCATATTTCCCTTGGACTTGTGGCGAAATGTTTTTGAATTTGGTATTTGTTTTAAATAAGGTTCAAAAACTTATCTTGGCCACTTGGTTTAGCTTTTAGACAAAGTATTATAAATAAAATTGATCAAAACAACAAACAACCATTGAAAGCAAGTCTGAATCATTGTCTTAAAATAATCATCTTTGGCTTACTTTTGGCAGAAGCTATTAAGATATCAATGCTTTTTCAAAAGTATCAGAAGTAGCTCGGTTCCAAGAACTTCTCTAATTAATCCTCCTTTTTGTTGCAAAAGTCCTTCAATTCAACATTTCTGTATTAAAAATTTAACACTATTACAATTAAAAATTCCTCCAATTATTTTATTCTTTTCATTTCTTTCCATATTTTAATATATAAAACAATTTGTGTAACATTTAAATAATTTTTATATTTCAAAATGCTTTCATACGATAAAGTTTTGTATTTTTAGCGAAATTCTAGAATCTAGTTCTAAAAACAATCTATTTTATTTTAAAGCACACTTTTTAAACAAGATTTCATTTACATTTAATTCAAATTCAAATTGCAAGTTGATAAGCAGACTTAAGAGATCGATAGAAATATCGATAGTTGGCTAGTTCGCGATTTGTTATCGTAGATGGCGTCTGCGTGTCGTACGGGCTCCCAAGTTTTATTAATTTTTCGGTGTTTTAACGCAATTTCAACCTGTTAAATGATTTCGTTAGGATGTTAGTGTACTCCTGTGCTGAATTCAAACTGTTTTGCCTCATTTAGTTAATAATTTTACGCAATAAGTTCAATTTGCCAATGGTGGCAGATTAACCGTTGTTCTCGCGCTCGCGTGCTCTCTTTTTGGCTCTGGCGGCCGCGTCTGTCATACATCATTTTTTTTTGTTGCTTTTTTTTCTGTGTGTGATTGCTAGTGCATTTCTAATAAAAGTTAATTAAATTGAAATAAATGCATAAATATTAATTGTATTATGCTGTGCATACTCTCCCCTGCTCTCGCTCTCATTTCGTTTTTTTTGTGTTTGCTGTGTTCTCAAAGTGATTCGCTACGCCCCCCGCCCCCCCGCTTACGGTGCTTATGCTCCCGCGATCAAATGTAGCCGAACGTCGCGGCAGCGCTTGTCGTTTTTATTCCTTTTTGTTTTGTTTTTGTGAATGTGTATTTTTTTGTTGTGTTGTGCTTGCTCTCTACTGCTCCCGCTTTGACTGCTTTTTCTTCGGGTAAGTGTATTCTTTAGTTCGCCTAATACAATTTTGTTTGTTTGACCCCCCTGTTGTAAATTTGGAGAAATTGTGGCCATGAATGTTTGCTGTATTAAGACAGGCATGTGGTTTTCTACTGGGGACTATGTAATGGACACACAGGTCCACACAGGGCTTGTGTGACCTCTCAATTAATTTAGTTGACATATTTTTACATTGCACACTGGGACAAAATGATAAACTGTGGACAAAAAAATACAATATTAGTGATCCATTTTTATATGCTGTACCAAAGTACACATAGTAAGTTTGTGGAAATATATTTATTTAGTTGACATATTTTTACATCACACACTGGGACAAATTCAGGGTCTAAATATCGATTCATTTGGATGTGATGGCTAGAATAAGTAAAAGTAAGTGGCAATTAAAGTAAACAGGGAAAAAATAGAGAAAAAATCATTAAAACCCACCCTAGAAGAATTCTTAATGCCATCTACATAAAACATTCTCTTCTATTTTCTAAGTCTAAAAATCTTAATACCTATACTAACTAAATTTGCTAAGTTTATTCTTGATTTGAGAAAATGATTCTTGAATTCTTTACTAGTTGTAAGTTAAGCACTCAACTTTCTCACTTTCTCTCTGAGTTAGCCCCTTGGCTGACTACATTTTTGGGGTCTAGCGATTGAACTAGCTAAGAGGAACCTGTCCCAAGCCCCAGGGATGCTATCGTTATCACTTTTGTTATTACCAAAATATCCCCAGCCGAAGAATAGAAACAACATAAACCAAGTGTGGCCTAGCACAACTCAACTACTTCTCTTGGCGTATTCGAACATAAATAGAAAGAGTTGAGATAAAAAATACCAACACCACATGCCAAGATACACACACACACACACACTAACACACATCCCCTTGCACATCAACTCATTCTGAGCACTCTCTGATTAGCTCCTACTGCAGCCCAAAGCGATCTCGTTTTTCGTATTATCAATTTGCTGGCTGCTGCGGTTGCTGTTGCTGCTGCCGCCGCCGCCGCCGCATTGCTTCTGTGTAATTTCGTACCTGTGACTTGGGGGGGCGTACACGGTAGTCCAAAGCTTGCGGGTGTTTCTCGTACTAAGAAGCGTGGGAAATGCCTAAGAAAAGTTCTTCCTTCAAAACTTCTTGGCTTGCGTGCAAAGAAATCTTCACAAATTGCTGTTTGTAGTCTGGCAAATGTCTCGACTCCTGAATTTTTGGACATTAATAGCGTGAATTTTTGGTATCTAATTGTGTTTTATGGGTATGCAGCATCGTCGCATGCATTTGATTGCGTTTCGCTTGCGGCTGTCACGTTGTTGTCTGAGGAAGGTGGAGTCGTCCCTAATTTTGTGCACTTGGGAAGCAAAATGAGCTTCTGATATGCATAAGTACACTGAAGAAAAAGAAAAGACAACGTGTATTCAACTAGCTATAATTAGAAGAAGCTTAACAGCCTATAATTTTGCTCATAAATCTAAAATTGGTTCGATTAAGAGATTCCAACGCGGAAGGTTCCCAACAAGGAACGGTTTTCTAGAGCATCGAACCATAGATTTGGTTTGTAACCTTGGTGGATTACTGATTAAATCTGACAGATACTATGGCAGATAAAAAATGTATTCTCTATCTAGAGACCCAATATACCTGAACCGGTTCTAAGGGGTTCGGTTCGGGGAGACTTACCGACTTGCTTTAAAGTCTGAATCAGAATAGACTTCTGTTCCCGGTTCAATTTTGTCTAAGAAGATAATCCATGTTGGAATAAAAATCGGAAGGGTTCAAGATCGTTTTTGACATTTTAACCAGATTTCAACAAACTATTTTCACAGTGTATATTAAATTAGTTGATTGACGCTGTCAGACACATGCCTACCTATTGCTCCTTCTATCGCTTCTAAACACATGTGCGTCCCTGATTGTCTGCAGATTTTCCCATTCCAAAACGAAATGAAATTTCCCAAAAATCTTCTCACGCACTCCCTGTAAGACATCATGTCGCCACTGTCGTCTGGGTGCGAATTTCACACACAATCTCCGAAGGATGCAAAGCATAGGACATCTAGTGCTCTTCTGGTCGCCATATGTGCCGCCGCCGACTGTGCAATTTCCATGAAAAATCGCAAGAGTCAGGCTGACGCCGCTGAAGGTCGCTTCGCTGTCGAAACCGGCGCTGCTGGAAGGCAGCATGGAGTGCACACATGTGTTCAAAGCGGCCTCAAGTGTGCCATATGTGATGCTCTGGCTCTCTGCTTCCTGTATGCTGGAAGTCGCACTTGATGTCTGCCGCTCTGCAATCCTTTCACCCGAGTATTCACTCACTTCTTCATCTGCAACGGGCTAGTTAAACAACATTTCAAGACAGACAGACAAAAAACATTTGGGCAAAGATGTTAAACAGATTGTGACAGCCAAGTGTGTGGGTTGATTTTTGTCGTTTACACATTTTGTGAATTGATTTCCGTTTTCCGCTTACGTTTAGGGAAATCTCCATAATAATGCTAGAGTTACGATATGTTTAATCTGGCAAACAAATTGAAGTTTAGTGGGTGTGAAAGATGGCCGAAAAAAGAGACCTTATTTTAAGATCAAATTGAGAATATCTTTAGAATTACAGGGGCTTAATAGGCTAATCACAATGAGCACATCTAACATCCCAAATCTTGAGTTTAAATGCTTAATATCTTTTTGCTTCATATTTTTTGAACAAGAAAAAAAACAACCACAGTTCTTGTTCTTAGCTAGTAACAGAAGAGTTTACTATGTTTCCAATTAATCGTATTCAGATTGCTGTCTTCAAATTTATAGTTCTCCTATACGAAGAATTTGCGATTGAGAAGTGCCAATCTAATCTAGATCCAATCCAAACTGATAGAAATTTTACCTTCGATATAGAACGGACTAAAACATAGAAAAAAAAACAATATATTTCTAAAGTTTATATGTGTAAAAGTTTAAGTAAAGACCAAACATCAGTAAGAATAAGTAGGCTACAAAAAAAGTCAAGTGCCATATCAGCGAGACGCGATGTTGTAAGCATACTTCATAACTTAGAGATGCAAGCTCAATACAGGCTTAAACACTCGGCAAATGTTGTTGAAGCAAATGGTTAAATACCAAAGTATAATTATTTGTTATTGAAATATCAAGTGCACATAAACTTACTCAATAGACGTCATTATTTATAGCCACTGATAAAAGTGATATTATGAGTGTGCTATTGCCTGATAAAACAAGTGCGCTTGTACCGCTAAACCTCACAGTCAATATACACCGATTAAATCCACAAGCTCGCCCGACTCACCGTCGTGAGAGGCGTATCCCGGCCACAGCACGAAAGGTGCTAGACAGATAACCAAATTCACACAACTCCCTCAATTGTTCAATTGACAAAGTTACTAAAAAATGTAGCATTAAATTGATTCATCCAATTAACAGTTTTGTGCCACATTTGCTAAATATAAATCTATTGCGCCGATAATAGTTGCGAATCTAAAAATGTATATTAAACAAATAACAAGTAGATGGTGTGTTGTGGTTTGTTTGCAAAGTGTCTAAAGGTGCACACATCTCTCCGATAAAGCGGCTTGTTGGTGCAAATGGTTTTCGAGAAATTGCATTCTATTTAGTTGGTCTGCTCCGTTGCCTTAAGTTCCGCTTTCTTTCAGTTATCAGTCATTCGGTTGCATTTGCTATTGAATCGTAATCGTTGTGGTCCGCTGTTGTTGTTGTTTCACTGTATCAGCACAGCTGTTATTTATTCTTACCAACGAGAATTGTGTGTTGTTGACTGTTGTTGACTTAGGTTTCAGCAACGTTTGGTTTTTTAACTGCTGTGTCAACAGAGAAGCAACTAAACAGCCGGCCGCTCACTAACATATGCAAATGTCGAACACCACGAGAATACGAGTCGGTACAGACCCACACACTTCCGATAATATTGGTTGTTGATTTACAAATATGTGGAAAAAAGAAAATTAAATAAAAATTACTACAAGTATATAACAAACCAGATGGAGTTCAGAATCTCCAAGAAATGGTCTGATAATAGCAGTAGTTCTAACAAGTATTTTATAATTTAAAACTGAAGATGATGACTCACAATTGTAATTATATCTATTTTACTTCCAAGTTTCTGTCAAGCCATCCTTAAACTTGAAGTTGGGTGATATTTAAAAGTCCTGAAGATTTCTCACATAAATCTAGAAATAACAGAGTAAAATGTAATTTTATCCGATACATAGCAGCTATTTAGAAGTTGAACAATCGGCCCTTAATGCGATTAGCAATACTTGATGCACCTTTTTTTAAAGAGACATTGTAGTCCGATTGTTATCAAACTTGTTAGATCAATAAATTTATTACTATAAATAGGAAAAAATGTTGTTAAGCTGTTCGTGGTCATTCTGTAGATAGATTTCCCTGTTTTGAGATAACATATCGCCAGGGAATAAAACCAATACCGGATCGCAAGCCGTTTCGAGTCAAATTGACATCCACCTGAGACAACTGCTACGGTGCACAGAGAAAATAAAGGATATTAAAATATTTACATTAAATGATTTCGGTATTTTTCATGTCCTTTGGATTATTTTCAGCATCATTGGATGAAATTTTAAGAGCCACTTTTCAAACTGCTTTCCAACTGTCGTTTGCTTATAACTTGACTCTTGATCATTCGATCTGTACCAATCCTTGGGCACATGTCAATGCATATACAAAAAATCAAAAGCGAATTATAAATATAGCAACATTGGTCTCCAAAATCAGGCAATACTCGCTTTATGGCTATTTTCTGCAAATATATCATCCCCTTTAAGCTAATGTGATCGTTGGACTCAAACATCCTTAACATAAAGCCCAACCGTTGCTGGTCCTCTTCAAATGTGCTCTTTCTTTGAAGTCGCCTGTATCTTAGTGTCTTCCTTAGAAACACTGCTTATGGCTTATGGCTTTTTTCACCGTCCAAGTATTCTTCCATTGTCAGAGATGCTTTTTCCAGTGTTACTGCCTGAGCACATTAAGAAAGAGTCAGCTTCTAATAAAGGGAAACCCGACTTCTCTAACCAGCAGATTACACAGTGAACATATGGTGTTTGCCTTGGATATATGAGGCATTTAATTTAGTGCGAGAAGTTTAATAATACTTGGCTTTGCCACAGCCCGAAGGACCAAGCCGAGCTCATCTTAATCTCTTGGTTTGTGTGCTTCCAATTTTCGCAGCAGGTTGCGAAATGCTGAATGAATAAAAAATGTCGTTAAATAAATGTGTTTTTTAAGGCTGCGATTTGATATTTTATGTTCCAGTTTTCGCTTTGAAGTGTTTTTTATTCGTTTAGAAGTTTTAACTGTTGGGGCCAGGAGTGAGTTTTAAATATGTGAAGAAGCCCAGATTCAAGGTGAATGGCATGTTATACGAAACATTTTCTTTGATTAGAGCCGCAGTAGCTGCTCCATTTCATTATTGAACCGGTAACCCCAGACTTGCGGTGCGTAGAACATAATTGCTTTCGCGGTTGCCTCAAATATTTTCAAGTTCGTGCTGTGGTTTACATGCGATTTCCATGAGAAGCGATTTGAAGCATTTGCTTTTAACTGTGATTAAGTCACAATTGCCACATTCAAAGTGGTTTTTGCTCCTTTCTTAATTGACCAATCGTGATTTTAACAAACAAATGGACGATCAGGTGTCTTGGCTCACTTGCTTCATCCGCTTCAGCACTCTGCCCACATCGATTGACGAACACACGCCCACCAAGATGAGTTGTTAGATGCAAACCCTTTGTACTCGCTTGCCTGCCTCGGTGCGCTGGGTGGACAAATCTACAGGCCAGACGGCTTAGGATGCACACCACCCGTTGAGAGTCTGGCGCCAGCGCTAACAACTTCTATGACTAAGACGACGACGAACGCAGACGTAAGCGAACTTGGACCTGCTGGCAATTTCGTGGGTAATGCATCACAGCTGCAACAACTGTCAATAAAAATAAAAAAAAATACAAAATTTTGCATTTCATTTTCGAGGAATTGCCTCAGCTCCATTGGCGGCAGCGTCAGGGTCATTTTACCTGCAGTCGCCTCAATGAATGAACTTGCCCAAAAGCACCTGACAAGCCCAAAACCCAAAACCGCACGCAGGAGCAGCAGCGACAGCGGCAGCAGCAGTTATTAATTTAGGCAGAAGACGACAGCGAAAAGCCCGCCAGCATATCAGCAGGCAGCGGCAGTGGCAGTTGCTCTGCACCTTTCGTTGACATGGCGGGCTCTCAAAATAACAAAAGGCATACCAAGACCGTACAGATGCAGATGTCTAGATACTCGTATGTAAGTATGTGCGGGTATATGCTCGATCGGCACGCAAATGAAGAATTCAAACCAGTTGAAGCGACGGCGACAAGTGGCAAGTGGCAAAAGCGCCAACATTGGCAAATGAGTGGCCAATGGACTATGGTCCAAAAGTCGATTTTCTTTGTATTGGCTAACAGGGTTCGATTTTAACTAATTCGCATGTCCCTTGTGAAATTTTCCTTAAAATTCTAAAAAAATAATTCTGCCGAGTTTTTGACTACAGAGTTCTCATTTCAAGTATGAATCCTTAAGACATTAAGGACAGGTTTTGTTTTTTAAATGGTTCTCACTTTTAGCTTCTTGCATTGTATCTCTACTTTGTAGTTTTCGCAAAATTCTTGCTTATTTTAAGTACGATATCAAAACAAGATAGTATGTTTTAGTTGTGGCTATGCATGGGCAGCAATATCAGAGCATTAGTATTCGCTTTAACGCTTCCCGATGTTGGCTGTTTCAAAATCATCGTACTTTTCCATTTGAGTATAAAATGTGATTGAAACATTCAAGAGAAACAAAATTCCAAATTAGAAAACGCTTTCCAAAGTAAAATCTTGTCGATTTTGAAGTACCTTCTTGCGATTAATATAAATTTTGAGTACTAAATGTACCAACCTTCCAGAGCTTTTGCTCGAGTTTGCGCCAAAAATATAGACTTTTAAACCATGGTGCATTGGCAAATGAGTGGCCAATGGGTCCCGTCTCGGTACCTGTTCCTGTCCCTGTCCCCTGGCATGTGTCAACGTCAACGCGCGACAACTGCAAACGCATCTGGTCTGGCACTGGCCACATATTTTCGGTGGTTGTTTTAAGAACTTATGTACTCAGATAGCTTGGGGGCCTCGTCTCGTCCCGTCTCGTCTGGTGTCGTCTGCTGCGGTAGTACGTTGGTCCGAATGTGTCGTTTGGTGTCAATAAGCTGTCGCTTGCCTTAATTGTTGTTGTTGCAATTGCATTTATGATACGGCAATTGCACAGACACCGGCACAGCAGACAACCCACTGTGCATCTGGCGCCAGTCCTAAAATGAAGGGAAACCATCTCTGTCTGGTCCTTTGTGTGTTGACTGCAAAAATTGTTGAGACAATACAAAAGGCCAACGCACAACAATGTGCTATTTTATGGCCAGAGCCAAATGGCTAATGGCAGGAAGTGTAGCACCAGCCAACCAGCAGGTCAAACAGCACGCCAAGACAACAGGTATGCACCACGAGTCTTGCACCCGCAATTTATATTCGAATTCCTGGGTATTAATTTACATCCTTGGAGTAGGTGAAAACTTACCAAAAGAAAAAAACCTTAGCTCAAAGATTTAGTTACAATTTAGAGAAGTGGCGCTGATTTTTGGTACTTGTAATGCAGTATTAGTGACTCGTATTACGATATTCTTTTAGGGTTTCGGCTAAAGCGCATTCTGGCTGCTTGATTCTTAAGTTTTATTATTTTTTTAGTCTCTCAACAGGCAAATGTAAATATAAATTTCACTTAAAAACACACGATCCCAAAAGGGACCTCATCCTGTGAACGCAAGTGAGAAAGGAAACACCAAAAGTGCTGTAGTCAATTAGTTGTAAATTTGATCAAGAGGTGGGTTAGTTGGGAATGAACCTAACTACTGACTTCTCGTCTAAATCTAAACTAGAAACAATAATTATATTATCTGTTCCGCTATCGTTGCCATTAACGTCAATTACCATTGAAGGACACAAACTACGTACATTGTACACATATGCATCGTTGTGGATGCAAGTAAGCTGACAGGACCTTCGCCCAAAAAAAAAAAATTAACTGCCATAGCAACCACGCATCGAAGTGCGCAAGCGACACGTGACAGGCGGAGAGGATGTAGGCGGAAATGGCAAGTGGAAGTGGTTGATTGCCACAATGTTGCACTCCCTTTGCGGCACGTAATGAACAGTTTCCCTCGTGACGTCACCTGCCTGAACATGTGCGCATTACGACAATTGAAAGCGTACGTATTACGTACACATATAGCTATGAAGTCTACAAATGCGTATAAAGGCATTCATATTGTATATGTAATTTGGAATTGCTAGCGCCAGGTGGGGCCCGTGCTGTGTGTTGCGTCGTATGCTCACATCACAGCAACAGCTTAGTGAGACATGTGACCAGGCGGCTGACTGCCAATGGGAAAATCCCTGTAAGGGACATCATCAGCATCAAACTGTTGGCATAAGATTGTGGAGTAACTCGTTTCAGTCGGTCACAAATGTTGCTTAAATAATCAAGGACTAAGAGTTACTATTTATCTTTCCCGTATTATTGTCAGCTCTTAAGGTTGGTGACGACATCAAGCTACTGGATTGATTCTTATGGAAAGTTGTTGGAAATACTGAAAAAGGTTTTTTTCCAATGAAATTTCCAGCTTATTTTATGTAAGCTGTTTCGTTCGGTTCGGTTTGGGTATTTTAGGGTTCGCGAACCGGACCAATCCAACCTTAACTCTAGTCGAACCAAATAATTACCAAATAAGGTAAAACTCAAAACTGTTCCTGTATTTTCAACAAACCTCTATGCCAACTTCCTGGAAGTTTACACCATTTGGGTACCCCGTGCTTCTAAGTGTCTTTTCGCAGTTGGTCTTTCCATCTTGGTTTCGGTCGACCCTTCCTTCCAGCGCATCAACTGTTGTTTTATGCTTTTGACAAGTTAAGTGTTTTAATAGAGCTAATACACTCAGAGAGGGGTGATTGAGGAAGCGCTCGAGAGTAAAAAATCTCAGTTATTACCGTGAGCTCTTAATATAATGTCTACAAAAAAGCATTTGAAATGCAGAAAACAAAAGAGACAAAGGTAATTTGCTCCGCTCATCACCAAAGACGATCTAAAAAAGCTGCAAAAGTGTATTTACAGACAACCACAAAGTGATGAGTTAGAAAATTAATACAAGTACAAAGTTCTAGGCTTGCTCTTTTTGTATCTGTAAGATTTTTCCTATCACAAACATTCTTCAATAGACCTAGACTCTAAAGAAGTTGTATAATATCCGCAATAACTAGATATCATTTAAAAATTAAAACAAATCCAAAATGTTTGCTTTTTTTTAGAGTCAACAATCATTTGCCAGGCTATAGAAACTCCAGCTCATCTGAAGTTAACCAGGTTTTCTAGTTTTTTTCTGCTTTTTTTCTTTTAATCAGGTGCAAATACAATATATTGCGAATTTTTATGACTACCTGCTGCTGCTTAGCTGCAGCTGATTTTTTGGTGGCTCAATTTACTGTGTCGAATATACAGCTGGTTGACTGGCTGGCTACCGGCATCTGTATCGTATCACAAGGCACGTGATAATCGTCGGTGTACAACCAGTTGAAGTCATTTTCCAGACGCAAATTCCAAGTAAGAGGCTGAAAGTCAATTTGGCTTCATTGGAGCAAAGTGCGCCGTTCTTTTAGTGTTCAGGTGCAAGCGTAAAATTAATTATGCAAATTCCAAGAAGCCAGTACTACCTGCGCGAAGTTTGCCATAACTGACTTGGGTGGGTAATACCCAAAAATCTATCAATTGAAGCAATTAGTCTAAGCAGACTGAAAACGATTAACGTCCTAGCCAAACAAACAACGCGACGGTGAGTCTGTGTACGAAACAGGTAGACAAACTTCGGGCGAACCTTTCGTTGACAATCTCTACCCACGGAAGCCCAATCAATAATAACTGCAACTTTAGCTAACTCCATACAAAAAATTGTATACCAAATAAAATTCTTAAGTAATTCTAGCTGCTGGGGAACAGCTCAAAAAAAAAAAATTAATAATAAAAAACTGTTGATTTTTCAAAGGGGATGATCAAATTTCGCCGACACACATATATGTATATTGAAGACCTGCAGAGACCAAAACGAACGTCCATCTTATCCTTGAACTTGCAGTATTTGACAAACTGGCTGGCTGGTGCGGGTTGCGTCTGCAAACAGGTTAACCTAAGCAGACACTGGGCCCTACAACAAAAAAAGAACAAAAACGAAAGTCATCATTCAAAAGGTATTCCAACCAGCACAAGCAGCAGCACCAGCAGCAGCCAGCAGCTCGTGCTCCATAAATGTACATCTGCTGGACTGAGGAACTGATTGGGCAAGCAGAACTAGCGACCGACCCTAACGATCTTAGTAAATCTGCCTTTTACTTCGACAGGTTTTTCGGTTTTGCGCTTTTGTGTGTTGTGCCGCCGCTTAAGAGGCAGCGAGGGAAGGGCACATGGAAGGCATGATCAGGCGAAATTTAAACAGATTCCTAGAAATGCCCTTTTATAAACAGAATTCATAAGGAACGGAGAAATAAAACAGGAGGAGCAGCATTTAGCAGCCATATGTAGATACTCTTTAAAAGATGAGCAGTAAGCTTGATTAAGCCCCCCACCCCCCACCCCCCATCCATGGGAATTGTCCTTTAGTTTCCTTAATTTTCAAAATGAGTTTACCCTTTTGCTTTTATTTTGCCCATCGCACGTAAATTAAAACCACAATCGAGGCGCATCCCAACACTAAACTTATTAACACGACCCTTACAGCTTCGTTTATACCCTTTTGAAAAGGACTATAGATTTCTTTTTCGGTTATGCGAGTTTACCTGGTTTACCGCCTCACCTGGTTATGGCCTCATGACTTGAGTAAAGCAACACCGGTACAAAATTGATCACGGAATGGCTGGTTGCTGTTAAATTTGATCTCTTTTGGCGTGTTTTTTTATAATTAGAAAGGATTTCTACTGTTCGATTAGTGTTAAAACTAAGACCACTGAGACTACATGAAATTTTGGTCCACAAGCGGTTTATCTCCTGATCCAGTGGCTCATTCTAGTTTCTCTCTAAGGAAGGTGTCACAAAATCGAACATAGTTCACCAAAAACTGATTTGATCGCATTAAAATTCCCGAAATAAAAATGTGCCAATCAATAGAAACTGATCCGCTAAATCAGGCGTGCCTAAAGTTTATTAAATAACCCAGAGGTCTTAATTTATGCTCTAACAGTAGCCTTATTTCATGGTCTTTGATCCTAAATCGTTTCGATACAATTTCGATAGGGTGTTAAAACTTCGTTGCAATCATCGACTGGCCCTGGACTCTGTGATTTTCATTTCGAACATGCAACATGCATGACTTGTTGCATGTACAGTGCACTTATCACGAGTGGCAAAAGTTATGGCGATTGTGTCGCCACCGAATACCGACGGCGACCACCGACCGCTGCCTTTGATACCTTTGGATATTGCCTCGCTTTGGCCGTGTGTTGTCGCAACTCGTTTATTGGCATTGGTAAAATGTTAATGAATAGCCTGGACCCAGACCAGGCAGGACCAGGACCAGCTTTGCCATCAGATTGTCAGCGTGCCACACAAAGTGCCGACTGTCTGGTTTTGGTATGTGGCAAATGCACAGCACAGATTGGTCACTTGTCACTTAATTTGCATTTCTCAGCGCGAGTGTGTGCGGTGTTTATACCAGGAGCGTGCTAAAAAAAATATACTTACTCATTATGAGCAGGCAACCATGGCACTTTAAAGTACACTACAGTCTGTACTCCACATACATAACTCAAGCGCAGAATAATGATGCCAATTCAAAAAGGCAGTCGCTTTGTCGTCATCGCCATCGCAAATCTGGCCCTATACGACGACTCCCCCATCTGGAGCAGACATATGTGGCTCTGGCTTCAGCGGCAGCACAACACTTAGTACATATGACGCATTTGGTTGCCACCAACTGCGCATACGCGTTTGTTGTGTATTGCCTTCGCATGTGTAATAAAAAGAAAAAATTGATTTAATTTTATTAAGACTCCGAAAAGTGTATACTCTTTTATGCTTTGTATGCAAGCTTTTAAGCAAAGTGAAACAAGTTTATTTTAATTTTATAGGCTAAGTAGGAACCTTTTTTGAACCATTCCAGGCAGAGTCCCCTTTCCTTTTGATTTTTTTTTCAAAAACAAATTAAGAATCTCACTAGATCAATGCTTTAATATTTGCTTTGAAATGACTTGGAATCTATAGTTTTAAGCATAATTTCAATCATATCAAAAATAATTTCTTTTGTGCGTTACCAGCATTGTGACAAAATCATTATACCCTTCTTGGGGATATAAAGTGTGAGGTCTTATAGGATGCCTGCCCTGGCAGTGACAGTAACCAAAGCAGATTTTGCTTATGCTATCGCGTGGGTTGCTGTCTGTGCGGCAGTGGCACAGCTGCGTTACGAGTAAAAACTATGACGGTATTAGTAGACGCATTGGTGGTTCGCCAACACTGAGAAGCAATCATAGAATTGGCCCCCGGCCCCTATTTTGTGCTCCAACAGAGTACACTGAAAATATAAATAAAAACTTAGCAGAAATCCTTTATTTATAAATTCTAGCCATATAATCCGATATTAGGGGTCTTTGATAAAGTTTGAATCGGTTAAAAACATAACCATTGTAGCTACTATTGAAAACAAACAAGTCTTATTATTCTTTTTCTTCTATTATTTAACTGTCCGGTCGTGACCAAACTTTTAGTGGAATCACGAAAAACTTAGTAAACTAACAAATATATAGCTTGGAATCGTTTCTACTAAAAACAAAAAAGGTTTTCTCATCAGCTCATGCAGCGAGTTTCTACTAAAAAACGCAGACCAAAGTTTCTTAAAGATAGTTTTTTCAGAATATATATACTGTATGAGGTCGGATACGGTTCGTAACAAAATATTTGTGAAAATTGCACTAAAATTTCAAAGCTTTTTAAATTTATTCTGGAAATTTAATTTGCAAAGCAAATCTTCAATATAATTTATAATAACCCAAGAGTGCTCCAAAAAGCGTGTAATGAACCGAACCGTGCGGTTCAACAACTGTGTAAACCTCTTAACTGAACCAGTCCTTAATTTTGAGCGGCTTCCATTCCTGGTTTCTACACATGGACTTCCACTGAACCTTACTTATACGAAAAAAAAAATAAAAGAGCAAATTGCTACTTTAGCAAGTATATATAAACCGATACGACTTTCGGTCATTCCGGAAACTCTTACAAAAACTTCACAATTCTCAGGCATTTTCATAACATTACCCAATTTTTGTGAAAGTGTATTTAGCTGGGTTTTGGTTCCTGCACTGTGAACGCATCTGCTGGCGTCTTGATAAAAACAAAATTAAGAGCCAACACATTTCCAGAGTCTGAGATTTATGCAAACAAACCGGGGAAGAGGTGACCAATTGTGCTTGAGGAATTCTTTATAATTTACTTCACACTAAGCAACACAGATACACACACACACAGCAACACAAACAATAAGTCCGTTTTATGGCCAGGTTAGGTCGCGGAAGTGCGCACAATTTCAATACCAACCCAATCCTATCTATCACCTGTGTCTGTGTTTGTGAGGGAGGGCGAGGGAGGGCAAGCCAACAGCAACAGCAGCAAATAACTGACACATAAACTCGTTTGCATAAGGGGCATCATCAAGTAGAGTAAGAGAACAGACCGGAGCAGACCAAGCCACCAGACCAGAGTCCAGACAGACGTCCATTTGCGCGCTGTAAGCATGAAAGAGTGGAGCTGGAGACACCGCCGCAGCAGGAGGGGGAAAATATGACACAACTGGCGCCACAGCAGCAGCAATGGCAGACAAAGCGGTCGGTTGTCGGCCCCCTTCCCCAAACACTTCAAGGCTCGAGGGCCACATTGGTGTCATCTCTCTCGCTCTTAAATGCAGTTTTTTTTTTATTATAAGTATCTTTAAGATACATTAGACAAAATCTTAATTTCTCTTCCTAAGCCTTATCTATGCCCCAGACCAATTCATTCATAAAACTAAACCATACGCTCTGTTCCAACACGTTCGACAGCGCCAGGAAAATTGCGTTCTCGACGTCGAACGTTTTCGGATCGAGCCCGGTTCGACCGCGTGTTGTTTTTAGCATGAAATTGTTGACCGGCGCTCTCAAAACGCCAGATACTTTCGCTGTGAACGGACGTGTGGTACTGCTGCTGCCTTTCTGTTCTCGGACGTGCCAAAAGAAAATAAAACAAAATTAAATAAAACAAACAAATTGTTGAAAGGCAAAAAATGTCAAACAAAAATTCACCAAATTCCTTCCAAAGTGTCAAGTGTTGAACTCCCAAGTACATACAAATATAAATGAGATATATACTACAATTATCAGATATTAATTAGTTGACGGTGTGCTCATATCTTATCAGTTTTTTTGGCAAGTGAAATTATTGTCACCACCCAAAAATCGCTAAGTGGATTACGCGTCCTGGCCCAGAGACTATGGCAGACAACAAAATTTACATGCAATTAAATGCAGCGGAACTAGCGGCTATTATAATGAAAGGTAAGTCCACCTGTTGTACATTTGGAAATCAGCCCAGCTGTTTTCCATTCCCAAATTACCGCCGCATTTTTGTGTGGAAAACAAATTTCGAATTATTGAACGAAATTTGTTTGTGAATTCGTCTTCGCCCCCAGATTTTTGTGGGTGGTAAATTGTGAAAAAAGTTTTGAAATGAAAAGCGGCAAAAGAATTTTTGTACATTTTGTTGTTTAGTTTAGAAAAAGGCCTGCTATGCAGGCAGGCTGTATAAATATGTTTAAACAAATAATATTTGCTTCCTTTTCGTACTAAAACATAATTTACAGCTTGTTTGTTGGAATTGTTCAATCAAGTTGAACTGGCGATAAGTTCGAAAATATGAGGAAGGAAGTTTAGAGAGAATGGAGTTGCTTTAGAATGAATAAGTCTTCCTGTTTTCGTGTCACCAAATTCAATTATACAGCTCTGCTTGAATTCTATAAACAATTTATCGAGGGGCAGCTGAGTTACTTGAGTTGGAAATCTCCGTTTTTTGTTTCATTCCAAGTCTTTTGATCTTATATTAGTAATTTTTTTAAGGAAATTCACCTTTATCACAATTTTCTTCAGAATATATCAAGAGACAGCTGAGTTTCTTAAATGGGTCGAGAGGCCTATTTTTGAAGATTTTAATTTCGGACTGACTTACAGACTTACTTTATATAAAAAATTATTTTCCGCAAAGTTTGCTTTAAGGCCAATTTTGTCTAAAATGTAATTTTTTACAAAAAAAAACTTCCGGATTTCAATTTCGGTAAGATTTTGCGGATTTGAAATGGGGAAATCATTGCTTTTAAGCTTTTCGAATTAAAAGTAATTCAAATTCAAAGTTCTAAAACGATTAACTTAGCTGTTTAAAAAAAATGGCTTGGAAACCCTATAGTTTCCCGACTTTCTTAACTAATGCATTCTTTATGGTGTACTGTATCCCCCGAACAAATTAAATATGCCACAACAAAACAGCTGTTAACATATTGCACTGCCTCTCCCACCACTCCATTCCCCACTGGGGTATACTAATGGGCGGGTGTTGTAATAAAACTTTGAAATTGAAACATTAAAAAAAAAAAACAAATAGCAAAAAAATGAAATGGTTACAGCTGTGCACAGAACTTCAAATGAAATATGGTATAAATTAGATCTAAACTAAGGACAACAGATTTTTAACGCACAATTCCCCCCCACGGCTGTAGAGCAGCTTCATCATAAAAAGGAATCGTTGTTTGCGGAAAAGGGAATGGACGAGGAGGAGGAGGAGGGGCAGCTATTTGTCGCCGCCACATGTCTGCCCATATGGAGGCACTGTGGCGCCCACTTTTGACGTCGCCAGACATATTGGCAATTTGTGCGTTGCCCTCGTGCAAACGTGCAAACAAACAACAATGCGCAGCGATAGATACAGTTAGAGCAGCACTCAAAATTTATGACCACAGAAAGCTAAATCTGCCAGAGAAAAACCAAAAGCAAAAGCAAAGTGATTTTGCTATTTGTCATCAACAACAAGAACAACAACAACAACAGCAACAGCAGCAGCTGTATACATGCTGTGGCATTGGATAGTACAAGTATGTTTGTACATTTGTAGTTTCGGGACTTCTTTGGAGGAGGTTTGAGGTTATTGATATATGCATTATATGCGTTATTAGTAGGGTCGCTTAGAGCTCGAAGGAAAAGCACTTCAATCAACGCAGTGTACACTCCCCTCACTGATTGTGCGTTAAAATGTCTTATTCCTTAAGGTTTTCCCGTCAACATTTATCATAGATTTTTCTTTTTTCGACGCCATTTGGCCAACTCATTTTCAAGCTCTTGTACACTCAGAAAAGTAAAAAAAAAAAAGAATGAATGCAATTTTCAAGTACAATTTGGTCTTGAATTAGGATCAAAAATACTTGAAGTAAAATATTCTTTACTTAATGCAATTTCTATGGAAATTGAAGAATATTTCATACTTAATTTAAGTATTATATTTCCTAATACAGAAATTTAGTGATATGAATTCAAGTCAGTCTTAGATTTTTTGACCTAGTGTACGGTTTTGTATTTCCTGATTAACATGATCATACTGTGAAAATTCAGCATTTCAGTGGCTTAGATTCCTGTGCCGAATAATTAAATAAGAAATTTAAACTTGCATCATGTTTTATAGCTCATAAAATAACTTGTTTTATTTTTGTAAGTGCATTTTTCCCTCTATTCGCCTGAGTACATCGTGACTGGCTCATCGTTTAGATACATTTTGGACGCTGTGACCCGTCGTCTGGCATTGGCAGTTGGCAGTTGTCTGCTTTTCCCACTCCCCGCTGTTGCCATATTTGGCGCCAATAGAACTTTTGTCCTTTTTGGCTAGAGCAAAATGTGGTTTGGGTTACCCCGTTAACAACATCTGTTGTCCATATTTGTAGCGAGTGGAAATGGGGAGTTATACTCTAATTGATAAACCTGTCCATCCACAAATGAGAACAAGTGAACTTCAAATTAAAAGAATCGCTTGAAAGTATTATCATTGTTGTTGTTGATGTGATTCCATTCATAAAAAGTGACGCGTCATTTTACTACAAACAGACAACAAACAGCAGCCGCAGATCATCGTCTACATATGTATGTAGATGCCTCGGTGTATACTTACACCATCATTGTCGTATAATAATGATAAGGCCGTAGTCTTCCCACACCCGGAATGATGCTGACCGGCTTACCCACTGGACTTGTGAGAGATAACCTTTGGCTGACTTTTGGCGTGAGTACGGGATTTTCTGCTGTCTCGGACAGTTGGTGTATGCCGTTTTTAAGTAGGTTTTAGCTGATTTTTATTTGAGGGGAATTCATTTTTGGAAAGAATGGTCCATAACAGGCAAACTATGAGGTATTTTTGAACGGATTCAACTCGCTGGGGTTTGTGTGGCCAAAAGGCTTGCAGGGCATGTCTGAAAAGTACATAATAAAATCTACATCCTTTCATGACAAGCATTATGACATCTAAAATCAATCCCATCGAAAAACTCGTAAAATTATTGGCATATATATAATATATATTCCTGCAGTCCCCTCGTATATGCACTTGTTCTATCAAAAGAAACAAGCTAAGGTTAAGCATCCTTTCATTATAGGCATTTCCTTCAAAAAGTCACAGCCTACCAGTTCAAAGTGACCATAAAATTTAAGTGTCGGCTTAATATTCATGGCTTTATAGTTTATTTTAAAATGTTCTGCCTAATTTTGGTCAGTTTAAGCTCATTTAAATATATATTGAAGTTATCTGCAGCCGAAATAACCGAAATAACTATTACAAGAGATTATAACTCTTAATGATCTTTTCATGCGACTTGTTCGCATATGGCGAGAAAGAGAAGCAGAGAAGCTATAAAAGGAAGCTAGTAGAGGTACAACCTTTTGATTTCATTGCTTTATACTTTTGCTGCATTTTCGTTCCCAGCTTCGTAGTATAAAGATACTTATTTATTATTTTTAATTTAATTTTAGGGATCTAGGAACTTAGATTATACAACTTCGAAATATAATTCAGAACAGGGTGGATTAAGTTTTATAGTTTTGACGAATGGTTTTTTCTTTCAAATTCAATGAGGACCGAATTTGGTTCAGAAAGAAGAATTAACAATCCCATACCGGTTCTATAAGGTTCAGTATTGAACCGGCTTGCAGCCATGCTTTTAACTACTTATTGAGATCGCTTGCTGAAAGTATTATAAAGCATATATATAAAAGTGAAATAGTTTTCAATGTTTTCAAATTTGCTCAATTTTACCCAAATTCAAATCCTGTTTAAGACTGAGATCCTTTTAAGTATTAAATACTGCCCTAAGGGAAAAATTTACAGCTTTTAGATAGCTACTTTATGTCTGATAAACTAACAGTTTACTTTGCCAAAAGTTAGATAATGCGAGAAATAGTGCTACGTAGAAGATGTGAAATCGGGCCTAAGAAATTTAAGTGTCCATAGAACAGCCGACGTAATCATTTTCCACATCTGCCTGTCTCTCTTTCTTTCTCTCTCTCTCTCTCGATTATGTAGTTCAATCGACTGTTATTTGACTTCACTGAACCATTTTCCACTATAATATTGATATAAAAATGAAACAGAAACAACAAAGAAAATAGGCAGGTAAGCGAATAGCCACGTTTTAACAGGGGTTGGGCATCATCAGGTGCAGGACAACTGCACTTCCTTTCATGAATCCCTGTCATACTTCTGGGGTACCTTTAAATTTATGGGTCTCACAGGTGTTTTGCCTCAGCAGCGGCAAGTGTCTCGACATTAAAGCAAACATTTGTCTAAATAGTATCTGACGCTAAAACTGGAGCTGCCAGTGGAATATTTGTACAGCCTGATTTCGTTTGTGGCTGCAATGTCAGTCAGAGCTGCTTGTTTGCCTGTGGCTAAAATTAGCAAAGATAGCTAAATAATGTGCTTATAAATAGTTAGGTCAACAGATGAACAGCAGAAACGTCTGCCCGGCCATACGAGCGAGTCACATGCGGGCGGGCGGTTTAAATAAACACAGAAAAAAGCAAGGTGCGATCCAAAGCGTAGTTATATTTAGTTTATCAGCAGAAGAGGAAGAATACTGAACAGGATTAGTAGTAGGGGTAAGAAACTAAACACAAACTAGACTCTCTCCAAATTGATTTACCCATTCCTTTGACTAACTTTTTCACTTCACCCATCAATAAATCAAAGTCAGGATATCTGATTCCTTACTCTCATCCCTTTTCTACCGACTTCCGTTGCCTGAGTTAATTGCTGACCGGGTTATTGGCTTCTGCTTTAGCTGCTGATGCCTGAACTTGAACTGACTTTAAATATGGCAGACGCGAAATAAATTACATGCTCGTACATTCGGCAAGTGAGCTGTGCGCTTAAACGTTTTTTAAATACCTCTGGAGGTCAGTGGTATTGGTGGGTAGGTAGGTAGGTAGATTGGAAACTGGTTTCATTTTGCGTGATGCGCACACGATGCACACTTGGAAATTTGCATGATTTTATATAAATTTGGCCAAAAAAGGTGACACAATTGGGATGCGCAAGGATGACAAAAAAAAAATCAAGAGATTATTAACCAATTGAAAATCAAATCGCTTTGACGCACATTACCATTTTGGGGCTTGTCTACGAATTTGATATACAATTCTCTTACAATGGCGCGCTTTGACGTCTTTTCCGCGAAAACGGGGGTTTTTTTCTTCCAAAAACCAGTTGGATAGCTCAACTAATATTGTTCAACTCTTCTTCGTCTATTTTTAGATTCCCCCAATTCGAATGATCGTGATGCGGGCTTTTGCTCGGCCAGTTCGGAAAGCGAAGGTGGTGATGATTTGCCGGCGGAGCATCGTCTGCATCAGCCCAGGGAAGAAGACTATAGCAATCTGGCATTGGAGTCATCTAAGCCCATGGCCCTGCTGGTGCGTAATAAACGCAAGAGTACCGAACCGTCCAAGGTGGTAGACTCCGGTCTGGCCAACATACAAACGATCAGTGCCATGGGACCGTTAAAGAAACGCATACGTTATACCTCGTCGGCGGACTCGGCGGTGGTTTTAACCCCACCCGAGCTAGCCTCACCGCCACCTAACAGCACTAGTCTAGCGGAAGCAATGCCTGATCCTGCGCATATTTATGTACGACATCCGGGAGTTACTACGCTACATCGCAGCACCAGTCTACCCGAGCAGCAGGAACCTCTGGCATTGGTGGCCAAGAAATCATCAGCCACAGCAGCAGAGACAACCACCACCTCCACCACCACCACCACCACAGAAGATCTTATACACAGTCCCAAGAAGAGCAAAAAACTTCCCAGGCTGGAGGAGTTGGATCTACGTCCGCAGCAGCGCAACTATAAGAACATGACCCGCGAACGTCGCATCGAGGCTAATGCAAGAGAACGCACTCGAGTACACACCATTTCCGCCGCCTATGAGACACTGCGTCAGGCCGTTCCCTCCTATGCCAGCTCACAGAAACTGTCCAAGCTGTCGGTACTGCGTGTCGCCTGTTCCTACATTCTAACCCTTAGCCGACTGGCCGGTGAGGATTATAGCGCTGATCAGTCCGAACCTTCCATAGCCGACTGCATGGAGGCGGTCACTGCCACCATACAGACCGAGGGCAAGGTTAAACGGAAGAAGGATGAATAATTTCTCTGCTAATCTTTCAAAGACTGTTAACTGCTGTTCCTGCTATAAACAAGGACTCTTTACCATAGCTTTAAAAGTTTTCAAAGCTTCTTTCTGGTGTACATACTTATCTATAAAGGGGGAAATCACAAAAAGCTTACTGATATTTTGTCATGTGATCTTAACGTAAAGACACAAATATTTAGCTTAACACTATTTTCGGTTAGTACAAATCAACCACAACAACAACAACACACTGGATGAAATGCCAAATAGGAATGAAATTTGATTAAAAAAAAAAAGACAATAATTGTTGACAATAATATTTTACATCTGGCCACTAGGTGGCAAACGGAATTCCCACAGAGTCACAAGGGGAGTCAGTTGGTAGCTTTTAAGTATGTATGTCCTTTATGCTTAATAATGTAATCTCATTGTTTATAGGTATATAAGTTTAAGTGCCATAAAAGCCGCCCAGCAAGACTGGTTGTCATATGAATGAAACAAACTGAAGTTTTTACTGGGCAAAAAGGGAACTGACCCATTAGTCATCCAGGTGCTAGCGTACCCAAAACAAAATACCCATAATTTATGTCTCCCTCCACTCGATGGGTTGACTAATCTTATCGGTTTGCAACAAGCCATTTGGAACCGAAAACTCAACAGGTGCTCACACACGGCGGGTTCAAGTGCACCCACAGCTGTCATAAACGCGTTTTGCCACACCATCGCCGCCCCGTTCACTTATCAGTTGTTTCAGAAATAAATTTGTCAGCTAATCTAGTCGGAGGTAAGGTGTGTTACGATATCGCCGTAGTGCAAGTGTACCCACCCATGACGAGGCAATGCGAAATCCCTGCATCTAGTTGACCCAGTGTTTGCAATAGCCAGCTCAAATTACATCAGCTAGTGGACCATTTGTAGAACTGGTTAATTACGGTAGACAAATGTGGTGATATGGCGCCGTTCAGGTGTACCTGATTTACATCTGGCCAAAGCGTTTGGAAATGTCTGGCAATTCTTTGAACTTGACTCTTAAGTTAAGCCATGGAATGGAAGGCCATGCAAGGAAACTGTTTTTGATTTACGAGGGGTGTTTAATAATAAGACAGCCTGAGGGAAGGGAAGGGGAAGAATTGCCAGACAAGAAATAAGCATTATGCGGCCATTTGCAGCTGAAGAACTCGGTAAACAAATTAATGACTAATTTATTTATTTGCTTTAAGAATGCTGCGTTAAGCATTAAATCAAGGGCTAAGCAGTTCAATTTGTACATTTGAAGAACATGTGTAAAGTACGTGGGCCAAGTGTCTATGTAAGTTTGAATGCAGGCGAGTTGAACTTATGCCCAAGAATGCCACTTTCTGAATGTAAATCACAAGATGATCTTGACTGCACTGCTAACCGGGAAATCTGAACTGAATCTGAACCAAATCAGACCACATTTTCCCACCCGAAACTGAAGCTGAACTGCACGCCCAGAATGAACCATTTTCCGACAGATCGTTCGTATGGAAGCCATATGATATAGTCATCCGATTTGGACAAAACTTTGAAGATTGGGGTGGAAGCATGCAAAATCAACAAATACAAAATTCCACGATGCTACCATTAAAAACAAAAAAGTTTTTCTAGCTAAGACTGTTTTTCAGACCTATCTTTTGAATGGCAGCTATACCATATAGTTGTCCGATTTTTATCAAACTTGGCAAAATTTTAAAAAAACATAGAAATCTTATAAATACAAAATTTGAAAACGTTTGTATTAAAAAGTAAAAAGTTTTTCATACTAAAACTAGTTGTCCGACCCCTTGTTCCTATGGGAGCTATGAGATATAATCATCCGACCCGTTCGATTCCGACATATTAGTAGCGTGATGCAATTAAAAGATGCTGTGCAAAATTTCAGCTTGATAGCTTTAAAACTGAAGGACAAGTTGGAGTAGAAACAAAAAGACGAACGGACAAAGCTTAATCGCCTCAGTTTGTCACGAATATATAGGGTTTATTCAAACTTCTGGGCCAAATTATGATCGGATATAGCCCGATTGAGCCTACGACCTCTTGCACAGCAGTCACACACACTACCCGCTGCTCCACACCCAACCACCAAGAATTTTGGTATAAAATATGTTTTCATAGTTGGTTCAAGAGTTTACTTTCTTACCGCACTACTCATATCAAACTTCTTGTATGTGTACGTATAAAAATTCTCATTAATTTTTTTTTCTTTGTGTAAGCAACTGAAGCATCCAAAGCTGGGCTTAAAAAAGTTACCAGACCGTGCCAGTTGACTCATTGTCTTCGCATGGTAGAGTGCCAGAATCGTTCCAATATGCAAAACAGGTAAACCACCTAAGCCTAATTGACTGCCATGCGACTTCTTGAGAATATTTAATGCCATATACAATTTTCGATATTAAATTATTAACGAAAAGGCAAAGATAACTTCGCGTGAATCAATTGGGTCTGTTTAAGCTGACCTTTTCTACAGAACATATGTAAGACTTTCGTAGATATAGAATGTGTAAGGTTGGTTCATAACTTTAAGAACGAAGGATGCTTCAAGAATCTCCACTTTGACTCTTAACTCACTCACTCTTGTTCACTAAAACAGTCAAATTTGCATAGATATAGATGGAAAGCCTATTAGAATAGGGTGAAGTCTATCTTCCTCTGCCCACGTGGTGGTTACTCACACAACAGTTAACAACAAAATCGACGGAGCCTTCAAACAATAATGCCAAGCAACAATAGAGTCTCAACTATTTATAGACTTTGGTTAATTATCAAAGTAATTCGGTCCACAGCAGACGTTTGTGTTAATTTTAAACGCACATTTAATGAAGAGATCACGACAACTCCATGGCATGTGATATCTTAGATGACGATAGCCGGCGTTCTCACACCCGCACACGCGCAATTGTACTCCAAAATAGACACACTTCCACCTGTGCACAGGTGCGACAATATTTGTTGTCTGCCACTACAGCTTGGCTTTGGGGCGGGGGAAGGCATATTTTTAGAACACATTTTCTAATCAATATTTGTGCAACAATTTCTCAGTCGAGCTGCCACCAAGGCAACATCTCGCCGAGACATGTGATCCTACGACGAATTGTTTTGCTTTCAATTGTTTACACAAATGCTAATTTTTTGTTTTTATCTTTTCGCGTTGACAACAGGCGGCCGCAATGTCCTCTACCTACCTACTCCGAGTGGAGAGAAAAAACCGAGTCGGAGTTTTTAATGTGAGAATAAATCTTATTAATATCAGTTTCGGTGATGGGTGCATGGCGGCGCGGCGGCGCAGCGGTCGTAGTGGCAGCTACCTTCTTCGGCTATGCTTTTCATTTCATTTCGTGCGTTCCTGCCATTTGTTGCGTTGACGGAATATAAATGAGATTTTTGCTGCATTTTAAATGCGTTCGCAAAATTTATTTCATTAATTTTTGATGATCTTTTGATGATGGCATCAATTATTTCGGGGTGTACCCTTTTGGTACGCCACAACTCCACCGAGTGTCTCCACTCGTGCATTGACAGTTTATAGACCCGATTTTGGTGTTTACCCAACAGTTGACAGACAATCTACTTATAGCCATCAACATCACAAGCAACAACTGTGCAGCAGCAGCTACCATATGGCCTATGTACGAACAACGACCAGAGTCAGTCAATGAACCTACCGCATTTTGCTTGGTGTGCACAAATTACTCGTACTTCTCCCCATTGGGGTTGTTCATACGTACATATGTATGCAATTATTTATGATTTATATACACTTTTTAATCAGCTCAACTATTAAATGCTTTTTCAATTGGATTTTCATAAATTTGCATTTTTGCCTTCATTGAGGGAAAAATTACGTATTACATTGTCGACAGACAACTGTTTTATGGTCATATGGCAAAGTACTGCTACCTGGTGTACGGTGCAACCCGCAATCGTCTATTCCAATTACATCAGCTAAAGTTTATGCAAAATTTCCAATCAAATTGAATTAAAAGTCGCAATCTGGTGAGTTGACATTCGCAGTGTAAAGTAGCGGGAAAGCGGTGTTTGTTACACCGAAAAGTATATACCCTAGAGCCGGGGGTGCATGGGCTATATACGCGAACGCATGGAGAAATTGCAGCAACAACTTCAGATGTGACTCTCTCTTCCTTTTTCTCTCCCAAGCCTTTCGCGAAATTGAAGGCAACAACAATTCGTATGGGCTCTGTCTGCGCGGAAGATTTTGTTATTGGCGTGTGCTTCAGACAGCCACAAGCACACACACACAGTATTAGGTTATAACACAGTTTCGGCTTTGTTTTATTTGTGTTAGTGTCTGCGCTAGCATTGGGTGTTGTTGGGCACCCCTACAGCACGATTATTACCATGTTTGCATTGTTTTGAACTTATTGGCTACATGAAACTACATGAAAACTTAGGTTTTCTAGAACTATTCACGCAATGAACTGTGGAGAGAAAGGGGAGGCAACGTCTTTCTTCTGGAAAACAAACAACTGATATTTTTTTACTTACCTTGTCTGAGACTTGAGCTATCAATTCATTTCTTTGACACTTTAACACAAATGCCGGCATCTTAGTACATACGACTATCAAGCACTCGCGTGGAATTGCCCCAAATCATCAGCAATTCTATTTGTGTAGATTGTTTTTATCCTATTTTAAATCCTGAACAATTATTTACAGAACCATCATGTCACTTGTGGAAAATATAACTATTCTGAACTGATTTTGAACTAGAATTTTGGTTTAGAATTTCCATGACCTTATTAATGCTTCCTAAAGCTTTCGTGTGGCTAAGCACAAGGCATACTTAATGAAGACCACAAGGAAAAAAAGATTTTTCTATGCCAAATTCAGAGTTTCTGCTGACTGAAAATTCTGTGGAGAACTATTTTCATGATTGTTTTTATTTTCTACAAAACCCTTGACAAAACAATACAACTCTCTCTCTCTACAAGCGTATAAAAACTGGCGCTCAATTAGTAAAAATTAGTCGTCTATTAGCTGTAATCATTCAAGCTGATCGGGATGCTGACACTCAGCGCAGATGAACGAACGGCTTCATTTTGATAGGCGATTAAATCTTTGAAGTGCGACTAAATAAATGTAGTTTGCCAATACATGTAAAAACGGTTGTTAAATTAAATGCTCTGCACCACTGTTGACACTTGCCTTTTAAACCGCGTATAAATAGAGTTTTTCTTAATGACATGTGGCTGGGTAAAGTAAATGAACATTGTACAGCTGGCAACGTTTAGTTAAGGAAACTTTCCGACACAGTCGCAAGGGGAATCGCATGGGCTCGGTTGGGTAGACGCTAGTCCAAGGTGGTGTGGGGTATCAGAATGCACGCGAAATACATTAGGCGCCAAGTTTGCAATGCCCAACTGGCGATATTTAAATAAAAACAGAAAATTAGAAAAAAAAAATAACGTAAAAATAAGAAAGAAAGAAAGAAGAATCTTTGAACGACAGACCTGTGGCGACGCATTGCCTTGCGCAGCGTCGCGACAGTTGCCGCTACTCGGACAAGTATGCCAAATGCGTTCGCTATCAAGTGTGGCATAAGTGCTACCAAAAATATGAGGTAACTTACAATATGTATGTACTTATATTTGTGTCTTCAAAAATATGCCATCAATCATTGATATATTAAGGCTGATTCATGTAACTGACCTTTTATAAGACTGGCGCCGGTTTAATTACATGCACACAAATGCCAATTGCTGATTTCTAATTGACTACCAAAGTGTGTGTGTGTGTGTGTGTTCATGTATTGAAAGCGCTGCCAGATGGTGTAACTTCAAACGGTTTGTGCAAGTCTATAATCAAAATTGTTTTACAACATTTTCTCATAAATTTACCATTTTTTTGTTGTTTTTTTAATATTTTAGTATTAAAGTGCTTAAATTTAAGGTTTCATGAAGCACTGACGAAAGTATCGTACATCTAGCTTTTACGCAGCCTTCATCTTCTTAGCTGTAAAGTACAAGTATGTTGGGTTGGGTGTGAAGTTGTAGGGAATTCTAGAAACAGAATAACGCTAACGTTAATTGTTTGAACTCAGTCGTCAAAAAGATTCTTAAACAATCAATATGTTAGACAATCTGTCGTCTAAATTTGTGTATTTTATACCATATATAACCATACATTTATTTATTTTATTGATTATTTTTTCTTAAGTACCCTGTAGTTCGTTTGCGGCATTAATGAATTCATTAACTCGTCGGAGTGAGCACTTACCCCTCAGACCAACCACCAGCCAAATATTTTGCTAACGAACTTTGTATGGAAATGTTCGCAGAATATACCCATCAATGCAGCGTTGCATTACCGGTCGTTAGTTTGGTGATGGGTCCACACTATTGATCATGTATTAGACTAGCGCTGAGATGCATTAACCGTCATTAATGACGTACTAACGGTCAGTGATGCCTAGTAATGTTTTGACACCCGCAGAACTACAGGGTAACAGTTAATTAAAAATGACTGTAGTCATCTAATACTGACAAATGGGCTCATTCAGCAGATACATTTCTGCGAGGTATCTAGACAACCTCGCCTTAATAAATGGGATCAGGGCAGGGAAAAGGCTCTTAAAGACCCACCCAACTGACCTCGCTAATCGTAGGACAAGACCAGACTAACAAACACCGACCTAAAAACTCTAAAAACACTTGTCCCCTAAAACCCATCACGTGTTGACAAATAATTTACTAATACAAATAAATCCGTTTCTTTTCTTACAGAAAAAATTTATTAAAAATTAAGAAAACAGGAAAATTAAGGAATTAAGGAAAATTAACTTGAATTTGCCAAGTATTGCCGATAATAACAGCGTCGAAGGTAAGTTGAACCAGTGCCCTCAGAGCTCATACAGCTCATACATTAGTAAATGTTCTATTTTTAAAACTTAATGCAAAGTTGCAAAAACTGAAGAATGTATTTAGACAGAATCTGGATTATGGCGTATTTCTTAATACTATTGAAATATTTTAAAAGTCAACCACATGAAGCAGGGAAGGTTAACATAACCGAAATATTAAAATTTAAAATTAGAATTGAAACCTACTTTTTCCCCAAACGCAGCTTCTGATGGAAAGTAATACATTAAATTAGTAAAAGAAATTATGGATATAGAAATTATCATTTAAAAGAGTGCAGATGTCTGCTTCTTCTATAACAAAAGACAAGAAGCTGCTTTAAACCGTAGTTCATGGTTTTGTTAGTAAAATAAAATAATCAATCTTTAATAATACGTTAATCACCAGATATCACGATATTGATTGCACTTTATCTGAACTCTCAGAGAAGACAATTCGCTGATTACAAATAGTTCATAGTTTTGTTAGTAAAATAAAAAATTACCGAATTTCTTCACCAAGAGGAAGAGTAAGCAAAGCGAAAACGCCTAGATTACTTAATAGAGAACATGGTTCAAAAAAATAAGAAGGCCAAGAAGAGCAAGCAGAACGGAAATTGCCAGCTTGCGTACATAAGATATCCTTACAAACTGCAGTTATTGCTGAAGACGAAGAAGACCAAGCGAAACGGAAGTTGCAAGCTTGCGTACATAAATTATGTAGTTATTTGGAAAATTAAATTACAGTATATAAAGACTAAGAAGAGCAAGCTGATCGGAAATGGCCAGCTTGCGTACATAAGGTACCCCAAAAATTTTAAGTTACTTTTCGGAGAGGGATATAAATTTGGTACGTACAAATAAGAAGTCTAAGAAGAGCAAGCAGAACGGAAACTGTAAGTTTATAATACAATAAAAAGAAGGAAAATATTAGGAACTTGCATGAGCAAAGTAGTTTCAAATGGCATTTGTAGCTCACCTTTTAATCCCCGATTCCGAACTAAAGTTTAGGCCTAGGTTTAGGCGTCTTGCTCATGCAACAGACGATTACGATTTAAAATATTACTAAGAAAATAAAGGTTGGTGAGGGCAATCAGATTCGGATTCTGATTTTGATTCCGACTAGAGCTAGAGCTCGAAAGAATTTAAAATCAATTATAATAAGAAAAAATGCTGTCCAGCAATAAAAGGATTAAATTAAATAAGGCAGAGGAAGGCAACCGATGCGTTCGGCTGCCGGCCCTTGACTGAAATTGTATGCCGGAAAGCCTGTATGCTAGAGCTCAAATAGGCAATTTCGACTTGTGTCATGGCCTGCCTAGTTTATTTCTGCTATCGAGTCAGCTGTTCTGAGGCGGGAGTTTTTTAATTTTTGATCAAATTTATTTTCTTTTAATACAATAAGACTATTTCAATAGAAGTAGGTTCGAAGTCAAGTTGAAAATTGCCATGTAAGTGGTATTGCTGAGAGCGTTTTAGATTTGAGCTGTTCACAGCAGCTCCATACAATATGTCTAGTGTGCCCTGAGTAGGTGAGATATTTAGGGTCATCCTAAAACAGGGTTGCCCAACAGGTTCTTATTAGTGCGATTTTACTCACACAAACAAGAAACCAAAATCAGGAACAACAAATAACACAAGAAAACAAAAGAGAAAACCCATTACTATCGGCTGTGTGCACGTATTGTTGTTGCCTTTAATGAAATTTTGGTGGCAATTCGGTTTTGCGTCAGCCCTATACGCAAGGCTGAGGCGTTCGCGCATTACAACAACATTAGCGCATGAAGCGAGTGAAGCATGGGCATCGCTGTTCTAAAAGATGGACTAAAATCAGCTTTGAGGCTTTCAGATTTGATTTCGTTATGGTGTGAATGAATAAATTTGTTTGAATTCTGCTGTTCTAAGATCATGAAGACGGTTGCAAATTGTTTACTTTTTAAAGTTAAACAATTAAGTGAGTACAGCTCAGACAGTGGCAACTGTGGGTCACCGGGTGGCCGAAATTTTAGGTTCGGTTCAAGCTTTGATTCCCAGTAAAATAAAAGTCGGAGTTCGATTCAAAACCGCTTTGCAGTCTTGATTCGGACTGAAAAGTCATTTCTCCTCAGTCATTAACATCTTTCTGAGACTGGCTGCCCCCCACATCTTGCAAAATGGAGCATTTAAAACTTAAGTGTGGTCGATTAGCTGCTCCATTATTAGTTGAACTCTTTCGAATGTGTTGGTAAAATCGAGCAATATCATTGACTGGTGGGTTTTGGCAGCTTAGTGTGACTTGGCCGCCATGGTCCCACCCACACTTGCCACATCCCAATACGAATCATCACTTTACAATTTATGTCTGTGAAGAAGAACCAAATGTGACCCCATTGTCGTTGGGCCAGATTAACACTTGGCTTATTTATGAGTAGGTTCATTCTTATTGAATGCCTCCAAGTGGCCAATTAGCACGTAATTGTCTATAATTTACAAGCGTCTGTCTGTGGTCGATTGTTGTTGTTATTTTGCGTGCGTAATTGACGTGGCAGACAGGAATTTAAATTGACACATGGGTATAGGTGGTGCTTGGTGCTCAATGGGCAAATGCGCGCAGACGCAAACGGCAAGCCAGGCAAACGTGTCGCGCCAGCTTTGTCACCGCCGCCGCCTGTCAACTCTCAATCTTGCCGCCGTGCGTAAATGTCACTTGGCGCCAATATTTTGCATTCAAATGGGATTTAATTTGGACGACTAACGACGACCACACACTCAAGCGGGCAGTCCCGGCTCAGCGGAGCACCGTTTTACCGTTAATAATAAAAAGCTCTGCGCTACCTTGAAAAAGGATTCCATCATAATGAACGGTTGGGGGCGTCTGCGTCTGCCGTTTATCGAATCCGTTGACGCCCCCTGAATTATCTATCAACGTCAAAATGCGTGAGAGAATTTCATTGGAATCTTTTGGCTGGACTTGATTTGCTGCGAGCACGCAATCTCCAAAAGGGTTTCGTTTTAATAGAAAGTATCAGAGTATCAATTTGTTATTGCCTCAGCAGTCTTCAGCAGGCAAATGGTCGAATTAGTTTTTATCTCACTGCGCCATAAAACAAATGTGATGCAATTTGCTAGCCAGATTGCAGCGCCAATTATTGGTTCCGGTTATGTACATACTTAGGACGTACTCGTAGAATGGCATGCTCTAATTGACGACGACGACAACGATGCTGGATGCTGGATGCTGGAAATTAAACAAGCGACACTTTCAATTGATGTGCGATACGCAACTCGTGAATCACACGAAACGCCTTTGGCACGGTCTACTTCAACGCACGAGATGACCATCGACGCCGTCGCCGACGCCGCCGCCGACAACGATTCATGGTCGTAATTCAAAACGATGGCCAAAGTCTGGTGGTGGTACTGGCGCCACAAGAGCAACACAACTTCAAAACGAGTCGGCTATCAATTTCGCTTAACCAAGCAACGTCAGAGTAGCACGAATGCTAATTGTGCAAGTGCAACACCTGGCCGCCCCCGTCATCGGACTGAGGTGGTGGCAACATAGACCATCGGCAGAGTAGAGCATGGTAGAGCCGCGGATTAAAGGTCCACCCACACACAACAGCACACACACACACACACACGCTCACACAGTGGAATCCTTTCCCCCAACGATTTAACTACGAGGGGACTCGATTACACCCACAAAAAAATGTTAATAAAATGTACTCGTTTGAGTATTTTTAGATCAACATTTCCAGCTAGTTTCTATCAATCAAAAAAGAGGTTAAATCTGTTGATTTTGGGATTAAGAAATCAAAGTTTTCATTCAAATTTCATTTCATTCATAACCCACAAACTTAACCAGCCATTAAATTGTGAAATATTTTGTGTTCTTAGAGCTTCCAACTGGTTCAAACACTAATTGTTATGGAGTAATCAAAAAAAGTCTAAGATCAAATATTTGCGTACTTACCGTACTTGGTTCGGTCTTGGATCTTGGTTTTATTCTGAGTGTACTTACTCAAGTAACTTTCTGTTTAGCGGATAGCATGTTATTATAATAAGGATTCAAAGAAATGTCACATGTTTCTTAGGTTGTTAAGGAGATTTCATAGTGTTTTCTGTGAAATGGATCGAATTGCTACAAAATTCGAAGGTTTTTCAATAGCTTCTAATTCCTTCTAATTTACCAAGCTATTTGGTACTTCTTAAGGCGTTAATCCAAGATTTTTCTGATTTTCTGGTTGAAAATGGAAGGTAGCCTATATTTTCCTTCCCTTACATTGGACGTTGGTATTGAAATTGCACTACTTTCACAACCTGAGTTGAGTTATTATCGTTTTTAGACTCTATATATCAAGTATTTTTGTACAAAAATGGTTCTTGGTTTGTTTGAGAGCTTAAAAATTGAAAAGTCAATGCCAAATTGGACAGTTTCTTCATAATTGCTATACGCATGTGACTCTGCAGGCTCATATTTCGTTTTTCGATTCAATTCAACTACAGAACAACTCGTGGTGCAGTAGGCGGTCATTTTATTTGACAGCACAGCTCGACGGTTTCAGAAGGCAACACGAAACCGAAATGTCGCAGCCAACGGACGAACGGAACAGGAACTTGCTATAGAAAGGGAATAATTGAAAATCGGAGGAGTAGATCGAATATTACAAAGAAATCGCAAAATTCGGAAATTTGTATAATAAGATTGGATTATAATTAAGTTTTAAAAGATGCCTATTTCAGACGGGTACAGATGGTCTATAAGGGGCTAGCTTAGGGTTGGCAGGCTTGGAAACCATATCATAAAGATAACACTTATACTGATATTCCTTATTGCCACCGATATTTGCACCGCTTAACATTTTTGTGTGGGTGTATGAGATGCTTATCAGCGCAACATAATTTACACATTTGCGTTGTTGCTTGGCTGCCCCAGCTGTGGCCCGGCCACTGCCACTGCCAGCCTGGTCGAAATCCTAGTCTGGCGAGGAAAACGAAGAAGAAGACGTGCACCATCAATTGGCGCCGGGCGTCAGAGTGGCCCTAGCCAACTCTCACCGTCACCCCCCACACACACACACACAAACACACACACACACAGACTGCGTCAGTCTGTTCTCACCAAATGTGGCACTTTGCAAATGAAATATACGTACGTACGGACGGACGGACCGACGGACGGACAGACGGATGGGTACGTGTATGGTACCCAGTTCCAGTTTGTTCTCCCGCTCGGCTTGCATTTGTGGCGGTGGATTGTAGTCTGTGAGCTTGGGTTTTGGCCACGAATGGGTCGTGTATTGGTGCATGCCTTTATGCACATTCGAATTCTGCGAATCGCTTAAATTAAAGAAATTCTGTTTGCTGCTGGCTGCTCTCGCATTGTTTCAATTGAGTTATTGGGAGTGTGCCTATTAGAAGCGACTTTCTTACTGCGTGGTGAAAACAAGTGTTAAAACTGTGCTTTAAATAAGCACAAAACTGGTGAATGGCAATGAAATTATTGGAATTTTTCGAGCCAAAAAATAAGAAGCAGCTCTGGGTCTTGGCAAAAACAAAGCAAAATCGGCAGACGCCGATGCCGACGGGCGACCAGTGGCTGGATGGCGACAACAACACCGAAAAAGGATGCGAGCGTAGAAGGAACGACGATGTGGCCCAACTACCATATAAAAATATGCAATCAGACGGGTGTAAGATTGATCTCGGGCGATATTCTGAGAAAATGGAGAGCCTGACTGGAGGAGTCCCTTAGTTGGGAGGACCGAGCACACACACATACACACACACAGACATGCATAGGCTTAAACACACATCGTCGGACCGTCAAATGTCGGTGGTTTTGGGAAGCGAAGAAGCTGCATCCCATTTTGCAGATTTATCGCTTACAGCAACGGGGGCAAAGTTGTTGCTGTTGCTTTTGTTGTTGTTGTTGTTGTCGCTGCTCGTGTGCGGATGCTTTGTGTTTGTCCTCGTGTGGCCCAAGTCACAAGTAGCCTTGGGTATGGAACCATTTTTGGTTTTTTTTTTTTTTTTTTGGGTTTCTTTTGATCCCGGCACGAAGAACAAAATGCCATGCAGCCCTGGCTTAGTAGAACTTCGAAGATTTACTCAACTCAACTTGCTGAAAGTAAAAGACCCGATTTGTGACATAGCAAACTTATAGCCAAACTTAGGCAGGACTTACTCTTCTTCTTCTTTTGCGTGTCAAAAAGAGTAACTAAATATCAGTTATGCAAACCACTCGAAAATAAGTACTGGTTCGGTACAGCGGTTCAAATGGTTTCTGAACCGCCGTTTCGGTTTATTACATGGCTAACTGAACCGCGATTTCGGTTCGGTTCAGTGGTTCATAAGGGCACATTATGAAATATTTTGATTTCTGTCGCAATGTGATATTTCTTACACTTTGGAATTGAAGTTCTTAACTTTATTCAGCCACACCAAAAATATAAGATTATGTTGAAGTTACATTTCGCCGTTTCAAAATCACTAAATACCGGGTTCGATGATTTAAAAGCTGTGAACACTTCAGACGAGTGCAGCAGACAGACAGCAATGTTATCAATCAGCTTCTTTTTTTTGAGAGAGAATTTCGGTTAAAAACGAAGACGAAACTTTAGTTGCCAAACAGTAACAAATGCCTTCGCACCAATTTACAACATATTGCAGGAGGAGTTTCCACGCACTCGTCTCCATTCTCCAGTCACCGCCTCCGATTAGCTGCTGTATTGAGTGGCTTATCAATATTCCAGATGTGTACGTTTGTCACACACACAGAACACGGCGCAATCAATGCCTCCGCCGTATGCGGCACATTCTAAATTAAACCTCAATTGCGGCAGCTGACAGTGGCAATTGTTTGAAATGGTCAACGGAATGCAACTCGTTTCGCATACGCGCGGCATTCGGGCAAGGCGGCAGACACAGGCTCGCTCGCAGCTACTTTGCCGCTTGCCCGAATTACGAACAGTCGTCAACGTCCAAAAAAGAAGTCAACGAAAAATTGTCAAACCAGTGCAATCGGTGCGTGTACTTCAGAGATGCTGCAGACGAGGCAACCAAGTATCAATCACTTTTTTGCCCGGTATGCGGCAATGCATAGTGCGAGTGCGAATGTTGGATTTGTGCATGTGCTAATCCCGTGGACCCGACCGGCCCCCGATCAGCAGTGTCAGAATCAATTACGCGCTTTTGAAGTGACAACAGCTTTTTATTTATGTAGGTACAATCGCACAAGGACACTGGAACCATAATAAAAGCCTCTGCAATAGCAATCAGTAAATAAAAACGCATTCGCATCGAATCTTGTCGATATCAAGAAATTTAAAGCACTCTCTAAAGAGGCTTCATCCGACTCTTTTAATCTTTATAATTATTTATTCACTTGTCTAAGGAACAATTTATAAAGGCCACAGCGAGGTCCTTTCGAAAACTAAGAATTCAATTCTGTTCGCTTACTGAATTCAACGAATTTGATGGCATTTTATGGTATGGTATGGTAGGATTTGTTTTAAAGCTAAAGAATAAAACTTTACGATTATTTCAAAGAGAGTAAAGTCAATAGTAGAGGAACCCGAAAAGTGTAAAAAAAAGGTGTAAAATGCCTCAAATTGCTTAAAGTCTGGACGTGTTGGACCATTTCCGAAAACACTCTCCTGTTCAGCACACGAAAATCATCTGTAATCAGCCACAACCGTTCAATATACTAACCTACTTCTGTTACCTTGTGTAATTCACAAATTTTGTAGGGGAAAAATAGAAAACATTAGTCAATAAAGATCGGTACCTTGAAGAGTTGCTGATAATTCTAGATGATTCTGTCTTACAAATTCTTCACCAAGCCTAGATTCTTCGTAATTTTAGCTTTAAGTTGCTTTAAATGGCAATTTTGGATCGATTTGTTAGGAAAATCTACATTTTTTTGACTCTTTTTTACGTTACCGTATACATATACTTCTTAAATTCGAAATTAACTGTGCCAAACATTTTTACGATTTTTTTCAAGTGAAGATATAACATTTTGAATACTTGTTTTCGAAATAAACAAGCTATCTACTGCCTAAAGGTATGCAATGTAAAATCAGTAATGTAGGCTGTGCATTTGTATAGACTTATGGGCAGTAAAAAGTTTTGTAATATTGAACGCTTCGAATAAAACATCATATCTGTCCCTCAAAAAAAATCATAAAATTATTTGGAAAAGCTTAATTTAAAGTAAGGGAAAAGTTCTTTCCGTTAATTTCAAGTGGAGTCAAAACATATTAATGAAGTTCCCAGCAAACGCTCCTAAAAGTGTCAAAAAAAAGTGTTTTTAACAACTTTAAGCTCAAATTAATAAAAGTCTAGTCTTGAAAGAACATTTCCGATACACTCTTGTGTTCAGCACACGAAAAATATATACAATCAAAATCAACCCTATTAAATACTGAGAAAAGTTTAATGAGTTGTTTTGTTTAATCTATACCTATGAATGTCTCCGGAAGAGAATGTTACCATTGAGAGTGATTCGTCGCTCAATCGGAATTGCTTGTAGAAAATCACAAAACTAGAATCGATAGAAAGCTGACTAAAAAAGCAAGCTATGTCGCATCTCTGATTAAACGTTAGTTAAAGGGGAGTATTAATTAGCTACCATAACAAATAAGCATACTAGTAGGTATTTCCCTTAATTGTGCAATCTTTTCTCTAACACAAACCCAGCCGGGTAACCCCACCCTAACCCAGCCACACTTTTGACCACTATATATTCTGACTTTTGTCATTCTATAAGCGAACGTTGCAACTTAATAACATAATCAATCTTGACAAATTGCCACATTGACCGAAAAATGTGCAAAATGTGCAAACGGATCAGCAACCTGGAGGCGCCCCGGACGAGCGGAGTATAAGAAATATGAAATTAATAATTAATAACAGCTCAAAACCACAGCCTCAGCCACGATGGCTGGGCCAGCCAATGCCAATGCCTGACGAACTGATACGAGTATCTGCGATAATTGCCACACGCATGAAGACAACGACAAAAGCGACAGCAGCAGGAGGAGGAGGAGGTGCAACCGCAGTTGATCCTGACGCTAGGGAAGCGAAAAAGTGGTCAGCACAGCGTTTGGAATTTAATTTTTTTTTTTTTTTCGGTGCAGCGACATTTTAATTGCCACGGCGGCAACCACCGACGAGTGAACCAATCGCCGCTGCCTCCCATGCGCGCATAATTAATTTTGAGTTTGATTAATTACCGCAAATGGATGCATCGGGCAGGTCCTCTCCAGGCTGCTTGTCGTCGACATTTTTGCACGACACAGTTGGCCAGCATTTTCGAGTGGCCATCAATTTTGAGGCAATTATAAGCCAGTCATTGGGTACTCCAAAAACGGTATATACAGTTCGATCAAGCACATCGGGAGAAACCTACCTAAATCTATAAAGAAACGAAAAAGTTGAGCCATATCAGGTTGAGGTCCCAAATGTCATAGGATGGAGTGACAGAGGTGTCATCCTTTTAATAGTCGATATTATTTTATCAATTCTACATTTCCGAAAAGGGTATTCAATGGCTCAAACTTAATCAACTCGATTCCCATTAAACATTTTATCAAAATTTTGTCAGAAGACAAATGAATCCACACTCTCATCCTGAAATTATTATGTTGCTCGGGCGGGATCTGGCGCTTAAAAATGCGTTGAAAATTAATTCTTTTTATGTCGTAATTTAATTGAGTTGCTGCCACCGAAATGCGATATTTTGTTGCGTTTGCAAACATTAAGTTAAGTTTCGTATAATGTAAACACACACACACACACACTGTTAAAAATAGCCTGCCTGCAAGTCGGCGATCGATCTTGCATATTTGCCGTAAGACGCAGTAAGACATGGGAATGCCGGCAGCCTTCTCCATGATCCACTTCATTAGCAAAATGGGACCACAGCATGCGCGGCACGTACGAACTTGAACCATAAATAATATTTTTTTTCCTTTGGCAGCCGTCGACGAGGAACTTCCCTTTTGGCCAAGGCTTGGGAAATATTTGTGCCGGCGTTTCTTGACGTTTTCGGTTCTCGTTGTTGGCCATGCCAAAACAATGTCAACTGTCTTGCTAAACACATGTAGACATAAATGTCAGCCTGCTGCGCAGTCCTCGCAGTGGTGCTGCTTCCACTGCTGCTGCTGCTGCTGCTGCTGCTGCTGCTGTGTCCTTAATCGATTATCATTTTTAATAATCAATTTCAGAGGCCCTTGTCTGGGGCTGCTTATGGGCAGCGGCAGCAGTGGCTCGCTCAGTTGACAGCGACAGCGCATTGACATTTATGAGCGCGCGCACTAGACCCAGAAGCACCAGGACCTGCCGCACTAGCCACTGCCATTGCACTGTGCTATTTTAATTGCAGAGAACTATGTTTGGTAAAGATGAAATCATAAATCTACGTGCAACGTGCAAGGCAGGCGGTTGTGTTACACTTAGAAAAAAAAACGAGAGAATAGTTTTGCAGATGAGCAACTATGCATATCAAAGATAAAAACTGCTCTACTAAATAATACTTCCATAAAGAGAAATATCCATTCGATGATTTCCATGTTCATTTGGAATGTTAAATAGTTCTTAGATATTCATTCAATGGAGCTGAAAATGTTCCAAAAGATATGAAAAAGGTATTTTTTCATATGTCAAATGGATCTTTTTTTTCTGTGTACTAAAAGGAACGGAAGTATAGTCCAAAACAGAATAAACTCCATTCAAATAGTTCTTGTTAAAGGAGAATTTTATCAGGGACGCGAATCGGTTCTGAACCGAATCAAACAATAGCCGAAACCGCGTATTCCAGATGATAAACCGAACCAGTCCTTTCTAAAATGCTGTACCGAAACGAAAACCGGAATTTAAAACGGATCGGTTCGGTTCAGTTTACTGAAGAGTTTGAAAACGTAAAAGTTTTGGGAGTCTTAATCATGTCATCTTACACCTCATGCAATTGGCGACCTTCCTCTTAATACATATGTCTATCATCAGTTACCACTCTTAAGTTGGCATTTGCTAATCGATTTGTCTGAACAGCGAAAAAAGAGTATTAAAAAATATCCATTGGATGTTTTCCCGCACCCATTTGGACTGGATAAGTCTTAAATATTCTTTATGGAGCTTAAAACCATCCGAAGGATATGAAAAATTATCATCCTTTGGATGATTTACAGCTACGTTAAATGTTAAATCCAGCTCGAATGGATATATTTTGTTATGTACGCAAAAATATTGAACCAGTGCTAATTATCAATCGATTTGCCTTCCTGATTTGCATACCATTTGATATTTCAGTGTACAGTTTTTTGACGCGTGTTTCGAAACATGTGAAAATTCCAAAAATGCACAGTAAGGATTGCCATTTCACCATTAATCAGCTAACAAACGAACAGCGCTTGCAAATCATTTAATTTCATCATCAATATACGTGATCTATGAGAAATCTCTAGAGATTTTACCGTCCGTTGGTTTGTAAGTCGCTCGAAAAGTTTGTCGGTGCCACAGAACTTCAAGAGATTTAATTTTTTTAATCAGAATGATTAAGATTTCACTGAATATTAGACTAAGAGATAATCTTTAAAGCCGGATGTGGTGCAGCGGGTAGTGTGTGTAGTGTGAAAAGAAATCATAATTCAATTAATGTAAAGAACTCTTCTTTTTATTGAAACCTTAGAAATATCATTTCTGAAATGTCAAGTGTAAGAAATGCAATGTCGCTTATTTTTGTGCTCAGTGCAGACGTTAAAAAGTTAAGAGGTGGGGGAAAGAGACGTTTCTTATAAATTTGTACAACATGTTTTTCGACAGGTTGCCGCTACTGAATATGTATTTATGCGCTTACGTCGGTCTGCGTTTCATATGTAGGTTTTCCAGGACACGCTGGAAGATTTTTCTTGCTGAATCTGAATGAAACCAAAGACTTAATACTTAGAAGTATCCATATGATCCCACCCCACAACTTACCACTCTTGACCTGTTGCGGTGGAACACTCTCGATCAACACATCCCACAATCGGATATCACCGCGTATATTCACTATGTCCACAGTTTCGGGATTCATTTGATGCCGGAAGGTTAGCAGAAGTTTGTTGTTCACAAACAGCTCGTAGCTGTTCAGCCTGCAGGCAATGACAATGACAAATGCGGAGCCCGGTCGCAGATTGGTGTGTAGGCGCGACACCTCGCAATTCACCCACGCATCATTCACATAGGCACAGCGCGTAATGATGGCCTTGCCCACCTTAATCCGGCTGCTGTGCAGAAAGCTGGTGCTGAACCAGAACGATGAGGTGGGCTCGGGCCAAATTTCCTGACCGCACTGCAGCGCCACACTGAAGCTTTGCGGCATCAGACGTACCCTACCCTCGATACGTATTGCCCGTCCCGCAATCAGCCTCTCTCGCAACGGCATCCGTCCGTAAAATGGCAAAGTCAACTGCGATTGCAGCTGCTGTATCATTTTGTACACTCTGGCATCAATGTGAAGCCAATTGCGCGGCATGGTATAGCCATCTTTCTCCCAACGTATCACCGACGTTCTGTACACAAACGGCAGGTTCCGCGCCACAGATGCTGCTATACGTATGGGATACTCGGTGACATAGAAGTTATCGATGACCACATCGGCCACATCGCCGCGCACATCAATGGCCTCCAGCCAACGGTAGGGCATCCGATGATAATATTTCGAAAAATGATAGCCATTGACGGATATGAAAAACGATTCCTCGGTGAGCAGCAACTGCAGCCAAAAAGATTGTCCCCGGTGCAGCTGAAAGGGTAAATTCGAGGAATTCTCCTCGGGACCCCATTTACCCATCAGCCGTGAGTTGCGTACTATATAGTTCTGGGGCAGGCGTACTCCCAGCTGAAGCACCACATCCTCATCACGGCCCTCTCCGCGCTGGGTTAGAAGGTCAATGGAAAAATGCTCACAGTCACTCAGGATAATGCCATGGATAAAGATACTCAATCCCGGTATGGGTGGATCTTGAAATTTGAAATTTTTACGCAGATTGGCTGCACTGCGCTCCTCATAGAACACTGACATGGCATCCAAATTCCTACGCAAGGCAATGGTGCGAGCACCAGGATAGAAGTGCAGACTCATTATGGTTGGGCAGACGCATAACTAATTTACAGGGAACGCGATTATCGGGTTGAGGGGATATAAATAAATAAATGCTTAAAAATGGCAAAATTTTGGAAAAAAAATAAACAAAAATTTTGACAAAGATGTCAAATGTATGTAGTATTATCGTCCCAGCCTAGAAGTATGCCACATGAACTAAAATTTGTTATTTGGTTTAGCACACCAACACGCTCTCACTTTTGTCCTCGCTCTTCTGGAGAACCCTGCTCGAATAGCTCTGCTTTTAAAAGCTCTCTGCTGGTTTTCTATGTATTTATACGAATATTTCCTCAGTTGCCAGTGAAAGCTACTCTGCTTACTTTGCCGATCCCAATCAAATTGTACGCAAAACAATTTAAATCAAGAAAGTCGGTCAGCCAGACTGTACCAACGAAAATGTATGCTCATCTAAAAGCACCGCTGCGGCAGCGAACATTCTTTTGCTCATAGCTCGACTATCGTTCTTCTGATCTTTAATCGAATCGATAACTCATCCTTCTTCATACAATTAGAATATACAAATTTATAAAAAAAATGAACTAAGATAATTTAACAGTTTATTAAATGGTTCGATCACACTTCACATCTATGAAAACTTATGTGGATAGGAATATTTGGTTGTTATGAGAAAGAAGCCTAACATTATTATTATTATTGTCGCTCGAAAAACCACCAACCAGGCGGCAACACGTAAAAACGAACAAAATAGAAGACAGTTGTCCCTGCAGCTCTCAAGCATAATACTCCGGCGAGTCTAAAGGATTATGATAGATGCGCACATTTTTACCCTTAATCTTGGGATTATGGTCGAGTGTGACATTCCATAGCTTAACATCGCCTTGTATATAAACCGTATCAACCACATCCGGCTGGACCTGATACTTAAACGCGGTCATGAACTGCCGATTCACATACACCTCAAACGAATCCTCGGCACACACAATGGCCAAACTAAATGTACGTCCAGGACGGAATTTGGTATCCAACTCGGAGCGTTCCTCCTGAGCCCAGCTGCCGTTGTACCAGGCGTTGCGACAGACCACAGCCTTGCCTATGGCACCGCTGCTCGCCTGCGAGAAGCGCGGATTTAAGTGGAATGCAATAATGGGATGGGGCCAAATGTCGCGACCCTGTTGCAAATTGATGTAGAACGAGTGCGGCAGCAGGCGAACACGTCCTTCGATTTTGAGGCAACGACCTTTGCTCAAGGACTTCGGTGGCAAGGCACCGTAATAGGGCAGCGAGAGACCCTGGTGGTCGCTACACAAACTTTTGGGCGAACTGGGTTCTGAGTTCTTCATGGGAGAGCTGATCAGGCACCATTCCTGAGGTATATTGATGGTCTCCTCGGCACTGGCATCAATTTCATCTTCATCATTATCTAAATGGATTTGTACATCTCGAGCCTGCGATTCGGGCAAACGCTGCGGGTAGGACTGTGCCACGGTGCGTTGCATTTCCACCTCCTCCACATCGCCCTTAACCTCCAGTATCTGCACCGCCTGATAGGGTATACGATGTTGATATTCAGCAAAGTGATGGCCATTCACCGAAATCATATAGCAGGCATTCGTAATGAGTATCTGAATGGTGAATCTGTCGCCGCGACTCAGAACAAACGGCAAGGCTGAGGATACTTCCTCACGTCCCCATACCTCATGTACTTTGGTATTGCGTACTATGTAATTTTGGGGCAATCTTGGATTAAGATGCAAGGCCACATCCCGGGACTCATTATTGTGCACAAAGTTAATGGAGAATCTATGGAGAATGTATAATAAAACTGATTTACCAAGAATATCCAAAGCCATCAAGTACTTACCTCTCGCAATTTATGGGTATTCGGCCGCTGAAAGTGAAACTAACACCTTCCTTCAACTGACCAATTTGATCGTTATAGTACTTGGGCACAGAATCGGCATACTCATAAAACGAGGCCTGCAAAAAGAGTAGAAAATAATTGTTAATTAGATTAATTTAGTTTGAGAGTACAAAACCGATCACTACGCTAAAGTGTCCACTGCCGTGCCTAAGATTTTACAAGGTTGTCATTACAATACTGTCCAGCTCGGCACGTTCATGGTATACATCCAAAAAGGACAACATTCTGTTATCATAGTTTTGTACACCACTTGAATATTTGGTCAGGGCCAACTTGTAACGGTTTGGAAAGTTATTATTTCATTCAAATTGTGGGAGGTCCAGAGTTTTAAGGTTTTTTTCTATTCTACGCTTATTTAAAATCAGAAAAACGATAATTTTTGATGCTTAAACATGTAAGTTAGGTGGAAACATGTTAATTATGTAGGAATATGCTCTGCGACATTTTTCTATAATTTTCACGCCTAATTCAATAAGTATTAATGCGTTCGTCATCCAAAACTCTGAGTATTATACGCGGCATTGAAAACAAGTAACAAAAAACCGATTCCCATCCCAGCATAAACTCACTCAGAACGCTTCAGTTTTAGCGGATATTATTGTATGGTCTTGTCCAGATGTTTATATCAAACAGCAACAAAATGCATATCCTAACCCCATAAACTATATATATATCAAACTTGCCCAGTTGAGTTGATGTAGCCTTGCTCATCATGTGTGCTGTTTCTATGCCATCTCCTCCCTTAGCTATGCCTATAAATTATTAAGCAAATTGGTGCAGTTTTGTGCTTACTCTATAAAAGTAAAAAAAATCATGGAGTATATACCATAGCTTGGACTACAACCATATCAGTTCGATATATGGGGTTAAAGTCTTGACTTAACGAACAATCACATAGTCTGTTATGGTTTCTAACGCAATCTTTATTCACATTTTCTACCCTTAAAATGATTTTAAAAAGCTGTTTTCAAATCAATCTATGCAATCTATCTACACTAAAACTATAACAATGGAAAAAATGGTGATTGCTCAGCTTTGCATTTAAAAATCTCGAAATGGACTACAAATTAATGTAAGATTGTCTTTTACCATTTCAAATTAAGAGCTTCCCTTTAAAAACGTGATCAAAAATGATGTTTTTTTTTCTTGTGCTTACATTTTTTGGTCTAGGTTTACCTTTCTGTGAAATGCCCATGTTAACTTTAGAAAGAATAATATATACGAAAACGGAAACGTGCTTTTGTAGAGAATTACTAATGAACCACTGAACCGAACCGAAACCTAGGTTCAGTAAGCTCCAAATACCATGTAATGGACCGAACAGGTGGCTTAATAGCTGTTCGAACCACTGAACCGAATCGGTTTTTATTTCAGAGCAGCTTGCATCCCTAATAAATACAGAATGTCCCACCTATAGATAACAAAACTGGACTGATATTGTTGTGGGTTAAGTAGAACAGTTATTGAGTATGTTCCATTTTAGGCAGTTTTGAAAATGGTTCTTCCAAGCTAAGAGAACACTCAAAACCAGTGAGATTTTTCATAGTATACTGATCAAATTGTATACTGATCAAGAAGAAGATGATGGTACTGGCATCCAAATGAAATTTTGATAGAAAATGCAAGCAATATCAATAATGTGAAAGCGTACTGCAGGAATTCAGGTTTTTCAGTTATATTTCGATAAAGCAACCGTTTTCGTGGAGCATACCTCATACGCATGCATCAGGGAAGCTGATATATACACAGTTGAAACCTCCCCGGCATTCTAAATTTTTTGCACGTTTATTGCCATGCACACCTTATTCGGTTAGAGCAGCATACTACCAATTAATACTACGTGTTTGATGGCATCGAAGGCAATCCAGAGCATATACATATAACGAATTCTGTATTAAGAGCCTTCATTATGATGACTCAGAAGCCTAAAAATCAATACGCTCTCCTAGCTACTTCTGAACTCCTCCAAGGCTTTCTATATTTTGCTTACCTCATTCAAACCGCCCTTTTTGGCCTGATGACAGCAACAAGACAGAAGTTTCCGACACAAAACCTTTAGGCACATCTCTTTGGTTGAGCACCGTGTTTGGAAAGGGTATTAAGACAAAACACTACAACTCACATACATATAGACAAATAGTTCTTGGCAATGAAACGTGCAAGTAAAAATAATGGCGTGCCGTTAAGTTGTTAAAATATTTTTGTACACATTTTGTTTGGTCTTAAAAAAAAAAAATGGGAAGAATTACTGCAGGGAATTACAAATATTTTGAGCTTCTTTCATATGTGGGACGAGAGTATGGGGACAACTACTACCAGTCACAAATTATCACAGACACCGTTTTTTTGTTGTTGTTGTTGTTGTTGTTTTGGTTTCGAAAAAACACTTGTGGAGAATATGTATGTACATAATTAGGCAATATTTTGCAATTGCTATTATGTTTTTGTTGCTGCTTAAATTTAATCGATTTTCTCTATGCTCCTGCTCTAGCGGTTGTTTCTTTTAGTCTGATTGTCTCCTCTCACATTTCGCGATTGACTCGACGAGCGGTGACGGCGCTGAAAAGCTTTTCCACCTTATAAGTAAGTGGGGTGGCTACATACATACAAACATACATACATACATACGAATGTACTTATGTTAATGCAGTCGTTGTTTGTAAACTTTGTGAAACAATGGAGAGAAAAAATACAAAACATTTAGTCGATGCATCTTGAATCATCATCATCATCATGCACTTTGTATCATAAGAGTTATCAACAAAAGTTTAATTTAAAATAAAGCTGAACTTGGGCACACATACTAACATACAAGCATGTCGTCGGAGTAAATAAACAAATCACACATATGGAACGCTTTTACTTGCCACAACTGTATACAACGGCTCTCAAAAGCTTTCGCTGACAAGCTACCGCACAGTGGGCTGATTTAATTTTAAAAAAAACACATGAAAGTACAATAATTAAGAAGAAGGTGAAGTTCGGAGATTCGATGTCTTAAGTTCGGTTCGAGGAACAGTTCCTTAACTTATTGAACCTTACGTTTTGGTTCAAGGACTGGTTCAGAATTTTGGATTTCTTTGAAACAGTTTGATTTCTGATTTCTATTAATTTCAACAAATTCAGTTCGGACTTAGTTTTGTATAAAAGGTTTGATAAAATAGTAATATAATATATCGTAGCTTTAACATTTACTGTCCCAAATATATGTGTAATTTTTTTAAGCGAAGATATACCATTTTTATGGATATGCGCTCAAACTGGCCATATTTTGTAGCGCCCATAGATAGGCAATGGATATTGTTCTACACTTTTACAAGGATTCAATACAAATCACTATTTTTGGGCAATAGTTCTGATCACAAGTATTCGGAGTAACATATCTTCCCTTAAAAAAATCGCAAAATTGCTTGGGACCTTTTGATTTAAAGCTTGAAAGTAATACCTTACAGCAATATTAAAGAAAGTTGCAAAAATTGTATAGGTTCCTTATAAAACTTGTATTAAATGGGTCTAAACAGGCAGTGCAAGCAGTTTTTAGCGGAAATTACTGTTAATCTATCTAAACAGATTTAATCACACTAAAAGGCATCTTAAAATTAGCAATTAGATTGGTAAACAACAAATTTGACCTTTAAGATATAAAAGGTATTCAAATACGCAATGTGCCAAGAGAAGGTACAATGTATTAAATATGAGTACCTAGATAAGTACCTAGGTAAAAATACCTAGGTTACCTAACACTGAATGGGCGGTCTATTTTCAAACCAGATTGATGCTCTGCCTGTAATGCCTGATCAATACCTGATCAGTGATTACTGCAAAACTTTGAATAAAAGGAATATGAATTTCTTGGCATACTTTTAGGATGCGCATTTAAAATGCAATTAGAAAAATGTAGCAAAACAATATACAGACTTACATATATGTACAAAAGTACGTGGCGTGAAGTGCACCCTTTAACATTGTTTGATATATAATACATATAAATATAATCAAACAAGCACATCCAACTAAAACCTTTTGTGTCAAAACATGTGCATCTGCTTCGACTGTAAACAACAGCTGATTAAAAGCTTTCGTTGACAAGCGAAAGAGTATAAAATGTGCTATAAAGCTTGCTAAATGTCAAAGTAGAAACGCAATAGCGGTGAATGGAATTTTCTCTCGCACACACACACACACACACTCTCTCTCACCCCACACTACGCACTGATTACATACAAAATGTGTTAACAGATAACGTACATTAAATTCTTTGCCATCAATTACTTCGATGGCATCCAAATTAACATCCAACTGATCCATATGCTGTTGCCGTTCCGCATCCAGAAACTTCCATTGGGTACTTGCATCGAAATTGTCAATGGTCTGATGCGACTCCGACTCTGCACTGGCCTCAACGGCTGCAAAATCGATGTCCGGACACCTTCTAGGCAGCATGGCGTCAATTGTGTCCGAGTTTTCCTTCTTAAGCTGACGCAACCAAAGCTCCCGACAATGAAATTTAAACACTTTTAAGCGACGTTTGTTCCGAAAGTAGCACAAACTGCGCTCAACGTTGAATGTGTTTTGCCAAAATGCATCCGAGAGATCGAAGAGTTCGCGTAAACAGTGGCAGGCCAGCAGCGTTAGTGCCGTCATACTGAACCAGAAGCGCAAAAAAAAACAGGTTAACACAGTCACACGCGATGCAGATGCGAATTGTCAGTGTCTCTCACTCTCTATCTGCGTTGCTCTCTCTCACTAATTCAGCACGGGAGATGTTACGAGATGTCGGCCAGGCGTACTCTTACTCTTATGACAAAAGCTCTGGGGGGTATCTTTCCCGTCCCTCCCGTCCGACTAAGCCAAAAGCAAACAACGCAAAAAATAAATAAACGTTGTTGTTTTGCGCGCAATGCTAACTTTACTGCAAATGCCGGTGTCTATGCTAAATAATTTCTATCGACTAAAGAGGGAACTGTGCGTGGCTTTTATCGGCTGGCAAGCTTATTTATGTATGCATGTGTGTGTGTATGTTGTTTATGAGGCAATACAGGGTGCTGCTTTTACGCCTACACCACACAAGAAACTGTATATTTATTCATATGTATGCACGTTTACTGTTAATGCACTTAGCTTTACTACTTCTCTCTTTATCAACTCAAATAACTAACTGTCGTACAGACCTGTCTGTATGTACAGACATACAAACACGGTTGAGACACTACGTCACTTCTTTGTACGTTTTTAAAAATCATCAGTGCACTCAAAAAACAACTGGCTATATTCGTCTGTGACAAAGATTCTAACTCTCTTGATAAAGCTCTCTACAACTGATATGATATGATGATTCAATCAGAGCTGCAAACCTGTCTTAAACCTATCCGGTATGAGCCCGGTATTCTGCCCTTGAATACTCTGTACCAAAGGTATACAGAGTATATTAAACTCGTGCAAAGGTATGTAACAAACAGACGGAAAAATCTCCGACCCTATAAAGTATATCAAATATACTGATCAGAATCAGCAGCCGAGTCCATAGAGACATTATTATTAATAAGCTTTGGAGTTGACGATCTTAGGTTGAAATCTGATAAGTAATAGAGGTTGTCCCACAAATCTCTAGAGATTTTCTGATGTACGAATAAGTTTTGAACTAAACTAGGAGGACTTTAGATGTAAAGTAACAGGAACGATTACTAGATAATAGAGAGGGGAAATCATATGCATCAAATCTACTTGTCCTAGAAAAGCCGGTTTAAATCTCTCAACTTTTGTCATCTAATCTGATAGCCCAGTATGTTGGCGATGTAAAGGCAAGCAGTTTTAGCTCGAATTGAAACCGTTAATACGAAAATCTCAAGATTTCTGGAACACCCCCGATTACCTACGTTTTCGAACGTTTTTCTATATTTATTATTAAATTTTCCTACTGATTGAAAGATTCAGTCGCCTAAACACTACCAGATAACAGGAAGGTTCAGGTTCAGCTCTTTTTCCTTAAGCGGTTCGGTTCACAGTAAATAATAAGTCGAAAGTCCGGTTGCGCTATGCTATAGCTATGCGGAAAAGAAGAAAGAGTGTGCGCATAAGCTATGGGCACCTCTGATCAATGAAATCAACTATTTAATGCTTAAATGTATCTTTTAAAGAATACCTAAGAAACATTTTGACAAAGCTGTCCCCACCCTTTTGGGAAAGCTGGCTACTGCCTTGGGCTCCTTGTATACCGAACCCAGCAAAATAGCAGGGGAGAAATATTGCTTATTGTTCTTAATAGATAGAACCTTTCCTCGATACTTGTGTTTCCGTACGTATCAGATCCGATCCCAAAACAATTTCTGATCAAAAATTACACACCAGAGATTCTTGATGTATGAACCTTAAAGTATTGATGGATTGTTTATATGGCCTACTTCTGGTATTGCAGTCCAGCATTTCCCTTTGGCTATTATCCCCCAAGGCTGATACATCCCTGACTTTCAATTATTTAAAGCACAGCGCGAATAAAAATATAGTTTTTTGGGAAAGTAGCTGATGACATAAAATGACATACAAATTCGGCTGAAAATACACCAAAGAACATGGGAGCAAGCTGCTAACATTTTAAGTGAGTCTTAATATTAACTCCCTTGGGACTTACGTACATATTCAAAGAGTTTTATTGGAATACGATTCTTTTCAGTAAAAGCCCATACAACCCGGTTTCAGATTTACAAAATCACGTTTTTGGCATATGAAAATCCATTAGAAATCAACTTTGGTTCTATTGGCTAGTAACATTTTTCTCAGTGCATATGTTCATTCACATGTACTCACCTCGTCCAAATTAATATGCAAGCACTCTTCACTGCTACTTGCTTCACGCTTTCGTTTTCCACAACAACAGCAACTCATTATCAATTATGACTTTAGGCACAGACAATATTATCAAACGCTTTACTGATAAGCTAATGAGATTTATGTATGTATGTACTATATGTGAATGTGTAGATAGATATTTGGTACATATATCAAATATGTTAGCGCTGTTGTTGGCTTCAAGAATTTGTTGTTGTTTGGATACCGAACATTGCTCAACAACAAACGACTTTGCTAAAAATATATACAAAACGCGATGACGCCTATTTAGCGCTCTCTAAACACAACCGTCGCACGTCGCGTACATTTTACAACTAATTTTTTTGCCTCGAATATTTTCTGCTAAATGAACCTTGCTCACAATTGTTTGTTATTAATTGACTCATTTTGCAGCTGTTTAAGGTCTTAAGGTGGGGCCAAATTTATAACTCGTATTTTGATGTATTTATAATATAAACAACAGTTACTTAAGTCAGTTGGGATCTTATTGCTATTAGAAAGAACTATACGACTCTTTGGGAGGCTTAAACAGGCAACCTTATCAATTGAAATATGTATGAAAATTGTACTTCCCGAGAATGATCTAAGCTAAGTGATTCAGTGGTTCAGTGAGATCTGTTTCCGAATTGAAATATCTAATAAGCTGCTAAAGGATTTTTAAATTTTCATATAAATATGCCAAAGTTTTAAGGATTTATGTAATGGGAACGCCTCCAAACTCTGTGTTTCATAATCTACAATGCTTTCCCATGATTCCTTTCAGTTTGGTCTTAATCGGAAATCTATTTAGTATAGCTGTCATAGAAAAGTAGAGTCTAAAAAGTAGTGTTAGTGAGAAAATCTTTTTTGAAACGCCTCCAAACTTTGAATTTCTTAGTTTGTTATGCTTTTTCATGATTCTACTAAGTTTGGTTGAAAGCGGACATCTATATAGTATAGCTGTCATAGAAAAGTAGAGTCTGAAAAATAGTCTTAGTAAGAAAAACTTTTTTGTTTTCAATTGAAACGCCTCCAAACTTTGTATTTCTTAGTTTTCTAAGCTTTTCCATGATTTTACCAAGTTTGGTCGAAATCGAACATCTAAATAGAATAGCTGTCATGGAAAAGTAGAGTCTGAAAAGTGGTCTTGGTGAGAAAAACTTTTTGTTTTCAACGGAAATGTACTTAAAATTGCCATTTATTTATTTAATATGCTTTCACACAATTCTACAAAGTTTAGTCAAAATCGGATGACTATAGCATATAGCTGCAGTACGAATGATCGGTCGAAAAACAAGTTCTATTGAGAAAATCTTCTATATACATCTATATAGTATAGCTCTCATAGAAAAATAAGGTTCGATAAGTAGTCTTAGTTAGAAAATCGTCCTGCAAGGGCATTTGCTCTACATTTATGTGAAAGAAGTGTATAAAACAGTTCCATTTGTAACGAAATAGATATTTATTTTGAATATTTCATTTTAGTTTCAATGAAAACTGTGTACTAAGTTGTTTTGCAGATATATGTATGGTTGTATGTGTGTATGTATGTATGTATGTAAATTTTGGTGTATGCACATATGATGTCTTGTATGCTAATATAAAAATAATTCGTTGGATTATTCATTTTTTGTGGATATTTCCCCAATGCTTTTCATAACATTCATTCATTTATAGCTGGGCTTACAAAACGAAATACACATGTTCCTTTCATAATTCATAGATGTGCAGCAAACTTACAACTACAATAATATTTAATGAATAGGAAAATATTTGTGTAAATTCAGTTTTTCTTTTTGTAAGTAATTTTGAACTTTATTGTGAGAAAGTCCGTTGGGTTTAACATATTTGTTTGATCCTTTTTCAATGGGTATGTAAGTGTATATACAGAGCTATGTACATTTTTTGTATATGTCTTTACAGCTAAAGCACTTTTTCTGAAACTTCAAATAGTTAAACTATTTACGAACAAATGCGTTTGGGTAACAAATTATGCAAAATATATGTTAAAAACTAGCAACTAAATATAAGTAAGTACTTGATCAGGGGGCATACTTTATAAACCATTTAGATTTGTCGCACCACCGCCCCCCCCTTCTTAGAAATTAAACTAATTGAAAATTGTTGCAACTTATCTGCATATTTTATATGCAAATTCAGTACTGGATTCATCGTTGCCTGGTGGAGCGCGTGCCCATGGCATGTGACTTCTGATTGGGTGATAAAGCTTTATCACTTCCCGATCGTCTCTTATGCGACGACTTGGGCATGGTTTTTTTGGAGCGTGGGGGACGATTGGATGATTTTTCACCATCCGATTTCAGTGGCAGCTCATCGTCTTCATCCCAGCGATCGCTATTGTTCGGTTTCTTTTCCTCTGCTGCGGAATCTTCTTCATTGATGTCAGTTTTGGATTTGCGATTCCGTTGACGTTGGCGCGTTGATGATGAACTGACATTAACATCGGGCCGTTCCGTTTTCTCGCTGAAATGATAAACAGAAATTAGATTTGGGTTGCTTATCGTTCTCAATTTTACTTACTCCTTCAAAGCAGGCTCTTTGCTGGGCTCCTCCGATCCCTTGCTCTTGCGTTTTAACAGCTCCAGTTCTCGCTCCGCAATGGCCTTTTTGTGTTCCTCGGCAGCGGATTCGGCTGGACTTAGTTTGGTGGTGGAGTCGGCCAACTGTTTGACGGGTTCCTCATGTTTGAAACGCTTCAGCTGACGTTGTTGCTGCTCCTGGGCCTGTTTAAGTGAACGCTTCAGGGCGCTGCGCAAAGAATCTCGCGATGTCTCCAATGGCGCAGCCTGTCCAACCAATTGGGGTAAACCGATGGCCTCTAGCAGTTTTTTACCCAAAGCAGATTTGCCTTCCAATTTGCGTGGCGCTTTAGGATCTTCAGCTGCTGCTGCCGATGATGAAGCTGTGGTGGCTGTTGAGGCCTCATCAAGATCAGTGACAGCCACATTGGCGGTTTCTTCAACTGTTTCGGCCTGGTTTGAGTTTGGTGTGGAAGTTTCGGGTACCGTACTGGTAGGAGCAGCCGGTTCCTCCTCTAAGGTGGGTACAGCTGGTGGGGGTGAGGGTGTGGTTGCATGTTCTTCTGGTACGGGCAACTCGGGAGTATTTGTGACTAATGGCTCTGTTGTGGCTACCAAGGTGGGCACTGGAATGGGACTAACTGTCTTAACTACCTTCTTCTCCTGCTCCTTCTCTTTTGGTAGAATCTCAGTTTGTTTGGCGGCTTTCCGTCGCTTAATAATGGGTCGCGTTATGGTTGGTGGTTTGGGTGTCTCCTCTTTCTGCTGCTGCTGTTCCTCCTCCTCCTCGGTGAGCTTTTCAGGCAACATTGAGACTACCTCAAGTTCAGGTTGCGGCTCAATCAGCACTATGTCTTCCAAATTGATGGTACTCAATGAAGCACTACGTCGTCGCCGGGATCTTTGCTGACTCTGTGTCGACTCCTGTTGTTGCTTCATTATGGACACCAATGCCTCATTTAGCGCGTCCGCTGGACTTGTGGGAAATTGTGATAAAAGCATGGCATTAATATTTAACAATTCATTGGTGACCCTTTTCGCCTTGGAGGTGGTGGTGGGCTGCTGTGGTTCCTCACGTTGACGTGGCTTGCGCTGTGAGCGTTTGCCAGTCGTGGGCGTGGTCGACGGTTGCTTCTGTTGCTGCGGTTTCTGTGGCGGTTCTGTCTCTGTGGGACTGGAGGGCACCAATTGCACCGAAGTTTCTGGCGGCAGTTTATAGGGCATGGTGCAAGACAGATCCGTTACCTTGGCCTTGGCCGGACTGCTTGACTTTTGTGGCTGTGCCCGCATGGGACTCATATAGGGACCTAGTAATTGGGTCAAATCCGTGTCCTGCAACAGATTACTGTCCGACATGATCAAAGAGAATTTCGAATTCTTAAGCCGTGTCATTTGCTCCTCACAGTTTCCCGTGGAGACGGGCCATTTCAGGGCCTTGAGTATGAGCTTCAAAAGATCAGGATCCCGTATGACATTACCCAAGGCAATGGGATCGGTTAGACTGTTTAATATACTGGGTGGTGATTTGGCCTCTGGCATTTTGGGTGAGGAGGCTGTCAGATCGAGGGTAACTGTTGGCTGTGGTGGACTAGGTATCTTGGGGGGGCTGGGTTCGACTTTCTTAGCTTGTTCCTCCTTTTTCTTTTTGGGCGCTGCGATTATTATGTGCTCGGGTAAAGCCTCCTCTATGGAAGGCTCACAGCCGTAGATAGATTGATGAGGCACCACTGTGGTAGTGACCATGGGTTGTTTTTGATCTGGCAAGGTACGTGGCGTCGGCGTAGGCGGCGGTGGCGGCGGCGGCTGTGAGGACTTCAGCAGTGATACCTGACCACCAGAGCGGTTAATGGCCTTGATGTTGTTCAAGGCATTTTTGAGATTGCGACGTTTTTGCTGTATGACACTGCTAGGGAGATTCGGCAGGATGCTGCTGCTGGTACCGTCACTACCACCACTATTCCCACTGTCCCTGGTGGTGGCAGGTGGCGTGGCATTGCCTGTTATACGTCCATGAGTTTGAATAAAATTCAGCACGCCGGCCGGTGAGGGCTTTTTGTCGGGACTGACTTTTAAAGGGGGCGCCTTGGTAAGCGTTACCTCCGGCTGCGGATGATGAGTTAGTGGGTTCAAGCAGGGAGGCGGCGGTGGCGGATGTTGCGGCTGGATCTGTTGCTGCATCGATCTCTGTGCAATGGACATGGGCGCCGAGCCGTGACGTGTGTCAACAAATACGCTGTTGCGTCGTGCCGGAATACTTGTCTGGTGATAGGGCGAAGCTTGATTTTGCGGTAACATCGTCATCGAGCTCCTGCTGGTCGCTGCTGCTGTTGCTACTGCTGGCGGTGGAGGAGGTCTCTCACGTCCCAGCATTATGGGACGAAATTCAGCATTCATATTCTGACTACGACGATTCTCGTATGGATTAGCCTCCACATTAACCCGTGCTGCTGTGGAATCGCGTACATTTTTTGGCTGGAAATAGCGATAGTTAGTGAAAGTTGAAGGAACACACGGCACTTGATTCTACTCACCACTGTGCTAAGCAAAAAGTCCCTAAAAACGAGCTGTGTATGCTTTGCTATATTAGAGAGCGAAGCTGTTGCCTCCACTTGACGATAACAGGATTTACATAGCACCTTTGGCAGGGGATCATCCTCAGTCAACTGAAATATAGAAGGAAATACGAAATTTTGTTAATTGCTTTTTGGGACTTAAGTTTAGTAGCAATCAAATTGACTAAATCAGCGAAAATCCAGGTTTTTTCAGTTGAATCAAGTACAAACAGTATGCATATTACTCGTTCCAAGCAACACATTCTTATTATAAGCATGACAAGGCAATAAATTAAGAATTTTTCAGTATATTGAAATAGTTGCTGATAGAGCTGAGCACGAAATGTTCTCAGAAATGGTCCTTCATGTCTAGATTAATGGTAGTTTAAGCATATAGATGCTTAGATTGCTCACTTTGACTCTTTTAACACACGTTTTACTATAAAACTATACTATATCTTTATTCTCTTCGATATTATCGTAAAGTATTACTTCTTAGTTTTACATCATACTATACCAAACAATTCTGTGATTTTTTAAAGCAAGCCAAAAATCAATTTCAGTAAAAGCCGCCAAAAATATGCTATGTAAAATGACTATAGTTGGCTAGTGATTTGTATTGAATCCTTTTGAAAAGTTTTCAACAACTTCCATTGCAAATCTATGGGCAGTATCAAACTACAATAATTCAGAACACTTGTCGTCGAAATGTTACATCTCGTTTCAAAAAAATAGCATAAATATTTGGGATAGCTAATATTAAAACTAACATAGAGTACTTCACGATAAAATCAAAGTGGGCCAATACAAACCTAAAATCGCTTGAAGCTCAAATTACCAAAAAAAAATAGTTTTTATTGTGAGATTTATTAAGATACTTTCGACCTAACATTTAAACATTCTTAAATCAGTCCCTATTTTCTTTGTGGTAGTTCTTAGAATTATTCAATAGTATGCTATTCCCGTCTGACCGTATATGCAAACTGATATCAGAGTTGGTAAGAGCCAAAGCTTTGACATGATTTGAATTGGCAATTGAAACAAAATCTTTTGCAGGTACAGAGTATAATCTAATCAGAATCTCAAGAGTTCATAGCTTAATCATGCCAATTAATTAATAGAACCAGTTGGGAATTTAAAGAAACAATTAAAAAATTTCCGTTGCATACTTTGTTGGTGTGGCAAATGCAAGAAATTGTTTTCATATATTAAGAACTTTTATATTTTTCTTTTGGTCTTACTCATACTCATTTAATATTTTCAGCCAGAAACGAAACATGCGAAAAATCAGGTAAGTACCCCAAATAATATAAAATTTGTATTGTATTTCTTGTGTATTAAATACAATCTGACTGGTTGCCAAGGCAGCCAGCTCTAACTCTTTTAAATATTGTTCATAATAATAATAATAATCATTGAATGTGATGAAAATAATATAAAGAATTTCTTCATTATACACTGTACACAATGAAAGTCGGAAAAAGGGTGTGGCAAACCTTTCCGACTCTCTAAAAAAGACCCAGAAATACACTAGTCTATAAAAACTCGCAACTGGTGTCACTTTGTATACAAATCCATGTATTAAAGTATTCCATTTGCAACCAGTTTAAGGCCAATTGTCCTCTGCAGCAGACATTTCCAAACAGTTTAATACCGTTGGCCCCCATTAACTGGGCCCAATATGCCAACTATACTGTATGTTTTATTCCTTACAGTTTTTTATGATTTACAATACATTCATTGTGGCATGATATGAATATTATCTATTAACTTTGCATTAAACTTGACTTAACTCTTGTTTTCTATATTTAATGTGCACTTTTAATAAAGTTCGCACTTGGTCAACATAACATTTCAATCATGATTTTGAAATAAACACGCTAAGCTTTCCCAACTGCCACTGAGCAGTAGCACAACTCACCCGAATGTAGCTTTTTTCCTACCAGTTAAGTTCTAGTTGCTTTACAACTAGTTGTTAGACAGTGTTGTTTTGTTACTAGTTGACAGGGTATTTGTGATCAGCAAAAACAGTAGAAAGGTGCATGTATATTGTTTCGGATGTGCCAAGTTTCCCCTTTTCCCTTGTTTAGACACACTTTTCTAGTTAGAAACTCACGACTTAATATAGATAAGCTTGGGCCTAATATTTATCTATTACTTTTTGTTAAACCAAACCGAAATAAACAACGAGTTCGAAAGCATAACCATAACATTCAATATTGCATATATATGTTATTAAGTTTGGGAGGAGGATGTATATGAAGCGTCTTAAGGTTTTTTTTTTTGCCTACTTTACGGGTTTCCCAAATATTTAAGAAATGGGCGCACCTCCCTGGGGGAGCATTTTCCAAAATATTTTGATTTTCAAATGATCAAATGATACACTAAACAATAATATTTAGACTTGAGATATATCGACACTTGCTGAAACAAGCAAATGAACCATTTAATGTAAAACGACATATAGAATATGATATTCCACTCTCACTAGCAGAGTATAATAGAAGTCCTATGATAGATTGATATTGTCGAGCTGAGTAATTTGTGTTGAACCGAACCAAAACGTAAGTTTCGGCACAGGTTCAGTTTCAGCGATTTTTGTAATTTTCCTAATTTATTTATTTTCTAGCCGGTCCAATAGCAACAGGTTCAGCAAAAGCTGTGCCCGTTGTTGTTGTAGCTTTCTTAAGTTGCCTTTGCTCTTGCTCTCCGCCTTGTCTTCCTTTCACTTATCCATTCACACATACGCACACCATCAAAGTCATGCTCTTACCAGCAGAGTATACTATTTGGGGCTGTCTAAAACAAATGTTCCTCAATTGCTGTTTTAGTTGTGAAATAAATACGAAATTACTATTTAAACCACCCTCGTAATTAAAGTTGCGAAAATGTTGTGCACTTGTATTAAAGAGATAGAACAAGATTTCCTTTTGGCTAGCTAACCAATACAGATGCAGTTCGTTAGCCCGAAGTGCTGGCTGGTGGATCAGCAACTCTGCACATTGTACTGGCAAACAGAGAAACATACCTACATACATACATACATACACCACACATATGTAGGTATATAATGGACAGACATGGGCTGTTGCTTGTTGAAAATTTTTCTTTGCCTACTTTGCTCGACGTCCGTCACGCACACAAGCAACTACACATTTGGATACATGGCTGCATACAAATATATTTCTATGTACATATGTATGTTTGCCTGCCTGTGCGTGCTTCAGTAGTGTGCGTGTGTGTGTGCGAGTGTGTGTGTGTTTTTTTTTTGTAAGTCGTTTTTATATTTAGAAGCTTTTTTACGCTACGTTGTCAGAGTCAGCGCCGTTTCTGGGACGACGAACTTGTTGTTGCTTTAGCAAACCGTTTGTCATTTTACGTAATTATGATTACTTACGTTTAAATACAAATGTCTGGATATCTTATCCTTCAGTCCCGTTGTCTTGAATATGTTAACACTTTCGACCACTGAATTGGTTTTGTTTTTGGTGTTGGCCGCACAAATTCGGCACAAATGCTCGAACTGAGTATCCATGTTGCAGCCGTTGTTGTTGTTGTTGTTGGATCTGCTGTGATGAACGGTTCCTCGAGGCGTTATCCTACGCACATGCTCTCCATGCTAAATTGGAATTTAATTGCATTTATTGCAGCCCGACCGTTTCACACGCGCTTCACCAACACACCGAAATTTATATAAAAACTTTTCACAATTACAATTTTCGTCGTGAAAGTCGCGCGCGCTGTTTGCAAATGGCAAAAAAATAATAACAAACTGCGAGAGAGCCCAACTGATATTCCTCTCTTACTCTCTCCTCCACTCTCTCTCGCTGGCTGTGTGAGTGTGTGTGTGTGTGCGGCTCTCACTAACTTCTTGCTGGTTGCTGCTTTCTTATGTTTAAATTCTGCTTTTAATGCTTATAGACTTGGTTTAATTAACATGATTTATTAATTTAGTTGTTATTTGTGCACTTTGCTTGATTTTTTAATATAGTTTTGTTTGATTTGTTCACTAATTCCTCTGCGATTTCACCAGGCACTTGCGTCTCAGCGAACGAACGAAAGAAAACTGAATACTGAGCGCCAACCGAATTCTGCTGTTGCTGCTGGCCACACAGACACACACCATCAAATGCTATGTTTGTAAGTGCTCTCTCTACTCGAACGGCTTTAACTGTACGCATTTACTCTCTCGCCCTCACCACGTCGTTGCCAGTGTTTTTTTTTATGCGCCTGCTTTGGCCTTTGACTGTTTGAGTGTGTGCGTGTCTGCCGACTTTTGTTGTTGTTGTTTTTATTACACATTTTATTTTATTTTGTTGTTGTTGTTTTTTTTAGTTAACATTGCGCATTCTTCCTCTGTGCATGTTTCTCTGTCGCTTTCATGGCGCACAGCCAGTTTTTCCGCTCTGTAAATACATGCACACATACATATGTACTTGCATGCATACCCTGTACTTGGATGGGATTTTATAACTGTTACTCAATGGGTGTATTTTGAAAAGGTATTTATGTTCGCCGACTCTGTTGAGTAGGATCACCCAATTCAAAGTTTTAGGGAAAGAATGTCCTCAAACAAGGGTCGGCAGTGTCAGCAAATAAGTTGCCACTGGCAACTGTAAACATTTTCGTATGTAGAAACGGGCAGACAGATTGGGCCGCTGCCGACGCGCTAGCTGTTGTTTTTTAGGGTTTAGGAAAGGTCCTGCCAACGATTGCCCCTGGGGCACGACGTCACTAGGCAAGTCACTACGAATGCTTGCCGAAGTCAATCATCACTGAGTGTCAGAGAAAGAGAGACATATTTTTCAGTCCTCTCCACATGACCGGACCTGGTCTAGTTCATATGGGACTATTTAGCTGTTATTAGAATGATACTTTTATCCGACTTTGTAGTCCTCGCTTCGCCGAATATCCTTAAGCAGCCTTTGGTCCACTCTTCGTTTCGTCTATCAGGAAAACGTATCTCATAAGGTCCAATATCCTGCAGGTCGCTAATCACTCAGCAATCATGATCCTGCAGTAGGTACTACAAATGATAATATGAACATATTTTGTATCGCCCATAGGTATGCAATGAAAATGGTTGAACATTTTTATAAAATGAGCAGCCATCTTAAGTGATTTTGTATGGCATATTTTTGGGCTGCAGATAATTTTAAAATTTTGATTACATCAATTCAATATGTAATATTATCGCTCAAAAATATCGCAGAAATATTTGGGAGAGTTTTTTTTTAAAGCTAAGCACTAGTATTCTACGATTACATCAAGGAGAGCTTAAAACGTAGCATTGGTTTCCCACAAATCGTGCCCTTAATATTACAAAATATTAATTTAAAACAACTTAAGCCTCAAATTATTTATAATCTAGAAGTGATATATCATTTTCGAAAACAGATTCGTGTTCAGTATCATCTAGAATCACCACCAAGCATTCGATGAAGTAAAGAAATCATTTAAACTTAAGTTCTTTAAGCGTAAAAATAAGGGTTTGTTTCAAAAATGTTGTCCTAATATCCATTTCCTCATGTTTCAGCTTCAATAACCCACAGGAAATGCCAAATTGCCCACAGATTCCAATATCTGTTAAAAAAAATTTAAGTTTCTCAAATAATATTAAAATGACATGCATTAAATTAATTCTTTTATATGAAAAACCATAATATCCACAACTCACAAGTTCAAAAATCTAATAAAAATACACATATCAATGGGTATCACTGCGTCGATCCCACAACGGTAGCAATCTCACTTGTATAACAAAACTTGTTGTCGCTGCTGTCTATGTGTGCGTGTCTTTCATTTCGGTTCTCTGCTGCTTACGCCATTCGCTGCTAGCTCGTATTTATGTATATGTGTGTGTGCGTGCGTGTCTGTGTGATTATTATTATTTTTATGTTCGTGCTTCTGATCTTTCGTCTGTCTCACCGACACACACTACCACATGCATACACGCCTCATTATTCACCGTTTTTTCGTCTTGTTTAGAGTTCCTGTTGTTGCTGTGTTTGTTTGCCAGCCCATTTCGCTTTGAGTTCATTCTGTCTGTGTGTGTGTGTATGCGAAGTGATACTGTATTTATATGCAGGCTAAGCTTAAATTATGTGCATTTTACATACGAAAACACACACACACACAAGCATACACTCCCATGTGCGTGCACTATATGAATAGTTTGCAAACATACACACATGCATACAAACACATATATGGAGCTATTGTAGCCAAGTTTTAGGGGCCTTTTCTCTTTGTGGGTCACTTCTTCACAGCTCTCCCGCTGTGTACAAGTATGTGTATATCTCTCATATACATATATCATTCATCTTTTGAACCAATTTGCTCATTAATTTGAAAAAAATCAGCTTTCATCAACTCTGAGTCATTTTCCTCTATTAAGTAGGATAGGAAAGACCAAAAAGTATGAAAAAAAAAAATATAAATCCAAGAAGTATGCAATACTAATGTATTGTATAAAACATTTTGTGAAAATTATTGGAAGGGTTTCAAAATGTTCAATCCTTTGTGAAGCTTAATGTTTGGTGCAAGACGTACAGCCATTGAAACCAGACAGTTTCTTTGAAGGAGAAAAAAAGTGTTAGACGGAAATGCTTCATAATAGGGTTTGTCACTGTTTAAACTCAATACGAAGGTCTTTTTTAAATTACAAAAATCAGCTATCAAAGAACCACAACTCACCAAAAATTGACCTACGTACTGCTACCCTTTTCAGACTACATTCTCTTTCGAAATGATAAATACACAGAAAAAATTATCAAAATAAGATCCATTTGCACTGGATATGTCTTTAATATTCTTTTAATCATCCACCTCTGCTGAAAATCATTCAAAGGATAAATTTGTTTCATTTCCTTTGAATGATTATCAGCTCCCTTAGATGATTAGAAGGATATTAGAGACATTTCCAGTCCAAATGGATATGGGAAATCATCTAATGCATATTTTTTATATCGTTTGTTTAATTACTTTTACAATTGGTCAAATATCGATATCAATATTAGAATTATGAACTGATACAAAATCCCACTAAAAACAAGAAGGCTAAGCTAACCTTTTTATTATCCTTGCAACATAGAAAAAAACCCTAGAAAAAAAAAAATAGAAAACTAAAAAAGGGTATATCTACTCTAAAAAAAATCGCAAAAATATTTGTGATAAGCAGTTCTATACGATAATATTAAAGGAAGCAAAACAAACTTAAATCTTAGCCATTAAACGCCTAATAAATTTCAAAATCTGCACTTTGAGCAACTTTTAGTTAAAATTACCAAAAATTTCGACTTGATAGACCATTTTTTAAAACAGGTTCGTGCTCATCCAGAATGTCGCCCAACCCTTTACTATATTGGCTCTTGTTTTCTTGTTTAATCGATTGTCTTAGAAAGTTCTTTCAAAATTGTGGGCCGTCTACAAAGAAGACAACTCATCGACCAATTTCATCATTATTGAAGTAGCTTTTAATGATGACTTGGCTTAGAACATGTGATCTCGTACATCTCTTTCACAGACAATAGGCAATTAGTATGAGTATCCTCTCTCGTTTAGGGATGAATTCTCGATTTTATGTTGTAATTCACAATTGAAATTGGACTACCAATTTTATTTTTGTTATTCGCTAAGATTTCCATCATACTCTCTTCTTAAAGTATCCCCCAATTGTCTTCTTTGATTTACAGAGTAAACACAGTACAAAGCATTTGGTTCCGACATACATATACATGTTTGTATGTTTATGCATGCCCATATAATAATGAACAAATTTGGTTAATTGAAATCAAAGGGCTGCCAAAAAGTATGCAAGTGTTTGTTGTAGTTGGAGTGAGAGTTGTAATATCTATAGCATACTTAACAGCGCAAGCGTCAGTCTGCCTTTTAGTTGTGTAATTTTGATGTGATTTTCTTGCAAGAATTGATCAATTAGTTACTAAATTGTTATATTCCATGTGATAGACTGACAAAGGGGGAAATGACGTTGGTGTAAGTGGGTCTCAGTGTACTTTTACACAATCTTAAAGCACACTGTGCAAATTATCAAGGTACTCTGCTCCAATGAGTATGTATTACTCTATTAGGAGATGCCTTTCGGATCCCTGTTTCCGCTTTTTAAGTTATTCCTATGATTAAAAGATTATTCAAGATTTATGCTTTAACATCAGTGGTCTTCTGTTGATTGAGTCAAATGTTACTTTAAAGTATATGCGTTATTTATTTTGCCATTTCAGACACATATACTATACTGTGTATACAACACAAAAAAGATCGAAATTGAGTCAAGATATCTCAGAGGAAAACCTCTGACATTGTAACAAACGCTAACTTCTCTCAAACGGGCCCATATAAATTTGATAGAATTAATTTCCCATACATCTCTATCAATCATTCAAAATTTGGCTGCTGATACATGTTGACTCTGACTTCACATGGTTATTATGTTATTAGGAAAATGAGTTTTCAATTTAAAAATCTACCATTAATTCGTCAGAAATTAATTATATAAATTTAGAGAATGGCTTTAGCCATTCATATGCACATACCTGCTTCTGATTATTTCGACTTCATTAATTTAATGTGTATTAGAAAGGCAAATAGCATGCGTGCCTTAAGCAGTTGAAACATTTAACCAAAAATTACTCGAATTGTGCTCCATAAAAGCAAATAACATTTGTTTTGCAGTAGTTGAATTCAGGTGATTTCATGACATTCACGCCTTGAGTTATGTAGTGAGTGGGGTCTTATTTTCGACGTATCACCGCCACACAAACAAAGGCTGCAATAAAATTGGAAACACAAGTAGCCAAAGTCAAGTCGAGGTATTGAGGTATTATTGACAAGGGCAAGTCAATTAAGTTGGTCCGTGCGTTTCAGCTGTTGCCAAGAATTCACACAAATATGTACAAATTATTTCTGGTCTTTAGGATTGGAGAGACACAAGATTGTATGACACCGTGACCGCTCGAAATGCTCCCGGTTAAATTAAGGCAATTGGACGATTGCCACACACAAAGCGCCACAAAACCAAAAACATTTCAGCAATTTGATTTACAATTTGTTACAGTTACGAGTAAATGAAGTGACCCGCCAAGCCATTACAACAAAAATCCAACCAGACCGACAATGAATGAAAGTAACAGTTTCAGTTTTATATTTTTTTTGGGGATGGAGGGAATGAATTGTTTTTCGTGGCAGAATTGTGGGCGGGGTTCCAGTCTCAGTCGTGCTCATTCGTTATACTCCAAAGCCAAAGCCAAAGCATGGGTATTAAGCCCAAAAAAAAAAAGAAAAAAAAATGATTTAGCAATGCATTGACAGTCGTGCATTTCGAAAGCAAACCAAATTGGCCTACTCGCTGGCCATACACACCATTGTTAAGTTTCGCCGCATTGTGTTCTTTTATTTATTATAAAAAATTAATTAACCCGCAGACGCACTTATCCCCTTCCCCCCCTTTTCTTGTGTCTGCCAGACCACAAGTTAAGGAAGTGAACGTCCAGTTACATTTTACTTCCGCCTGGGAGGAACTAGATCCTGCTGGGTGCGGCCAGCCCGTTACCCAAGTTGATTTCCAGGTTACCCAGCGGCCAATCGACCTTGAGATACATACGTACTTACTACACATACTTACATACAAAGCTTTTGCTTCTTAAAACTGAATTGGCTGTGTCTGTCTGTGTGGCTGAAAAATTGCTACAGTTTTGTTACTTAAATCCGGTTTATTCAACCTACGGCCGTGGGTAGCAGCAGTTCTTGCGACAATTCTACTACAGTTGCCATGGCAAACCGTTTTGTACCCTAGCAAGATGAAAGTGTATTTCCAGCTCAAAAAAGAAGTCTGTAGAAGTGCTTTAAAAAATTTCAATTTATAAGAACATTTTTATTTGTTTATTTGATCAATTAAATAATTATTGATTTTTATATAAGTCGATATTTTTATACTCTGTACCGTAGGTACATAGAGTATTATAAGTTTGTGCAAAAGTATGTAACATCCAGAAGGAAGCATCTCCGACCCCATAAAGTATATATATTCTTGATCAGCATCAACAGCCGAGTCATGTCCGTCATGTCCGTCTGTCCGTCTGTCTGTCCGTATGAACGCACAGATCTCAGAGATGGTAAGAGATAGAGGTTTGACATGTATGGGACATATGCTTCTAATGTCTGCAGGCAGATCAAGTTTATTTTCAATTTTGGCCACGCCCCCTCCCGCCCCCGCAATTTAGAAAAAACGTCATATCTCCCACAGTTTTGAAGATAGATGGCTTGTTCCTTCTGGACATATTTAGTTATTAGGATAACTTATCGATCCGCCAAAGGAATGAAGAAGATCGGATGAACGGTTTTCGAGTTATGATCAAAAGAAATTTTCTTGGTACAGAGTATGTTATAGTCGGGCTTGACCGACTTTCTTTCTTGTTAATATCTTTACAACACTTAAATTGATTATAGTATGCAATTTTATGAGGCGTTTTTATAATCATCCACCCAGGGCACTAAAAATGTGGCACTTTTTCTCTCAGGTGTTTTGTAGTCGTGTCAAATTCGCTTATGGTTTACCATTTATCATTTTTCGAGAACTCTTAGAATAAATTTAGAGGTAAATCGAACTTATTAGAACATTTTCCAACATCCAAGGGAACTATTGTACTAACATTTTCATTCTAAATTAGCAAAACAAATCTTAAAGTAGCTAGTTGAAGGTTTTGAAGAAGTAGAGTAGAGGCAAGGTCAGGATACATACTGTGGAAAATAGAAAAAATATACACAATTTTTGCAACAGGCTTTTCTATAAACTTGTAACTTAAAATTAGTATTTTCTAGCAATTTATAGTTAAAAATATAGTTTTTACTTTTTGAGAGTCAGCTCATATACGACAATATATCAACATTTCAAAGACGATAATTTTGTACAGTATATTAAATTTCTGCAAAAGATTCCCTTATCAAGTAGGTGAAGATGAGGTGTTGTGATCATAGTTTTGTATTTCGAACATAACATTGCCCAAAAATATTTTTTTTTCGTTCTGTGAATTTTGTATTAATGTTAAAAGATTCACATAACTTTGCTCATCATTAGTTTTGGTCGTACTTCCGTATGAAAAATATAGAGATGGTAAGAGATAGAATCTCGACATGGGTCATAAACTTCTCATAATTGAAGAGAGGTCAAGTATATTTAAATTTTTGCCATGCCTCCAAGATTTCGAATAAAACGTTATAAAGAAGACTGTTTTAAAGATATTTACTAATTAGAAATACTTACCGACCCGCCAAAGGATTGCTAGTAATTGGATGAATGGATGACAAGTTAAGAGCAAAAGAATGTTTGATGCTGTAGCAGCTGAAATCAGAGCTACTCTACACGCCATAATTTAGTAAATATAAGTAAAAATTAAATTTTAGTTGAATGGTTTATACAACAACAAAGATGGTCCAAGTCGTCCAGATAGCTTATAAGACAACTTTCTAAAATAATGATTTAAAATCAGCGATTTTCTGTAAGTCGTCTTGGGGAACCAAGAGAAATGGGATTAATTGAATTTTTGATCAAAAAGTTCTTAGGTTTTGCTTAATTATCTCACATTATTTAGACCTGATCTGTAAGCCGTTATTAAACCAAAACAGATAGAGCCCAGAGATATCATGTTTTTTAAACTGTGAACCGAAGTCTGAACCGAATCACGTGCGAGAAATAGAATGAGCCTGAACCTTTTCTGAACCTACATTTTTGGTTCGGTTCGACGAAATTATCAACAGAATAATAGAATATCATCTGTTTTGTCATCTTGTCAATATTGTGCAACAACGACTCGAAATCGGTACAAAATTAAGATAGAGATCTTTTTATACTCTGTACCGTAGGTACATAGAGTATTATAAGTTTGTGCAAAAGTATGTAACATCCAGAAGGAAGCATCTCCGACCACATAAAGTATATATATTCTTGATCAGCATCAACAGCCGAGTCGATATAGCCATGTCCGTCTGTCCGTCTGTCTGTCTGTCCGTCTGTCTGTCCGTATGAACGCACAGATCTCAGAGATGGTAAGAGATAGAGGTTTGACATGTAAGGGACATATGCTTCTAATGTCTGCAGGCAGATCAAGTTTATTTTCAATTTTGGCCACGCCCCCTCCCGCCCCCGCAATTTAGAAAAAACGTCATATCTCCCACAGTATTTAGTTATTAGGATAACTTATCGATCCGCCAAAGGAATGAAGAAGATCGGATGAACGGTTTTCGAGTTACGGTACAGAGTATGTTATAGTCGGGCTTGACCGACTTTCTTTCTTGTTTGATATATGAAAAGGACGTTTAGATCCTCAATATAAAATTTTAATGAATGAATGAAGAATCCACCACATAGATTAACTAGTGTCGGTTTAAAAACCAAGCACTAAAGGATCACTAAAAGTATATTTGCACAACTTCTTAGCTTACCTACCGCTGATCTTCAGTTTTCTATGTAAATGCTTTTGCTAAAGTTCAGTTCAATATTGGCGAGGGTATTACAGCTTTGGCTGCGTTGCAAATATTTTGCAAATTAATTGGCCCAATTAAAAAACCAGAAGCATTGTAAAAGCAATAAATTTTGTTGTCTGTAAAATAGTCGCCACAATTTCAGGGTTAACCATTAAAAACAAAAGTGCTTTTTTTGTTTTTTTTTTTTACATTTACTGTTTGACATAGTAGAACAGCTGACAGTTGAATTTTAATACATAAAGTACACACCAATTTGCCTTTCGAATATGTCCAAATTTATTTACATAATCCTCATCCAAGCGACCACCCCACGCCTCACTCCACACACCATTCCACTCTACTCCATTTCCATTGGAGCGCCGCCACGCCACCGTTGCGCTACATTTGGAGCAAATTCGTGAAAACGGGCGACAGCAGCCGCGAAAGGCACCGCACGATTCAAAGCCTATGGACCGGCCTCACTGCTGCCACACAGATGCAACGGAACGGCTAGGCGCTCTGGCCATGTATTTCTTGTTAGCCACTTTAAAGCCGATTAATTACCAAAACTGTTGGGCATGGTAACTGAACTCTGTCCAGTCACAACACACCATAACAGCAACAGCTAGGCACGAATGAGACACCGTTTAGGTGGTTCTAAGATTTTGCGGCAGTACCTACAAGTACCAATGACTGTGCCTAAAATGCCACGAAGTGATAAGTAGCATTTGGCAGCCAAACTTTGGCATTTGCTTGTCCACGCCCCAAATACGTAAATTTGCATTTTAAATGTGTAATTAGTAACATTGTCTGTACTTAGTTACATACTCGAATTTTGTGCATGTATGTGAGGCATTCACTGTTAGTCATGGACAGGGCGGGGCTTAATCATAACTCGTGCCATGCTCATTGCATCGAAAAGCGCACCCAATAAGCCAAATTTCAGATATTTTCGATCTTATCAAATTGTGTGCAATTGTTTTGTGTTTTTTTATTTTTTTATGAATCAATTGCGGATGATGACTATGACGAAGTCAAAGATGATGATGCATTTGCGGCATATCGAGGGTGCGCCAGTTGACTGGGCCTATTGAACTCCGCCGGAGTTCAATTCACTAATCAAATAAGCCAAATTTTAAGTTCATTTAAGTGTCTTGGCTCAGTTCTTAACCACTTATTAGACATCACTCAACAACGGATATAATTGCTTTGCGTGAATTTTAGCTGAATTGAGCTTGGTATTTTATTCTTCAGGGTAGTTCGAGAAATCGGTCTTTTTTGTGCAAAAAAGCTTAAGGGAATACCTTGATTTAAACCCAAAGTATACATGAGTATATATTATAATGATCAGCATTCCGACCATTTGTCGGTCAGTCTGTCTGCAAAAACGCGTCGATGTCAGATGTCATGTCAGATTTAGAAAATTTCCAACATCTCCTTTTTTAACGGCAGAGTCACAATTTGTAGGTTAGAATTTTGCCTTTTGATATGTATTATCTTTGGCCTAATATCTATCTGATCTCAAAAGCAAAAACAACACCTGAGTTATACTCAAAAGCGAGAGATATCGTCGTCAGCTAGGGCGTGATTGGGATTGGGAGTGCGCTATAAAATGGGTTATAACACGCTAAATCAAGGGAATAGGGTACCTGGTAGTCGAATCAGTCGTCTTCAGCGCACCTAATTGTCTTAATAACTTAGCAGTCCTTCTCTAAAAGTCGAAAGGACAAATATCTCTGCTATCGACCTCACGCGTGACAGTGCAACAAATCGCAGTAAAGAATAAAGGTAGATGAACTAACACTCAGCAAGGATGAAGCCCAACGGTGTAGACTGTGTCTTCAGGGCGGCAAGTTTGTGGTTTTTAATTCCCGAATAAGTTTTTGGTTTATTGTGGTGCTTTTATACCCTGTACCAAAGGTATCTCCGACCCCATAAAGTATATACAATCTTAAACAGCGGACTAATGTGTTATTCAACACTGTATGCTTACTTTACCCCTTCGAAACTAGCTAAGGGGAAATATAAGGTGTTTTTTCTAGGGGCGTGGTAAAAATTAAAGTTGACAAGGAGATGAACGTGTTTCTAGCATCTTCGAAACTCTCTAACTCTTGCCATCTATGAGATCTCTGTTTTCTTAAGCACAGACAGAAGACATGGCTGTTGAGGCTGATGACGACTCTAAGGACTTGTTTATTAATACTTATAGAAGTAAAACTTATAGAACTTACTTATAGAACTTACTTATTGAACTAAAATCAAGATGTTTATTCTATGCTCTACTTTGGGTAGCCTAAAAAACCTAAAATTCTTGTCTTATTGCATAGACATTATGACAGAACAGGCAGGCGATCACAATAGTGCACACCCATTTTCCGCCAAACTTTAGGCCTCACAAATTTGTTTCCAACGGCCGCCACAATTACACGAAAACCAAATTCAGAACTGCCACAGAGTTGGAGCAAATGAAACAATAACAAAGGCAACGTCAGCGGCAGCAGCAGCGGCAACTCTTGTGAATGCAACGACGAATGCCAAACAAAGGTATAGAGCTGCAAACCGACTTGCTGACCTTCTCCCGCTTTATAGCCGTGTGGCGAGACGGTGTCGCAATCGACAAACCAACAAGTCAGAAGTACGTATGCACGTACAATTCCCGCCTTGTGGACCGTCGAGGTGGGGCCGGGGGGCCTGGGCTAGCGATTTAAACTGTAGCAACTAGAACTAAACCACAACCGGCTCTCTAGTAACTGCGGGTAATGCAGCTGGGAGCTGGTCCAGTTGGCCACGCCCTGTTTCTGTAGCTGGGTGCATAATGATATTTAATTTTGTGTAGACGTTTGACTTTTACTTTTTATTCAGACAAATGAAGTAATTGATTTGGCACTTTCAAAAATCAGAATCTTTTGTACTCTTTGCCACTCGGTTTGCCAGTTTACCAATTGGTAATCGATTTGATCTGCTAAGTACTGTGGGGGGGGGGACCTTGCTTAGTTTCTTGTACCCCGAAAATTGCAGCTGACTAACCATTTTTGATTGATTTGTGTCACTCACGGGCAACGAATTTCGTTTCACATTAACGCAAATCTATTTTAATTAAGTTTTTTTTTTCTCTCTTACCCTAATAATTTTTTCAATTAACGGTACCATTATTTTGTCGGTGCAACACTCTCGTTTATTGATCAGGCTGAATGAACACAATGGATCTGATTTTTGACCATAAAATGAAGGCCTTTTTTGAACATTGTTTAGGTATTTACTTTTAGGCTTACCATAGCCCACCGTAAGCTCATTAAACGCAGAGTAATAGGGAAGTTTTCAAGGTCATTAATTTAACGGAAATTTCATGCTTTAATATGTAGCATAGTTAACCCAATGAAAAAATAGATGGCAAATGTAAGATTACTTAAAAGCGTACACACAGACACACACACACAAATTGGCAAGTTCTTCAAGCCTTGAAGTTGGAGCTCTTGATTATGAGGTGTCATAGGTACAAACAAAAGGTGCTTGAGAATATAATCAATTATAGCAAATGGGTGGAGTTAAGAAAATCAAGAGTCATTTACTTAGAACGGATATGCTTAAAGGTAAATTAATAATGGACTGGTCAAACTCTGACACAAAACAGCCAAAGCCCGGCTCGAAATCACATTAAAGCAGGAGGGCTGCTTTATACATGAAACTTAATTAACTAACAAGTTAATCGAACAAATTTTAATTCAAAGCAAATGAGAAAGGGCTTTGCGGGAGCTTATTAACTAGTGTAATTTTAGAGCCAAGAAAAAGCAACAGTTTATGCACAATCTTCAAACAGTCGAATATACTTGCAAGTGTTGACTTTAATATTAAATGCTAGGGAGTGAATTTATCGGAGCCCCTAAAGGTTGGTTTTCTAGTAGCAGATGCTCCATTATAAGTAACTATATGATCAAACCTTGAACCCCAATAGCTCTGCACACATCAAAATCATACAAATGAAGCAAAACTGGTATAGCTGATTTGTTAAATGCGATTCCATATATATTTGTATTAACCCTGAGTGGATTTAAGCCTACTGAACCATTGTTTGAACATAATTTATTTGAGAAGAGCCATTATTTCGATCCAGAGTTTGATTATTCGGAATTGACCCAGTGTGATAAGCCTTCTACCACTAATATCGGCCCATTGGCAGCAAAATTATGGCATCATTTCTACGAAATTCAATAATTTAATTCTTAGCCCGAGCATTTCAAGCATATTTCAATCCTAATTTACTTACTTCAATTTTTAAATGAAGTATCATTCCTTTTATAGCAAGTGTATTGCCGCGAGCTCTACTCCAAGACCAGACTAAGCAAAGTTGGAAACCAAAGTTCTTGTACATTTTCAATTGTTAAGTGAACACAAGATAAGTCCTATGACAGATGAAGTAAGAAAGAAAAGGAAACTTGAATATGGTTTAAGACTTTGAACAACAGATTAAAGAATTCATGATTTAACACATGAATTAAACATGACTTAAATTATTTTTTTAAACCTCTTTGGAAATCAAAGCTGTACCTAAAAGCTATTCGAACCTAAAACTTTGGTTCTGTTCAACAAAAATGAATACACTAACTGTTTAGTGAATTTTTCTATTTATGGTAGATTTCAGGTGACTAATTCATGACTTAAACAATGATATATAATGTATAATATAAGTAGTTCCCATCTTCTATATATATCTATATCTATGTAAATACTGATTAAACTTATAAACAAAAGGTATAGAATCTTAAATGATTCTCTCGCCAACTGAGAAAACTTCATGAAGTTTCCTTCATCGTGTAAACACTGACTTAGCCTCACAAATAGGAGGAAAGTTTATAAGAAAAATCTAGAAAATTGTTAAGAACTATAATACTTTTAAAATACACATTTTCAACTTTATAAAACACTAACATTAATGTAAATATATCAACATAATTGTTAGCAGATGGGGAGTGCTGCTCTGAACAGTATGCAACCTTTTGTACAACCTTCAAAACTGTACCATTTATTATTCAAACTCAATGAAAATTTCAAAGATGCTGATATATATACCCTATGAAATCGGGGATGATTCCTTTTGCCTGTTACTTACATTTGCTCGACTTAGAGTACCCCTTTTATACCGTGTTCTTGGAATTAAGTACTATTTTAATATTGGGAGGGATAAATTTAATGTTGACTGGGTTCTTTATCAACTCGGTTAAGTAATATCCGTTACGATGCTGTTTTTATGACCGCTTGGATGGGGACTATTATTTTTATAATACAAATTTCCGCGTTAAAATGAATATTTATAGCCATGTCACCTGTTTTTTATACTTTAAGGGAACTTTTTTTATAATATTAAAAAAATATGTAAATGAACGGTACGGATATAGGCTCGATAGTCCTTTACCTTAACACTAAAAATCCAAAAATTCTAAGCCAAATGTCTTCTAAGGTGTTATATTCCAGCCGGAACTGCTTTCTGTTCCTACACCCCACACATCGCCATCGGTCCAGCTCTTAAGAAACCCCTCCAAAATGCCACCAAATTGACATAAACCTTTTCATGCAATACATGACATTCTAACGATTTTGACACCTTTATTTTTGATACCAAATCTGTCTCCCCACCCCCCCTTCCACCGGTTCGCTCCATTTAAATGAAACCATTAAAAAATGTTGTCAAAAATTGAAAAACCTCGAAAATGGAGTCTGGCGCGGAAACGAGATTATTATGCTTTGATAAATTTGCACCGCCTATTTATAAAGTGAATGGCACACAAATCTTAAGGGGCGACGTCCAACTCTTTTTTTGTTTTTTTTTGCAATGGGTGCGGGAGCGCGCAAATGACTAAAACATTTGTAAGCCATTCCATAAAGATTTGGACGCTGGCCCGTCGACTGTCGTTGGTTAACTTTTGTAATTAAGCCATTAAGCAGCATTATAATAATTCGTTTTTGTGGAATTAGCCATTAAACCTAAACTATGACAAATTTGTTGGTAAATTTGGAGCAGGGTGACTATTTGACGGGACTAACTATGAAACTGGATTGTGTGGAAATGGACACCGCTTGTTAGTAACCATAATATTAGCGAGCATTCGAAATACATTCTAGGCTGGGACCAGGTACAAAAGCCTTAACTGTGAAGGCCCTTCAACGACCTCATATGTGCTCAACTGTGAAAATTAGTTAACTTCCGAAACAAAACAAAAGGCGATGCCTTGTTTGTCAGTTGTGCACAAATCGTGTGAAACATATTTGAGTAATAAATAATTTAATCAAGAACTATGATTGTATTAAAAGCAGCAAACTCTCAGCACAACGCCGCTTACCCATAGCCCCCATACCCCCACACCCCCACACCCCATGTGCCTTTTACTTGCCAACTTTGTTTTGTTGCTGTTTCTATTTTTTTCGTGGTTGTTGTTGCTGTTGTTGTCTTGTTGGCTTTGGTCGACTGCTTCGGCCCAGTTCTTGGACATTGTATCGACCACAGTGGTTTCACTTTCAAAATTACTTGAACTTAGCTAAGCGTTAAGCTATGTAATATTCACAATATTTGTACAAATTAGAATCATCAGTGGCTTACACAACCCGGCAAGATCTGCCAGATAAGCCATCCCCAAAACGCCAAAACATACAGAATTAAGTACCACTCGTAAGGCGAAATGTTTGAATTGTAACAATATTTCACAATCGCCATAGAAAATACCCAGGCGCATGGCAAATAGTTGTCTGGGCAGCCACGGAGAGGTAGCTGGCAACAGCAGGCAGCAGGCGGGCAGGTGTGCTGGTTTTTTCGTTTTGCGTTCAAATGGAAAACCACCCAAGTAACCCGCCTTACAGCACCAGCAGCCGGCAATGTCTAGCAGAATGTTTGAAGTACAATGGGTAAAATGTTTAAAGTAGGCGAAAGAAAAATGCGCAAATCTGTAAAGAAGTTCAGCTTTGAGTTTAAAAAGATTATACCTGTTCTAAGTGGATCATAAAGTTGAACGCTTTATTCGGGAAGGGTTCTAGTAATCAGGTTTTGTTTACTTTCTCTGCACTTTGCTTTATTACGATCCTCTAGCAATTATTTTCTCGATAGCTATCGATAAAGTAAATTCAAAAATTTCTTATCGGAAAACTAACTTACTTTCGATCACAATATTCTAGACCAGAATATCCCCTTTACTCAATACCTCGCTTCACAACAAATATAGCCCCAGAAAAAAGGTCTTTGAAAGGAAAGCTGCGAGTCCAAAATATACATAAAGAGAAATATAAAACAATGTATTTAGTTTCAAAATCTGAAAATTTGGATAGCTTCATTTATAGTGTTATCAGGTAGTCCAAAATATATTGCATCAGAGTAGATGGCTAACTTTTTCCTGGCGCCGAACTCAAATAAATTTTCTGGTTTAAGAGATATTTGCTGAAACTTGCTTCATTTTTACACCCATATGAAAAGTATTCTATTTTCTCAAGTGAAAAAGTAGGCATTTATCTATAATCCTGTTTTATCTAAGTTGGTATATTTCGAGATCATCTCCGCTTCGACTATTGACTGACGTATGAAACAGCTTGTTTACTAAGATGATGTTTTTAAAGGTTCGCTAAAAATACCGGGGAAAGCACGCAGTTAGAAAACAAATCTTGGACATAAACACATATCGGCGAATTCGAGGGCAAAGTTTAATGAGCTTTTTCATGGATAGTTACTTGAGCCGCCAATAGCTAGTGAAGATGATATAACTTTTAATTTGATGTCCCGAGGCGGGATCGAATCTACTACCAATTGTACAGCAGGCATACACACTACCAGCCATACCACGTTCGGCCATCTAAGCTTCTATATACGGTCCAGAACTGTCCAGAATAGGGCGAAACTGGCAATGTTTTAATTTGAGCCTAGACTACGATGAAGATTTGATAGTAGGCAATTGTAGGCGGGTAAGTGGGAGGTATCGAAGCTTTCAAAACAGTAGCGAAATTTGAGAAATTCCCATCATGGAAAACAGCAAGTAGGGTGAATATCGAAAGGAGAGGGGCAAATAGTCCGTAGGAGAAATAGTGAGATGTGAAGATCGAGCGGCTAAAAGAATAGCAGAATTTTAATGAATTTCTTTTTCAGGTAAAATATGATTTCATTGTGATCCAATATAGATGTGAAAATCAGAATTGTTTTAAAGTCTGATATCTCTTATGAGTAAATATATATAATCAGCCCTGAAACCCAAGGGCTGCGTACTGAATTCATGAATTTAACACACTCAAGTCCGACTATACTTGATTCCAGGCATGATTTCAGTACTGAACTTATGGGTAAGTTGCACCTGTTGCGGTGGTGTTGCTAGGCCATCTTGTGTAAGTCCAGTCTTACCATGAAGTCTCTAAAAAGTATGCAACGGAAAATGCGAACTATATAAAAATAGTCCGTCCTTAAGATTCCCAGTTTGTTCAAATAATTGGCTTATAAAGTAATGCTGGATTTCTGACCAACTTTAATACCATCTTGGTATTTTGTTTATTTGGATCTATTATTATTATTATTTCGATCTATTCAATCTAATTTGATGCCATATCGAAAGCTCTTTACAAAGGGATTTGAGAGAAAATTATGAATTTTATGGGTTAACCCAAGAATAGTTTCTTCTTCTAGAATTTCTTATTTTAGGAGTTAATCGGGATTGACTGTGAGTCTTTCAGAACTGAAATGTTTTTAATATTTCCCCTAAGAATGTACACTTTCAACTAGGTTCTGCTCCTCTCCACTGTTCGCAAAGAGCGTCTTAAGCATGCCTACACACACACACACACACACACACACACACACACATCTACCCTCACCTGGACAAACAGTCAGAAAGCTTCGGCGTTTCGTTATGAAATACGCTTTACTCTTACTTTCAAAAGCTTAAGAGATACCTTCGCTGCCATCATCGTCGTCCAAGCCGAAGCCGCAGCCACAACAGACTCTGTTAACTTACAGCCCCGACCGCAAACTCCAGCTCTGTCCAAGCTTGGCCGCGAAACTTGGCATCGACAGCGTCTGTTGTGGCTTTGCCAATAGTCTTGAGGCACTTGCTCCGCACAGTCGCGTTGTGCAGTTGTTTCGATTAGGACGTGTGGTACGCTTAGCAGCGCACGGTAAGGAAAACATTCGCTGGAAACTTGGACCGTTTTTTGTTGTTGTTGAAAATCGCCAAGCAAAGTTCAATCCGAACCCATTACGATTGCTGATCTGGTGCAGGCTGACGAGTATCTAGCACAGTTTGAACTTGAACGCGGCCAGTCCGATGTGTCCGATGTGCGAACATATGTGTGCACCGCCGCAGTACATACATATGTACATATAGAAAGCGCAACTGCATTTTGTAGCAGCAGACTCGCTTGGACTCGTCGAAAAGAAAGTTTTTTGTTGCTAAATATATCAAACAAAAATAAAGAAATACAGCAAAAAAAAAAGTGCAAAGTTTTGGTTGGTTTTTGCGCGCTCAAAGTTTTCCAACCCCTCCCTCCCCATCCCGCTAATGTGGTGCGCGCGCGTACATCTGGAAAATCGGTGCAACAAAAGTAAAGTAAAATATCGCGAGTGTTTTGTAATCTGTGGATGTGTGTGAAACCGCGCTAACGAAAACCCAAATAATAGGGACAGAAACTGGCAGAAAAAAAAACAAAACAAAACAAAACAAAACCAACACAGTCAACGCAAAATACTGTAACACAACAACAAATCTAAATTGTAATATTGCGACACCATTAAAGCCTTTGTATGCAACTGAAACTAAGCTTTTCTCAACTTGCAACTCGCAACTGGCAACTGCAATTGCTGTGCGAATGCTGTTGCTGTTGTTGTTGTCTTTTGGTATTTTACGTGTAGATTCTGTGAACTCAGCTCAAAAACGCAACATCAATAAAGTTTATAGTTACAGTTACAACAACGCCACAGCAACAACAACAAAAACAACATGGAATTTTCAACACATTTTATTTGGCTGCTGGGATTATGTTTATTGCTATTAGAAACAGGTAAGTTCTGTGAACAATTTCATGTCTAAGACAACAACAAAAGGCTGAATCATCTCACGACAAAAAACTATGCACTCGAGAACAAATTCTAAGCCACGACGACCACACAGATTTAGTCGAGCCTAAGCCTGCGCATGCGCACACTTCACTTGACGGATGGTTTCGGCCAAGAGTTTTTCACTGCAATTGCAATTTGTCAGTGGGTTTTTGGTCAACGACCGTGCCTAGTGTTTGCCTTCGCTTGGGATTTGAGCTGTGAAATTTTTGTACAAGTGTTTGTAGTTTGCACACAGATCAAGTGCATTTACCCGAAATCAGTTTAGAGCACGCGATGCTTTGAAAATACATTGGGGTGCTCTTACTCATCCACTTATTTATATGCAGATGTTAAGCTTAACATCAATTCTTCTTCATTATTATGGAAATACGATTTGTTACGCCGAAAAAAATGAATAAAGAAGACAAACTTGTTTCACTTTCAACGCTTAAAACCAACATCTGAATAATATAAAGAAAAAAAAAAAACAAACACCGTGTCAACTCAAAGCATCTAGAAACAAGCTCAGCCATCTGACACATGTTTATCGATTTTTTTTTTGTGGTTGTTAGGTGTCTGAGTCCAAAAGACAAATCAATTGTTAGTACGGATGCAAATTAGTGTCAAAATAAGATGTTTCGAAGCTTGAGTAAATAACAGCAAGGCAATGCAGTCATCCGGTAGACGGAGATGGAAAATTTGTGAGTTCTTGGTTGTGATTTTGTAGAATTCGAACAGTCAGACTGACCTTTGAGAACTTGAAGGCACCGGAATTTTCCCAGACTCAATTTCTTTAAAAAGTTGTCCTGAAAAAGGGCTCGGTCGCAGTTTGTATACCCTTATAACACGTTTTTCTAACTAAGACTACTTTTCCGAACTTTCCTTTCTATGGTAGCTATACTATTTGGAAGTCCGATTTTGACCAAACTTCGAGGAATTATGCAAAGGCCTTACAAACGAACATGTGAGAGATTTCGAGTGGATTTCATTTAAAACAAAAAAGTTTTTCTCAACAGAACTTATTTTTCGACCGATCATTTGTACTGCAGCTATATGCTATAGTTAACCGATTGTGACAAAACTTTGTAATATAGTGTGAAAGCATATCAATTAAATAAATGCCATTTTTAAGGACATTTCCATGGAAAACAAAAAAGTTTTTCTCACTAAGACTACTTTTCGGACTCCACTTGTCTATGACAGCTATACTATATAGATGTCCGATTTCGAGCAAACTTAAAGGAATCAAGGAAGAGCATAGAAAATTAAGAAATACAAAGTTTAGAGGCGCTTCCATTAAGAACAGAAAAATTTTTCTCACTAAGACTGGTCTTTCGACCTATCGTTCCTATGACAGCTATATGCTATATTCAGCCGATCCGGCCGGTTTCGACAAATGTGCAGCGTATTTGTACTTAAAGGCTTGGAGCAAAGTTTGGTGAAGATAGCTTTCAAACTGAAGGAGGATATAGCATGGAAACAGACGGACATGGCTAAATTAACTCAGCTCGTCGAGCTAATCAAGAATATATGTATACTTTACTTCCTTCCATGCGTTACAAAAATATAATGTCATTTAATATCAGAAATGTTGCATCACATCTAAATTTATAGTAATTTAAGCTTCAAGTTTCTAAAATTGTAAATTTTTACCCTTTTTAGGCACGTTTTTGGGGAAATCATTTCCACTGTTTGTCGCTTTCATATTTTCGGAAAGTAGCACTCATTAGCTTTGAAATAAACCATCCCAAACAATTCCACTATTTTTTACAATCGAGATATTCCTATTTTAGCACTTGTTTAGGAATCCTAAAATATTCTATATTTATGTAGCAATATTTTTGGATTACTACACAAGTACTAAGACAGGTGTATATATTGGCGAGAAGGGGACCGACTCTTTCCAGCGGTATATTTGATTTTGTAAGACACCGAACCATATGCAGTTGCCTGTTATTGTTGTTGTGGTTGTTTGTACGGGGATTCAACTTGGTTCTGAGCCAAACCATGCCTTACCGAATCGCTTATTCATGTACATAAAGCGAACGGCCAACCTTATCAGCATCTGTTGGATATGCTAAACATAATACAGATTCAATCTAATACAATTGCTATACAACTACTTCTTATTTCGCGGGACGATGAAGCCAAAATTTATATATAATAAAATCAAATTTGTAAACCTCTTAATGTCTGTGAAGGCTCTAACGAGTCGAGCACTGGTTCACAACTTCTAAGATCGTTTATTTGGAGAATGTCTTAGTTTGTCTGATTTTTACTTTCAAATTATTTTTCAACTGCTGAATTAACGACCGTTTTGGAAAATGCGACTTGTCGGAAAAACATTTCTGTTCGATTTTATTAGGAAAAATTCAGATTTATAACGATTATGAAATATGGCATGGACTGACATTTATGCTTGCAACTTTATCACATGCAAAATTGTCTTTTTTTTTTATCTCTCCTGAGCTCTAACTCTAAAAAATGGCGGTTAAATAGATGCATATTAAATTTGAAAAGTATACCCAAAGTTTATAGAAACAATTGTCCTTGCGGTAGCCTTTCACAAATGTTATCTCACTTTCATATTAAATCTGTAAATAATTTAAAGCTCATGTCTAAATTAGTATTTATGTGTGTAGTAATTTAACATAATCTCTTACCGAACTATTAACTACCAACGTCAGGCTGCATATTTCCAAACGAAAAGCAACCCCTCGATGGTTTTACCTGCACAAATTGGCTTACTAATGTTTGCTTAAGACCACCATGATGATTAATCGATTGTCACTGGGCGAGCGATGAAATGATTTACATACTCGTATTGTGTATGTAAATAGTTTGCGATCACCTGCTCTATTTACCCAACATGAAACATCAAATTATAACAAGGCAAAGCCAAAAGTTCGAGCCATTGGTCACTTGGTTTTGTCCACTCAACAAAATGCTAGGTAATGGTAATGGACTTATGTAAGTTATGCCAATCAGTCAGCTAGCCAGCCAGCCAGCCAGCCAGCCAGCCAGCTTATGGCACAGATATTAATTGCATACACACAACCTGGCCGAATGAATTGAGAGTTAAATAAGTGTTTTGGCTGAGTGAGTGAGTGTGTCTTATATGTAACCGAGCAAATTGCGGTTATAATAACTGTTAATAATCTACAAACAGTTCACTTAATTGTTTTTTTTTAACATATATTCAAATATGCCAAAATCAGGCTGCAGGCGAAAAATAATGAAGTAAACGAAATGCTTTATGAATATGCATGAGAGAGTTGCTTTCAAATTCCATTGGAATGTATGCGTTGTGTTTAGTTAAGCAGGGAAATAGCACTTAGTTTTTTTTTTTATTAGGCGTAAAATTAGCATTCGCTAATAAAAAATATTTCAGTAAAAGGTTTCATAAAATTTCTTAATACCAGAAAAAATTGATTAGATTTGTGAAAAATAAAAGAACTGTTTAGTTTAGTATCAAAAGTTCAAATTTACAAATTAGCTTTCAGTTTCGATGCGTTTACAATTTTACCCACACAGAACACATCCATCCCGACCAACTTCAATCTGAAACGATGTCAAAAGTCGGTCAATTCTTAAGTTAACTACGGAATTCTTTCTTGATCCTCTCGGGTGAGCTTGATTGTAGCTTGATATGAGCGTATTACAACAAAATATGGAATTGATTTTAGCTTGTCATTTAAGGTCATGATTTACCTTTAAAGTCGGCTTGATGCCAGAATTCTCGAATTAAATTAAACTCTCAGTATTGAAAATACATTTAATCCGAAAAGGATTGCTTTCAAAATGACCTAGATTGATAAGCTCAATATACAAACTTGATGTGTCCCCAAAATAAGCTTCCCTAAAGATTTCATACTTATCTAAAGACCTTTTTGGTATTCAAACCAGCAAGTTCTTCTTCTTGCACACCCCTGATTTTCTTCAATAGTCCTCAACTTCCCATATTGCCATAAATGTTTGGGAATTTCAAGGCAGCACAGGTGTAAAAGTAGACGCAAAACTTCTTATTGTTAAGCTTTTGCGTATGCCTCACTATATTTGTGAGAGAGACTATCTTGAATAGACTCTCGCCATTGACAGCAAATCATCAGTAGTCTTCTTGTCAAAAATGCTTTAACTGGTAGGGAATTCCAAGACAACCTAAGTGCAAAAACTTATACAAAATTTCAATCGCTAAGTTCACTAAAGCCTCTTGTGAACAATAAGGCTTATTGATGAGTGTTTTTATTTGTTTTTCAGTGTTTTTTTCAGTACTTACTTTAATCTTGATGAAAGATAATTGGATTTTATAGAAGTATCCCTACTGGATACACAAACTTTAATGTTCCAAGCCTTTCGTACTTATATTAAGTAAAATCAAGTTCGACTCGAACTACTAAACAACGAATTTTTTTAAGCTTAATGTGTAGCATCCTTAGTGCTGATCAGTTCATGAAAATTGCTAGTCTTTCCATTTATATTAAAACCTTAAGTATAAACCTACATACTTTCGACATTATGTAGGATTGATTAAAGTCTGAATATTTCATCATGTATGTCAAAATGTTGCCATCGTATTGCGGTGTTTTCATTATATCAAATTTCAGTTACATAATACCAAGCAATATTGTTGAATACATTCAAAAATTAATTAACTCAAAGCATCCCCTATCAGTTTCACAGTTTCACGTTTAATAGGATACGCATCAAGGCCTCGTGCTGCTTATTCTTTGTTTCACTTTCGCTTTGGGCCTTAGTATTGACCTTTCCTACCGACTTTCGCATGGTGACAGTTTTTTTTGTTTGACAGCATTTTCCCTGCTTGTAATACATAATTTCACTGCAGCAAAAGCAACAATTACAATGCGTGAAAATATTTTCATTTGAGTCAAAGTCACAACGCTTGTTAAGCTTCTTTTTTTATTTTTTAAGTTATCTAGTGTGTTTATTTGTTTTATTTCTCGTGTAAAGTCAGCGAAGCAACCAAGACCCACCGACCGACCTTTCGTTAATTTGTAGAAATACGAAATGGAAAGTATTGTCACTGGCCCACTGAGCGTTCGCTTTAAGGTTTGATGGCTTTCTATTTTATGTTGCTGTTTTTTTTTTTTATAATATTTTATAATGCGAGCAGCAGCGGCCGTGGTTTATTGTGTCATCAGTGGCAAATATGTGTTGCCCCGGGTTAGAGAAAATTAAATATAATAATTCTTTTGACGCTTAAACTCAATAATTGTTATACGAATGTTACGTTAACATTCAACTTAGGAAATCGTTCACTTTCTATCTAGGCTGGCCCCTAATTTAAATGGAAATGCTACGTGCCATTCTCGTCGTGTGTGTGTGTGTGAGTGTGTTGTAATATCGATTGAAATTTTATACGCATCGAGTCGCACTATGTTTCTCTGATTGAAATTGAAATGTATGCCTTACATAGACCATGTGATATTTGTTCATACATACAAAAATAATTTAATCGTTTTTTGGAAAAAGGAAAGTGAAAAATGCAACACGCCAGCGTGTATAAAAATTGAAGTAGCTGCACGTTTTCCATTTTGCTGGCTTAAGTATTAATTATTTTTGCCAGGGGAGAATATCCGCTGTATTTAATCGCTAATTATGCGAATATGGAATTAACTTAGTGGGTGGATCGACTAGGTTTGTTTGCGATGTGGCCTTCTTTATCTTGTCATGCACAGACAGCTGCAAGTAGTGCATACGTTTTATATTTATGATAATTGGAAGACTGATTCGTTGGCCTAGAAAACCCTAAGTATACTTTATACAAAGCGGTGGCTGTGTTGAGTTGAATTGTGCTCATTTGAAAAACATTTCTTCTTAAAAAATTGGCAGAACATTTTGTTCCTATTTTGAGGTGAAGTTTACTTATTTTCTGAACAGGTTTTTTTCCTCTGTACGAACTGAGCATAATTTCTATTATCTTAGAGAATAAAAAACATACTTTTTTAAAGATCCTCCAATGTTACCCAATTCTAGAATAATATTAACTTAGGTCTTAAGACTTAAACACTCGAAACAGGGCCTTAGAACTTAAAACATTAATCTCGTACATTTAACATTGTACCGCTTGACCAGGAAGGTAGGCACTATCAACGATATGAAAAGCATGATGATCACTTTCAGTCTCTTCCTGGAGACAATACAAAAATGGCAAGCAGTCTTATGCTGCACCCGACTTGGCCGACATTTTCCAAACACGGTACAACGAACCTATGCAAAACACAATACTCTGCAGTTGTTCCACCGGATAAGTTAATATTCATGTTGCCAGACGAACTGCAGAATCTGCTGCTTTTGTCAGAGACCCTTTCTAAGCATTTTACGGTTTTAGTTCTTATCTTTGGAAGAACTTTAATGACTTAAGGTGATCTGGACCGCTCTATTTAATTATTTATTACTTAAAATATAGGAGAAACGGAGAGGTACGATTTTGGATGCTTCTTAAAAAGTGAATTTCATACAAACAAGAACTGCTGGCCAGTTAAATGAGCGATGTGTCAGCTCCTCACCCCGGCAACCGCCTTAAACTAACTAAATGATACTCCCAGATTGTTGTATGACATTTCCATTGTCAATATCTACAGCTATTAACAGTTAGCCAAGTAAACACAAAGATTGGGAAACCTTTAAAAATGTGTTCATATTTTTCCGATTTTTCATAGAAAGAACACAGGAGCACGCAGTGAATTCCACTTACTTCCTTCTAGTTTCGAAAAACTTATTCTTTGAAATTAGATTAATGTTTGCATAAAAGTATAAACTATTTGTGATTGTTTTAAGTATAATCGTTCCACCGTCTATAGAAATTTACATTTAAAAACATAAAAAACTATCCCAAATTTTTACCCATTCCCATATTAAAAGTCATCAGAATGTCAATGGCAAATCAGCTATTACCGCATATTTACATAGACGGGGAGGCAAACAAACGTACAACGCCCACTATTGTGAGGCGGTGTCAATGCTTACCGTGCGAAAGTGTTGGCGCATGCGGAAGAGTGTCATTAAATTACTCGAAGTGTAATTTGAACATTTTGCATACTTATAAGTCCGCCTGTTTGTTTGTGTGTGTGTGTTTGTGTATTTATATGTGTATCATTATGGCGCAACTTGAATTACAGAGTGCAACACACACACACACACAGAGAGAGAGAGAGAGAGAGAGATATAGTGCACTTTCGCTTTTCACACAAAACAAAAGACTTAGGCAACGAACTTGGGCCGGAATAAATTTGCACATTTTCTTATAGTCCCTGAATTTGGTTAATTTGCCACAAATTTGGAAATGTTTTGTGGTTCCACACGCTGGCTCGCACCCAACTCCCCCCAGCAATTCACCTTGAATTTCGTTTTGGCTGTGCAACATGGCCGCCGCGTAACACCATCCATCAAGCAAGTGGCAATCAATGCGCTTGATGTCTCCACACATACACCGAAGCAAGTACGATCATTGCTCCACTTAACACTCTCACACCTGCCACTGCCACCGATGTGAATGTGTTGGATTGCGTAAAAACTTTTCATTTTTATGATTATTTTATGCGTATTTCACATTTACGGCTGGTTGAATTCAACTTCATACCCGTAACTTTGTAATTGATTAGACAGGCCGGAGTTGAGGCTGCGAACTGAGGCAGTTTGGTTCATCGTCGTCACACATTCTATGCGGTGGCTCATGTAATTACAAAACCCGCCAAGACCCACAAATGGGAACTTGGTATGGGAAGCGTTATGCAAATCGATGTCAGTGCATAGCTGAATGTGGCAATGTTAATTTATAGACAGACAGTCATATATCATTGTCGCTGGGATAGTTGGACAGTTGGATATGACCTACTTAAGTGTGAAGCACTCGAAGCTTATGTTTCGAACCATTTGCAATTTGTGGGCTGAAATGTGATTCCAGCCAAAAGGGTGTCAAAACAGTTGGATCGTCAAATGAGACACAGGCATTCTACATTTGTGTCGCCGAAGCAGTCAAAATATTTTATGTTAATTGAAACTGATTTATGTCTGCATACTAACATCTTGGCGGTGTGGCACCCATGCAACCGAGCGCACTGATGACATGTCGCGGGCATAACATTAGTTGTACAAAGGTGGAGCCTTGGCAAATAGAATGGTAGCTACTTGTAATATTTTTTACAAACATCAGCAAACTTCGGTGGTGACAGTCAGAGCTTAACAGTTATATTCACTGAGGACTGCACACTTTAAGGACAGATAAATATAAAGCAGAACTTGTCCTTTTCGCTCTGATCGGGACTTCAAAACTTGAGAAATCGTTCAAAAAGTGTCTTAAGCTTTAAAGATTTCAACTTGAATATGAAGATATTTTATTTTTAATTAATTTACTGGCAGAATGAAATAAATGACTTGGAAATGCAATGAAAAAAATCTTTTGCTAAAAAGAATCCCCTAATTATTGCCTATAAGAAGGGAAACTTATTCATCAATCGGTTCTTCACTCGAAAAAGGTTAATCCTATTTATAGTATTAAGTTAATACATTGAAATATTCTGCTCACAGTTACCAAAATATCGAAAAAAAGAACACTATTTTTTATAAGTACTTTGCGAAGTTGCAGTTTATAAAAGAATACTCGGATCAATAGAAATTACCCATCTTTCCATAACAAATGAGTTAGAGTTAGGAAGTTTAAGAACAGACCCGCTTAAAATATGATAGACGAACTGTTTCTCAATGCACCACAAATCGGACAACCATATCCACTATATCTACAAGAAAACCATACCAAGGTAAATTCATGATCGAAATGGGCGTAACTTAACTTAATATGCGTGTGCATAGAAATATCGTTAAGCCTGGACAGTCATAAAGTGTAGAGTGTCAGGTAATTTTAAGAATTAAAAATTATATGCTTAAAATCGCACACTCACACAAAAGAACTGCAACTTGGCGGCAGTCATAATATTGGCTCGTACTGCAACTGCAACGAAAGGCGAACACAACAACCCAAGTAATGCCTGCAAGGTCGTCTTACTGCACATGCACATAATTCAGCAAAATTTTTAGAAAGGTAAAGTCATGCTGAATGATTTCGAAAACGTGGCTGCATTGTTGGGCGTGCAGAACTGGACAAGGACACAGTCCAATTTAGCTGGCAGGGCCAGGCCAAAGGGTAAAGTGTTCATAAATTCAATAGATCACCTCACATGGATTTTGACAAGCGGCTGGCTTGTTCATGCATAAGCGCACATATTAATTTTGCCAGCGTTCCAGGAAGCCAGATTCGTGTTTAAAGTTTACACCTCTTTTATTGTTTTTGTTTTGCTTTTAAAGACACGAGTAAATTGATAAACTGGATTTTGTTTTTTATTTTGCAGATGTTCAATGCAATGACCTTGTTGCATGCTTGTGTTTCCCTTTCTTTTTGTTGTTGCCGAATAAAGACTCAAGGCTGGCAAGGGTCAGATGGCCGGGATGTGCACATCTTTTAGACGCATCGCATCATTTATCAAATGATTTTGTAGCACTTGCATTTCTCACTTTCACTTAGTGGCAAAAAGCCGCTTAAATGGACGGTGACGGTGTCCGGTCCCCGCAGTGACAATGTGATTGTATAATATGCCGCCACTCTGTCTCCATGCCCGTCTGTTTGTCTGTCTATCTCTCTAGTTAGTGCCCGCTCACATGTAATGAGGTGCAGGACAGCTGAACTGATTATTAAGCATTGCGTTGCATTTTGAGCTTTCAACGCCACTGCAGAGCACAATTAATCATAAAGTGCGTTGGGGCAACATGCATACTTAAGTGCCCCCCCCCCCCCCACTCCAAACATAATTCCCATTGCCCAATTATAACTCGCATGTGCACGAAAAATCGGCCTCTTCCATTGAAAAGGTTACACGTTGGGAAATGAAACAAATCGTAATTGGATCAGCTTTGTTTTGCAAATAGGTAGAAAATGAGACCAAAAATATAAGAAAATATTCAACACAAAATCACTGAAGCGGCAAACCTGGTTGTTAAACAGATAAACACTCAACGTCAATGCAAATTACTCACAAACACACCAAACACACACACACACACACACATCACAAGACAAACAACAGTTGCAAGTCAGCCCCCTAAAATGAAAAAAAACAGTGCCTCTAGCTAACGGCTACAAAATGACCTTCACCTTTTCCAAGTTGCTGATGAGAGAGGAAAACGATGATAATTTACATGAAATCAAATACCGAAAACGTTTGGGCACCAGCAAATACAAAAGAAACACACAAAAAATACAAGAAGATGCAGTGAACAGATTTCAATAAATCTGCCTAGTAAAGTTATCACAATGCGAGGAAAGTCATAAGCCATACAGTGGTTCAAAATCAAACCAAATTGGACAAGGGCTAGAAATTTTTCATAGCCTAGTGGACTGGATTAAGGTGAAAGCTACTAGGAATAAAGAAAAGCTATATAAACCCTTGAATATCCTTTAATTTGTCATCTTAAAGCTTAGCTCTTTGAGGAATTTGTTAAGTTGTATTAACACAAGTAGAAGAGGTCCTTGTTCCGCGTTTTGTTGGGTCAATGGGTGCTTATTGGTCCGTAAACTGCATTAAAAAAAGGCGCGGATTGTTACAAATATTTTGTTCAATTCAATAATTTTTTCGATACTGAAATATATTCTATTCTATGGCCAATATATCACTCCATTTTGTGCAAAGCTCTGTTAGATGCAATGTTTAGAAAAAAAAGATGACTTAAATATTGAGAAAAGTATCCCCTCATACGATTATACACAAAAAAGTTCAGGCATTGCATAGTTTCGGTGTGTAATTCTCCCATAATTGGTCTTAAATAATACTATAAATTCGGCAAAGATTTCCCATGATTTTGATGGCACAAGAGCTGAGAGATTTGGTTATATAAAAGGGTTAAGGATCAATTCGAAACTCTGTCTGATGGTAGTCGCTTTAAGTCTAAAATTTCGTTAGTAAACTTAACTGAATTCAACCTAAAACCTTTGTGGCTCTCGGTTTGGTTCAACAATTTCGAAAGGGCGTCGGATCAGTTTGCGTTTGCAATTGGTGACTCGTTTAAGGTATGGTTCAGTTCAGAACCAGTTTGCATCCCTTATTCGCTTACTTATAATAAGGTTTAATCCCTTCCTTGGTAAGAATTCAGCTTGCATTTGCATGAGAAATCATTTGAAACATATTTTTCCGTACTTTTTTCTGCAATTTGGAAACTTATTCATTTCTACTTGGAATGAAAGAAAGAATCCGTGCTTACCGTACTGAATCAGAGTCTAATTTGCTGCGTCAAGAAGATAAACTTGGTGCCGGACAAAAACTTCGGAGTTTGCATGATTTTTAAGTAATGAATAAGTCCCGACTAGTCCTAAGGATACTAAAAATCTTTTGCCGCATAACTGGTCTCATTGTTCATTTCCTAAAAACCTCTTCCGGCATTAATTGTTTTGGTTTAAAGCTTTGATTAGCTTGGGTTTTCTCCAAAATTATTTGTGTTTTCAAATCATTTCTGATTTTGACATATTTTGGGTTATTTGGGTTACTTTTTCGATATTTCCCAAACAGTAATACATAAGTAGTATTTGTTCATCGTTTGCCAGCCAGCAGCTGTCTCCTCATGTCAGCATTGCCATAACTGTTTGGGGATTCCAAAGCAGTATAAGTGCAAAAATCGACACCAAAAGACAACGCACAGTTGCCAGAAGCCTTTGTTTGAATGGCAACGGCTACTGATGAGAATACAGGGATTCTCTTGAAACAGTACTAGCAATTGCTAAGAACAACTTCAAAAATTTTTGGATCTGCACTTTAAATGCCCAATATATTCTCTATTAAACTACTAAAAAAAATCAAAGAAATCAAATATGAAAATTTTGTACACTCTGCACTTTTTGATTAGCTGCTTGAAAATTCTTGTACCTCGCCTGCGGGCAGCTAAGCACACTATGCCGCCTAACCACATATGTTTACGCAAATAAATTATGATTTTTGGCAATTAATCACCCACTGTGCGTCATTTGTTGTCGTTGAACTTGAACTGTTCGGCAGGTAAAAGCAGTCAACGCCAACAGCAAACGCCAAAATGAATAAAAACCCGCCTGTCGGAAAGAAAAAAACAACGAAAATAGCTTTTAACCAAGATGCGGTGGCTGTCGGGTTTTTGTATTGTGACTGGTTAAACCACTGTAAGCGTAGATTACAACTCCAACTCCAACGCCATGAGATGCTACATGAGCTGGGGGATGGATGGGGATGCGTTCGTCTCGGGTCATACAACCCAAAACACCAAACTTGACTTTGACCAACCAAGCCAATTTAAAGGCAGACCGAATACGAAAATGCTTTTAAGGAGCTGTAATTAAGAATTGTCTAGCCAAATGGAGTTTATTTGTAAGCGGGTTAAAATACGGCCAGGATAAGATGTGGCAATCGTTTGGCCGTTCGGCCAAACAAGACATTAACCCAATAAATTGTGTTCAACACACGACAAAGCTTCATTAACAGCTTTTAATCAAGTTGTCTAATTGGCAAGACAAACGAAACGCAACGAAGCCGCAGCAAGGTCTAACCACACAAGAAGAGGAGAAACCAAAAACAAAAACAACAAAAAACAAGTAAATGGTAAAGAAAAAATGTGTTGATTGTTTGGTAAATAATTAATATTTTTCCAAAGTATACAAACGATTTGCAGCTAGCAAATGAGCAAATAAGACATATCGAGTTTAAGTTTCAGACAAATCAAATAATGATCCATCGTATAGGGAGATTATCTAGTGGCGAAGACAGAGCAGCCAAAATTTCTGATGCGATAATTCGGAACAAAAGATATACCATATATATATTTAATAAAGTTTTATGGATTTTTTATTTGAATTTAAAAGTACCAAAGTATCTGTGAACCAATTAAACTGAATGAATGTTTGGCTTATTTCGAAAGGCTGCATTTTGAATGTAGGCACTTAATCTTGGTTCATCCCTTGGTCCGGCACGAACTTCAGTTCTTCTTAATCTTTCAGAGAATGTCCACCAATGTTACCACGACCTCTTCTTGACATCGGTCCAAAATATCGAACTGTTAAGTATTATCCCTTATGTTAAAATCGCACTGAAAGTTTTCACTAATCTATAAATTATCTATCAAAAAGTCAAAATAAAGAAAAGAAACATACAAAAATTATGCAAAGCAAACGTGTAAAATTCTAAAAACGAAAAGAAACAGAAACAACATATGCTGAGCTGTCAAAAGGAATGTCCGCCTACTGCGCCAAGTGCTGAAATGTAATTAAATTGAACTAGAAAACGAAATGTTGAGATTTTCTCAACTTATGTTAATTTCTTATCAAACAAACCCGCAGAGTAAAATATCCAATTTGGTCCAGCCCTTTTCTAGTTTTAAGCTTCAAGAAAACCTCAAGTACCATTTTGATAAGCTAAGATTCTTAAATGTACAATTTTAACAAAATAAAGTTTGTATAGGATGGACAAAGCCCCTTTCCCATAGTAATGTACCACTCTTTGTGCTGCTTTCTTCACTACCTTAAACTGCCTTCCACAATGTTATGTACACAGATTTGTGATACGGCCAATGTCAGGGTCTCAAGCAGTTGCTTCTCGAGTGTTCCAAATAACTTTACTTCCGTTTGTCTTCAAGTATTCCCCATTGTTTGGGAATTGACCAAGTCAATAATAATTTGATGACTAATTTCAGTTAGTTTTGCTTAAGCGGATATCATTTGTTCAAATTGATTTTTATCCGGTTTGCTTGATTGTCACTTTTTTTTTGTGTGTGCGTATATTTTGATTAAATATGCGAATTTTAAATGCTGTTGCTGATGATATTTGGTTATGATAGGTGGCTGACAAAAATTAAAATTATAAAATACCACTTGAAGGTCAACATAAATATCTAATGATGGCTTAGACGCTTTTGTTGTTTTGCCTTTGGCTAAAGGAACTAAGAGTTCAAGAAAATTGTTGGTTAAATCAAAGCCTACACAAGTATTTTTCCAGTCAATGTCATGTCGCAGTCGTCGTCCCCTATCGCCGGTGTCACATCTACCGTGTGGAGCTCTGCCTTGTGCGCAATTTGTTGTAGAATGTCAAGACATGAGTAAGGGAATTCAGACAACAAACTATCTGTCTGTAGGTAGGTTGTAAGAAAGAAAAAATGGCCAACAAAAATATGCTGAAAAATTATTGTTGGCATGTAATCAGGGCAAAAGGATCGCATAAAATATATAAGTATGTAAGAAGGCGTGAAGTGCCCTCACACTGGCACGAGTCCTACGCAATTGTGGCTGACAGCGCCAAAGAAATTTATGGCACTGAAATATGTACAAAAAAAATATATTGGTTATGCCTGCACATAGCACAAAAGGATGATCATTTTATCTCCGACTTCACATCGTGTTCGTTCTGAAAGTGCAACTTGTAATTCATGGCCAGCATTGACAATTAAATGGGTGTGACGGACAGCTGCTGTCCGGCAAAATTTTCCCACGCTTGCTGCGGTTTGCCCCTGCACCTTCAAATGCAAAGTTAAGCAACCATATGCCCGACCACAACTAAGGCGGTGCCACCAATTTATTGTAGTTCAATGAGAATACGTTTTGTCTTTGTAATTCTAGACGGTGTGCTGATTTCTGTCTATGTTTTTCAGATAAAATTGATTTACCAACTCGGCTGACTTAACGCTGTCAAATTATGACAGGTGGTCCGGTGTTCCGTTCACCATTTATGTGTCATATTTAATTTATTTCACCAATTATTTGTCATATACAAACTTTCAATTTGAATTCTTGTTGCATTTTTTATTTCAATTTAATGGCAAACCTGTATGTATGCATATATTTATTTCTACCAGTTAGTTTATAGCCAAAAGTTCAATTAAAAGAAGTAAAAAAAAAAAATAAGCCTCGAAGTTTTTACACTCTTTTCAAATATTTAGTATCATAAAAAATGTATTTAATAATCCCTTGATTATGACAAATTGGTCGCATATTTTACATTTTATGAATGTTTTGAATTATCAATATAATTGTGGCTTTTAGTGTAAGCTTTGCTCCAATTAAAGAGCACATTAATAATAAAATATATGGCCACTAGGCTGCCATATACAGTTTATGGAAGAAGTGGAAGTGATGTTAGATAATGCTTGTCTTGAATCTGTTTTAGGTAAGGCCCCTGCAAATGGTAATTTTGACCAGTATTACTCTAAATCTTTGGAAGATATGAATTTATTTTGAAATTATGGAGGTGGAAATGGGCTGGGAAGTCGTGCTTCATTAAAATATTCGATATCTGGGTATTTCCATGATGTCGCAAGTGACACTTTCCGCCTGACTATATTCAATTTTAATTGTACAAATTCACCGTCTTTAACTTTAACGTCAATAAGTGAAAAGTTTTTTTTTTTACTATTTAAAATCATTTTTGAATAAGCAAGTTCAAGTTTGTAAAGTCGAAATATTGAAATATGTTACAAAAATATACAAAAAAATGTGCAGAATATTTTTCAGAAAAAAATAACTAACTATAATTAATAAATAAATTACTTGATAATGTTTGTCTTCTTATATATCACAATCTTCTGGCCAAAACCAATATTCCTAATTTTGGCAAGAGTAGAGCACCAAATGTTATATCAACTGGTTCAATCAAATTGAGACAGAGACCCAACAGTTCAATGACTTTGATACCGCACAATGTCTGGTATCGCGACTTAAGCCATAGCCATTCACCTAAACCAATTTTTTTTCCCGGTGTGTCTGGCCGACAACAATCCTCGGCATCGCATAAAGAAGCACTCTCCCCAACAAAACGAAATGTCATCAAACTATATGCCCGGCAATTGGAAACCTGTTGCCATCAAGTTGGGTTGTGCTGTGACCACTCTTCGGTGACATTGAAAACACCAAAATTCAGGTTCGCATTGCGTTTAACCAAATTTGGCTGTGCGTTGGTGCAATGAGCCAAGCCAAGCCAAGCCAAGATGCGAAAACAACATTAGGAAAAAACGAAATAACGAAACAGGCTAGTGAAATGGATGTGGCAAATACAATACATAAAACTACATGACAGACCCTGTTAGGTGAATTACATTATTGCAGTCAAACATTACCATATTCAACGTTCGAATTGCAGCAACCCAACCTTGGCTTCATTTTTGCACACGAAATACACCAGCTAGAACAGCAATTCACAGAGAATACATGAGACCGTTTAGATTTTAAGCACTCGGCAACCATTTGTAGTTACACATGTTATTAATCAGTGGCACTTAGGGTGTACGCTTAGTTGTCTGCATTGTTTTATTTAAGAATATACAAAAGTTTCCCAGCAAGTTTGTGGCTTAAGTCTTTTGTTTCACCCACCAGCAGTTGGTCTGAATTTAATTGGTTCACATAACTGCCACTCCCTCGAGTCACTTGAGAATGGGAGCAGACAGCCATAAAAAACAGCTGCGTGTTGCCGCAATCCTGCTGGCGGAGTCAGCTATTGCATCACAGCTAAAATGTAGGCGTGAATGTTAGACGAAACACTCCAAAGTCCTTCAAATGACCAACACAAATCAAATAATTAACAATTTGTTTTACAATTGGCACCGGGGCGGTGACGACGGACAGCCTTTCGGTTTTACATTTAGCCGCTTGGGCTTGGCCATGGACTGTGTGGACCGTTAGCCGTTTAAGGCTTTTCAGTTTATTTGTGGTTGTTATTGTCTTTAATAGCATGAGTCACACCAATGAAATATTAGGCTCTAGACTTTGATGTCGGTATAATTCTTTTTAAGGTACGAGTAGGTTATGATTTATGCGCACTTATCGAAAAAGTTTCGACATTGATCGGATTGATTAAAAGTTGAAGTACTTAAGTAATTGATATGAATTTGAATTGCAGCTCTAATTTATTCTATGGCAGATATAAAATTTTGACCTTTTAGAGTTGCATTAAGTAGCATTTACAACAAGGTTTACAGCATATGCAACTTTGTTGATTGAAATTGAATGGTTTATGGTTCGACCAGTTTTGTATTAAATAGATTCCACTGTTCTACGAGCCAGAATTGGAATGGCCAATTTTTAATATCCTTTTTATAACCTTGCAGAGGGTGTTATTAAATTGTCCGGACATAATGTATGTATATATTCTTGATCAGCAAAACGAGTTAATGAGTTGATTTAGCAATGTCTGTTTCTGTGCTGTCTGCTCCGTCAGTTTAAAAGCTATCTTCAGCAAACTTTGCAGGAATTCTTTTAGTACTTAAACGCTGCACATTTGTCGGAACCGGCCGGATCGGATGACTATAACATAGGCTGTCATAGGAACGATTCGTCAAAAAGCTAGTTTTAGTGAGAAGAACTTTTTGGTTTTCAATCCAATCGTCACCAAACTCAGAATTTTTTAGTTTTTTATGCTTCTTGATGATTCTGACAAGTCTGGTCAAAATCGAATGACTATAAATTATAGCTGCCATAGGAACGATCGGTCGGAAAACTAGTTTTAGTGAGGAAAACTTTTTTGTTTTAAATGGAAACGTCTTCAAACTTTGTATTTCTTAGTTTGCTATGCTTTCCCATTATTTTTACCAAGTTTGGCCAAAATCGTACATCTATATAGTATAGCTATCATAGGAAAGTAGAGTTTGAAAAGAAGTCTTTGTAAGAAAAACTTTTTTGATTTCACCGTAAATGTTCTTAAAATTGTTATTTATTTATTTGATATGCTTTCACACAATTCTACAGAGTTTTGGCCAAATCGGATGACTACAGCATATGGCTGCAGTACGAATGATGGGTCGAAAAATAAGTTCTATTGAGAAAAACTTTTTTGTTTTTAATGGAATCGACTCCAAATTTTTTATATTTTCGTTTGTTATGCTTTTGCATGTTTGCACTAAATTTGGTCGAAATCGGAAATCTTTATGGCATAGCTACCATAGAAAAGTAAGGTCCGAAAAGTAGGCAAATCTCAAAAAACGTGCTGCAGGGGTATACAAACTTCGACCGAGACGAAATTAACTTTCCTCTGCTTTGTAGTATACTTTTTTTTACTCAGTGTGCATGTCTATAAGTTTTAAGGTTTCTAAAGTGCTGCCCATCGCCGTTGCGTACAGTGCTGCCCAGCATAATTGTTTGTTTTCCGTATATTTAGACTATCGATCATCCGCTCTACACCAAACCCTTAGAGGATTCTTAAATAAAGCAGCCAACATATAATGTGTAGAAGGTACGAACCATCCATATATGAAACTGTGGTCGATATGCCGATTTTTGCAAGGGTATTTAAACTTTGCTACCTACTCTGGCTAACATGGCTTAGCACTTTTGTTTTTGTTTTTTTGTTGTTGTTGATTTAATAAGGCGCTTTATGGTTGTCTAAGTGACGCCGACGCAGACTGAGACTGGCATAGAAACAATAATTGTTTTTGCTTCTTGCTGTTTGTCAGCATGTTGGCGGCATTCTCTTGCGCAAGCTGCGCGATTTGCCTTTTATAGGCCACTGCTGCCGTTGTTGTTGCTGTATCAGTGTTGAGGCGTTGAAATGACCCTGAATTTGTTTCTGTCGCGAGTCAAGAACATTGTACTACATGGTTCATAGCCACATACAATACATACATAATTAAAATGTCATTTGTATAAGTAGCCCGCGTCAATTGGCACAAAGAACCAACAAAAAAAATGCACCAATTATTGTATGCTTTAAGCTTAATGAAGTCGCTCCATAATGGGCACAAGAATCATTAAGATACTGTATCGCAACGAAAATACATGCAAGTCAGCAGCGGACCAAAATTCAATATTCACTAACATACACAAATCGTTGGCACACCCAAAATGTGTCGTGGTCCCATAATCCGCAAAGCGGCCATTCACTTTTTTTTTTTTAGATTCTAATGCCAAACTGCAAGCGCTTTTGGTTTTTGGCGACTCTTTACATACCCTGGCCAAATATAAACTATGCCTTATTTTTGACAACCTGAATGAGAAGGCAAGGGTAAAAACACTTCGACAATGTCGAAATTATTCCAATCTTTGGTTTCATTTCTGTGTCTCTGTGTATGTCGTTAACATATAACACGCGCCCACCATTACCATTAAGATTTTTCCTGCTTCAATTTTAATTGCAATTTAAATCCAATTATATGTGCATACAAATGACCGTTAAGATTGTGGTGGTCGTACCTTTGAGCGGTTCTGTAAACTTTGACAGATGATTGGACTATATAGTTTTGCATTGTATTTACATTTGCATTTACAAAATTATCTTGGAGAACAGATTATTTTGTCCCCCTTGAGCTTAATATAGAAGGTAAATAATTGCTTTTTATTTAAATTTGTAACAATTGATGCTAAAAGATTATTTAAAATAGGTGGGGCCTGGTTAAGCAAAGATTTCTTCGAAACTTGCACACAACCGGTCGCCTTAGGCAGCTATTAGTGCTTGCTGTGAAACAAGTGGCCATAAAAAACGAGGCCCCTTTTCTGTAATCCAGGCTGGACGCCTAATTTATATAGTCGCCACAGTAATCGTTTTTTTTTTTAAGAGGTTTTCAATTTTAATACATTTTTGTTTGTGAAATTAGACCTCGACATGGCGACCATGACGTAACTTACAGTCTTGGACAGTAATGACTGTGCTCAGCAAAGGATTTTGCTCCCTGATCAGTTATACATTTTCAATAATTATGGAATTATGGCAGCCAATTTGAACTATCATGCTACCTCTACGTCGAGCGGCAATTGTATATCGATATCGATACCGATATGCGTATATTGATGCATTTGGTTCGTTTTTTATGGGCAACAAATAATACTGAGCAAGAAGATCCAGTATATATTGCTGATTTAAAATGATGTTTGAGTGCTGGCAACTGTAATCGGAAATATAATCAAGGAACCAGATCTTATTCTTTGCTGTTGAACCGAACTGACAATTTTGGTTTGCTAAAGTTTTTGGTTCAGTTAATAACTTAACAAATATGAAAATTTGTAGGTAAACACATTCTATCATCATTTTAGTAAAAACTTGAGAAAACCCTCGTAGAATTTAGTTTTTGCTAAAGTCAAATTCCATATTAAAATACAAAAAACTTTGCATAAGTTAAGAACTATTTCGTCTCCATTTATACATATGCCTAGGTTAAACCAGTCTCTCCGCCTGCCTGAGTTATTTGGCTACCCACGCGGTTGAGATATATTGTATGTGAGTAATTGACGCTTTACCAAACAGTTTGTTGCAATTACTTCTCGACTATTGGAACGGGTATGGGCTGAACTGGGCTGGGCTGGGCGGATTCGTTTGTTTTAGCGCTGTGCTTTGGGTGTTTCGGTATGGCGGTGGCCTTTGTTTTGACTTTTGGTATTTATGGTTTATGGCATGGACGGCAGGAACTGCCAAAACAATGCAGCTCGGTGATCTGCTTTAGGTGCGCTGAACTCGATGGGAAATAAAAACATAAAATGCAAGATTTGACTTGCCGCTTCGCAAGTTCCCATTTCCCCTCATATGCATATATGTATGCATCTATGCAGGTGAGGCGGCAGCATTTCCGTCCCAACTTGTTCATACATTCAAAATTCGCCTCGATGTACAACGAAATAGTGTTCACAACTGGCTGTCATCAAGTGCGCACATGCAATGCAATGGTGATTACCCATGAGACATGAGACCCTATTGCCTAGTCCAAATCTAAGAGCGTGCGACTTTACAATCACTGTTGGCCAGTGACGAGTGCAACGCCAAAAGAAGCTGCAGCCAAATCGCTACTTATTTATGTATATCAAATGCGCCATTTTCGCTGCCTGGGGAATGTTAATTACAAGCTGCGTTTTAATATCGTGCAGTAGGTGTAGCGGCTGAGTGCAATTGCTATGTTACTTACATCACAGCCATCGATTTGGTGCCCAGGCCGACTCTCTTTCTCTCGCAACCAAAATATCTAAAACGTGCAGCCAACGATTTGCCAGAGCTTAGAGGCTTACACGGCCAATGCAGTCGGAGCCGGCAGCTGAGTTGTGGTTACCCCACGCACCACTACGCAGTCACAGACAGATGAGATGTACATAATACAAAGTCACGACTCTCAATGCTCAAATCTTCCCGTGGGTCGTATTTTTTCATTTCTATTTTTTTGAATGGCCCAATTCCGAATATTTATCTTGCAGTCAAAAGTGAAAAGGCCCCACCGAGCAGATGTGCGCAAAAATGGATTACCCATGTCGCTGTGCGCCACAATTGAGTGGAATTTCTGTCCAATGCGGAAGATTTCAATTACGCATACGTAATCGTGAACAGTGCAAAAAAAAAACAAAAAAAAAAACAGCAAGAAGAAAAGTAAATAAATGAGTCTGAAGTTTGACAGAGACGAGTTCGAAATTGCTCGCACCCATTGTTGGAGGGCTTAGTGGGTGCATTTTCATGTGTATGTGTGTGTGTGTGTGTGTGGTCAGCGTGTGAAAACTAAATCACTGACTGAAATTGACCGGAACCATAACCGGAATTGATATTTTGCTGCATCACTAGTCACTCACATGGATTTCAATTTGATTTAAGTACAATTCGTCCAATTAATTAAATAACTAAGCTGCTTATGACATTCACACTCTGTAGGAAAGGTACATGGCGTTTGTTAAGCTGGGGCAAATATGTATGAAAGGAAGCATCTTCAGCCCCATAAGGTATAGATATGCTGGTTCATCATCAACAGCCGAGTCGATATAGCCATCACCGTCTGTCTGCTTTTACTACTGCAGCCCAAAACAAACTGTGCATACACTTTTGCAGATATAGAGCAATATGACCGAAGAACCGAACGAAGACCGAATGCTGAGAAGGGAGCTAAAATCTATTCAAAATAGAACCAGGAGTACGCCAACATCTAATGAGCTAGAGCGGGCTTGAATTTGCTGGGTCGAAACTTAAAAAGAGTCAGAGCTTCTTTTGGAATAACATAAAATTTAATGTCTAGGTGACATCAACTACTAATTTCAAGCTTAAATCAATATCGGGCCCTCTTGATATGATCCTGTCAAGAGATCAAGCTGAATTCGTATAATAAACTGAAATCAAAAATCAACCTCTAACGAGCTAAGGTAGAAATCAACATAGGAGTAATATGAAGTCTATCCTGCTCGTAGTTGGATTGAGAAATCCGGTAATGATCGCACAGAATATAAAAAATATCCAAAAATGATACTTTTGGACTGGATATGTCTTCAATATACTTTAAATCATCCAACGGTGCTGAACATTATTCAACGGATGATCATTATACCCTTGCAAAGGGTATAATAATTTTGCCCAGAAGTTTGCAACGCATAGAAATATTCATTTCCAACCCCATAAACTATATATATTCTTGATCAGGGTGTTGAGTTTAGTCGAATAATCTTTGTCCCTGCGTCTGTCCTTCTGTGAAATTTTGCACAGAGTCTTATGTTTGCTGCACACTACTTATATTGCGGAACCGACCGGATTGGGGGACTATATCTCAAAGCTCCCATAGGAAGAATCGGTCGGAAAACTAGTTTTAGTATGGAAAACTTTTTCTTTTCAATGATAACGTCTCCAAACTTTGTAATCGTAGGTGTTCTATGTTTTTTTTATAATTCTACAAAGTTTTATTAAAATCGGACAATTTTTTTTATAGCTGCCATACAAAAGATAGGTCTGAAAAACAGTCTTAGTTGGAAAAACTTTTTTGTTTTCAATGGTATCGTCCTGCAATTTTGTATTTGTTTGTTTCAAAAGCTTTCACACAATTTTACAAATTTTTGGCCAAATCGGATGACTATATCATACAGCTCGCATACGAACGATCGGTCAAAAAATGGTAAAACGAGTATTTTTTTTTAATATTTAAGCGAGCACTTGCAAGGGTATAAAAACTTCGGCACAGACGAAGTAAGCTTAGCTTTCGCGTTTTTTATATCCTTGGGATGATTTTCAGTTCCTTTGGATGATTAAAAGGATAGTTATGACATAAAGAGTACAAATGGATACGGGAAATCATCCAATGGATATGTCGTATCCTCTGTTATCTTTGTGCGACTTCTGACAACGTTTGATATTGATTTAATGTAAATATCTCTGTATCTATAAAATTGCAGGAGATATGAAAATTTCCCAATTTTGAGAGAATGGAGGAGACGTGGTAAAAGTTGAATATAAGCTTGGTCCGTCTGTAAATATAAGAAGTATATGTCCGAACCGCTGACTCTTACCAGTTTCGAGTTCTTTTTGTACTTACGGACAGACAGGCGGAAGGGCAGACAGAAATGGTTAAATCGACTAAACTGCTGATGCTAATAAGGAATATTCATATATACTTTTTGGGTTCTTTTTGAGAAGCATCCTCCTGGCTGTTACATTCTTTAAAACAAAGCATTATATTATATATCTGTGTACCTTCAACACAGAGTATAAATTTTGTTTTTAACTTGTACTCTACCCATATTAAATCTGTGAGCTACAATCAGCTGAATGAATATTAATATCACAAACTGGCAAAAAAAAAAAAACAAAACCATACATATAATTATCTACCAAGTTTAACAAGTACCTTGACCTGTCTGTAGTCTTTCAAACTGTTACTGAGGTGTACAACGGAGCCCTTGCTCTAAAACAATAGCCTCTGCCAAAGTCGCAGTCTACTGAAGCACAAATACATCTTGTTGTTGTATGTAAATTTTGATTGTCCAAACTGAGAGCTTCCTTCATTAAGTGGGGAAAGCCATGTTTAGGCGAAGGGGGTGTGTGGGGGGCTCCATTGAGTTTAAATTAGTAATTACTTCAGTTGAGTTGTGGTTCACAGTTGGGGACTCAAATTGATTTGTCTTTTTCTTCGTACATATTGTAAGCTTGTTCGATTTTTAACTTTAATTAAAATCTCAGCACGCCTACATGATAACAAGTTGTGCAAGTTGAAACAGGAAAACAATTTGGCAAATTGCATTTGCAATTGGGTGCGAGTTGCATATTTGGTTAGGCTTTTAAAGACGGTTGATGGAGTAGAACAATTGTCACAATTGACATGTTTGTTGGCCAGAAACTAATTTGCCTTTCACTTCTCCACTTTGAAATGAGTTTGATAAGCAGCCGAGCAACAAGGCTCAGCTTCAACAATGTACAACAAGCGGCACAAGATAATGCCGGAAATATCTACATATATGTAATCTTATGTACATATCTGCTGTTTTACATACCCGTACGTTAACCAGAAACTCTTTTACATACATACAATACATACATGCATACAATCTAGTGCGACACATTTATTTGGCTTAGTTTGAACTGCGGTTAGCCGCTGCCAACTAAGTATTGTGGTGAAACACGTTGTTGTTAAGCTCCCTGGGTCTCCGACCAGCGATTGTTCAACTTTTCACTATCCATTTGCCTGGCCAATTGACGCTTCCGGCTTCAAAATAATTTGCCAATATGCATTTTTGGGGCCTCCCCTCCATTTCTAATTACAATTTTGTGGTTTTGTGGTTTGGATCGCTTACCATCGTCATCGTCACACGCCATTTGGATGCGCTGTCTGCAGTTTTATGACTCGTCATGTTGCTGTTGTTGTTGCTGTTGTTGCTGTTTTGGCACACGTTGCCTTTTTGGCTTGAAGTGGCTGCCACTGGCATCGTTAAAGTTCATTAGTCAAGGCGTGGCTGTTGCCTGCACTTTATGTGAACGGTAGCATGACTGACGGATGTCTTTATTTATACCGCCCCAGATGGGACGCAATGTCTTCATTTGCGTATGCTGCGTAGAATGAGTTATCAATACAGTTTTTTCAAACCGAAACTGGTTTCGATGTGTGCCAAGCGGCTAGATTCTTCCATTTGGTGACAGAATGAAGTAATTTCCAACTCCCGACAAGATAGTTAATTTATTTAAATTCCACAGACTTTTTAATCCACACTCGCGTTGTGTGTATACAACAAATTGTACACATTTGAATACAAAGACACTCAGCAGTAGCCTTTTGTTACATAATTGCCGAAAAAGCGCCTAAAACCCGAACTCAAACGGTCAGCAAGCATTTCGAATGTGGCCCACAGCCAAAGTATCCAAGCGAAAACGAAAGCATAGACTGAAAGAGGTAAGAGCCTGAATATTTCCTGTTTTGTGTAGCACACATTGGCTCTCTACCTGCCGCCATCTATTTACTTTGTTTTATAAATTTATTTTGTATGGAATTTGTTGAAATTTTATTACAATGCGCGGTGCAATGGACAAAAGCGGCGGACAGGTTTTCTGGGTTCGGCGTTGAGGGTTCTTAAAAAACTGAAACAGTTTGGGTCTTTGTTAACAGAGTTTGTATGGCAATTTATTATGTGAAAAACAAAAGCTTACTCTATCGACCCATATATATTGTTACCGTTAACACAGCGAGCTCATAAATCTTTAATTATGCAGACAGACAAAACAAAATTTGCACTAAGATGCAAATCAATGCGATAATTTATGGACAGGTATGCCAAAGCTTTATACAATTTATTACACAATATTGATTTCAATTGCAGGCTAAGTATTTGAGAACAAACCAATACAAATAACTCATGGATGAAATTCTTCAAAATTAACTTAGTTGCGACGGTTTACATAATTGATGGTTAAACATTTGGAGCGTGCGAAATGTCGGCATACAAATGCAATAAATATAAATTACAAGCTGAACTTGCAGCGACTTTAGCCTGACAAGATCTTCCGAATTTTGACTAAGAATGTTTACGAATAACAGAGCAAAATCTATGTTTATCTGACAAAAAGCAGCTATGTAGAAGATGTGAAATCGGCTCTTTTAATAGATTAAGGTGCAAAGCAACATCTTTATTTTGAAAGTTCTGGCTATTTTTTGAAAACTTGCATCTTACAAACTTTTCCGGGTACTTTCATCCGCTTGGTGAAAGAAATTTTAAGTACTTTTATTCATATTGCTCGCTTACTTAACTAATCGTATAGATCATCGAGTCTGAAGGCTCTAGGTTAGGCGGTTTCCTTGGCTCTTTCCAGCCTTCCTTGATTTGATTCAAAACAAGTAGACAATAGCTTTAGAATCATAAAAAAATTTGTACTTTTTTGTAGAACTTTTATTTTGTTTCCAGGATGTAGAATTTACTTCGACTCAAACCAAAATTATTTTGTATCTAATTAAGTTAGTTGGACTTAAGATCAAACTCGCCTAAAAGAATATTAAAATGATTTAATAAAAGTTTGAAGTGTACTAAATATATCAAAAAATAGTCTTTAATCATTTATATGGGAATTGATTAATCTTACTTGAGAAAAGAACTTTGTACTTAAATCAAACTATTCAATTCAAGTACAAGGTTCTTGATTTTCTTTCTCAGTCTAGGGTTGCCACCATGAAGAGTGCATTGTAAAGCAGAACAGAACTTTAAACTGACAACATACAACAACTGTCAGTTAGTGCCCTTCCTTCTTGAAATCACGTCTTGAGCGTGCTGGTATGTGGCCATTGGTATTATCGATGCAGCTGCTGCACGAAATTTGTGAATCAATGTCGATGCTGAATTAATTTGGAATAAATGTCAATGTGTCTGTTCATTGATTTTTTAATAATATTCAACCTTTATCTAAAGTCGCCTACAAAACAAATACTTTCAACACTCAAATTAATTTCAGTTAATTTTCTGTTATTTATGGTTTTATTGTGTGTGAAGTATCCGACAGCGAGATGTTTTATTATCTTCAAGTTTCGCTTGAGTTTGGCTGACAGAGGAAGTGTGGCGGCTGCTTTCCATTTAGAAAGGAAAAACTCAACTGAAACTTCCTGCGCATGCAAAGCGAGTGGAGTAGGCAATTGGCTGTTGGCTGAACTGATCAGCTGGGCTCAGTGTTTCATAATCAAAAGCAACGGCGCCACAATTGGGCTCCGCTTCGAGGTTCAACGCTACGCCCTCTCATTGATTTGTGCAGTCGATTAAAAAGCCAAACTGAAATTGAAAACTGTGAATACACAAACTGACCATTGATTTATATATATTTCCGCCCGGCGATGGCGTGTGTTTAATTACAAACCGCACCCAGCGAAACAAAAGACTTAGGCAACGAACTTGTTAGCTGATTAGACTACAGCAATGGTTTTTTTTTTTTGTGTTTGCAATTTTCATTAAGGGTGGACTCAAAATTAATTCGCCAAACAAAGAAATCAAAAAAAAAGTCCAAAAGCAGCGGCAGCTCTAGACAATCCGTTCGTTCGTTTATTTTGATTTTTTTTTTGTTAACAAAATGTGGTTTCTGCTGGCTGGCGGTTCCACATGCTTGCTTGGCTTTAGCTTTATGGAGCAGCCACCTGTACCTGTACCCTGTACATGTCATCGAACGTACACGCAAACGGCTAACGGCTTGACTTTCGTGGCACGCAGTTGGCGTTCACTTGTTACTCTCTGGCTATGACTGGCAATATGACACTTGTGGCATATGATTTTGATCAAATATGCAACTTTTCAAAATGTTAATTGGCAGCCAACTTTCAAAAAAAAAAAAAAAATGTGTGAAATACCCTTGCCAACTCGCACATATGTAACGTTGAATCCTTTTTGGTGGCTTTTCCCCCCCCAGCAACAACAATGATAAAGCAATAGAAACAACGACAAACTGCACACCGAATGTGGGTCAAGCCAACAGAATGGTTGCATAACAGAAAGACACACTCACTAGGCCGCCGCCAGGTATTTCAAATCTTGCCACAAAAACTGGACCATGCGACGTCAACGACAGAGCTTTGTGTTGCAAGGCGCCTGGCCAAGAGTGCATTTAAAATGCAGAGAACCACGCCCACTTCAAAAATCGATCACTTTCGCTTGCAATGCAATGTCCGCGCTTCGTGTGTCGCATTCACAATGCCCCGCCGCAAAGTAACCAAACGACGAGCATTAAGAGAAGCCCATGCTATTGGTGCCTTTGTGGTCGGTCGGCTGCTGTGGCTGTGGCTGTGGCTCTGGCAGCGAATGCGAGTACTTTTTGTGCCATGTGAATGGGGTGTGCAACCGCGATTGCAACGCGTGATTTACTCCATAAATATAAAATGATTTTGATGTTGTAAAATGGTTGGAGGGGATATTTCTATGATTGGATTATGCTTATTGTGGTGATATATATATATATATATACAAGGGGAGAGGTTTGTGTTTCTACACCGATTTGCAGTTGCTTTAAATTAGAGTTAACTCAGCGGAAAGGTTGGCACTGCAAAGGAAAATTTTGAGTAATTTTCAAGCTTGGATATTCTAAACACAAAATTCTTCATATTTCATTTAAAGCTGAATTATTTGAGAGTATGCCAGGGTGCAACGGGCCACCATGTGCCACCCAGCAGCCTCAACTGGTAATCTTGACTTTCCAAAATTCATGAAACTAGAATTTTTCTCCAAATTTCTTTAAACACAACGACTTCATACTCTGTTGATTCAAAAATCGAGATATTGTTTTAAACCAGAGTTTTGTTTAGACCCATCTTATCTATAGCAGCTAATTGGGGTTATATTTACATTTATAAATGAAAATAAAAATATATAAAAATAACAAAATAACACACAAACCAAGTTTCGAAGCTTTTTTTTTCCACTTCGATTGTGGCAAGTCCAAAACTTGGGTCTTGGATGTGTCCAACAGCTTCGGCAAACTAGAAAAACGTTCACCAAGGCAACTTTTTTTTTACATTTTTGCTTATTTAATCAGGGCTGCATACGAATGACCCATCAATTGAACGTTTTGGCCAGTCCTGAATCGGAACAGTGACCTCAGATCTTCAGCAATCCTTCGCCGGATTGATAAATAATACAAATATCTAAATATGCCCGAACCTTCTATCTAAAAAACTGAGGGAGATATGATGTTTTTTTCAAATTGCGAAGGCGGCAGTGGGAGTGGCATAAATTGAAAATTAACTAGATCTGCCAGCAGGTATCATGCATGGCGAACCTCTATCTATTGCCATCTCTGAGCGTTCCTACGAATAGACAGACGGACAGGGCTATATCTTCTCGGCTTTTGAAGCTGATTAAGAATATATATACTTTATGGGGTAGGAGATGCTTACTTCTGGCTGTTATATACTTTTGCACAAACTTAAATACCTTACCTCTGGTACAGAGTATACAAAATTTGCTATATTGATTTCATAATTTTCCAAAATCCACCTACATAATATACCAAATTTGCTGTTTCATTCTTGAAGGATATGAAAATAATCAAGATAACAATAGCTTCGGTCTGTTATCAAACTAAACAATAGAAGAATAGCCCGATCGGGCCACACCCCAGGCGTATTTTCCCATGCTTTGCTTTAGGAGCAATCATGTCAAGGCTATGCTGGGCGATCTACTTAGCATGCAGCGTGGAGATGGCACGCTTCACAAATTGTGTAATTAACACTCATACGAATCGCCTAGTCCCCGGCTATGTGGCTGCATTGACCGAGTCAGCCGGCTCAGCCGCCGCCGCCGTCTAAGTCTAACTGAGTGATATACTGCGGTTGTGTACAATGAAAGCTAATCACGTGCCGACGGCAATTGGCCGTGCCAAAGCCTAGAGTTTGCCATCAACATGGATGACATTTGTATTAGGCAGCAGCAGCCCCACAGGTTTTTGGTTTTTTTTTTCTTCTCTGTGTTCAGTTTGCCATTGTTTTGTACTTTCTGCTCCACTAAACAAAATATGTATGTACGCTCGGTTGTGTATGCAAGTATAAAGCTATGAACGTAGCTCAGGCTAGAGCTTAACTTGGCTGGGTCGTTATGCAATGTTCAGTAATTCGGCCATAAGCCTGATTGGCTTTTTGCTTGTCGCTGGCTTTCGTTAGTGTTGTTTTTTTTCTTTTTCTTGCTGCTCTAGTTGCTGTTCAGAAAAATAAGCGCAGCGCATTACGCGATTTTTATTGATATATACTTACCAAAATGCATTCACAAATGGCGAGGCAAATTTTATGTGGCTTCCACTTGCGACTCTTCAACCCGCACTCCAAGTGCTTCCTAACCCATAAACACCGTTTTACGACTCTCCGCATGGTACTTAAAGCCAAAATGCTGGCAGAGATCAACATTCGTAGATAAATAGGCATAATGTGGCTTGGACAACAAGTGGTTGAGGATGAACCACCGCATGACGCATTTATGATCAATTTATTTAAATGCCAAATTGCTTGACTGATGTTGAATGTTTAAAGTCCCATAAAAATGTCTATATTCAATTTGTTGAATATTTATAAATTTTATTATCCCAGACCCACAGCTTGTGTCTGCGTGAGTGTGTGTGTGTGTGTGTGTTTTTTTTTTTTGGCGGCTCAAAGCTCAGCCAAAGCTGTGGTTTTTAATGTGACTGGTTTTGTTTACATTGATTAAGCATTTTTCGGTTTGCAAGGTGTTAATTTATTTAAGACAAACATTTACTTAATGTTATTTTATATATTGACGCTTCGCTGCGTTATATTTCATTTGTGGATATCAGCTGGCTTGGGCACGCGGCATTTCAACACTGCCCCCAACTTATTTGAGGCCATAAAATGGGCTAACCGCCAAATAGCATCGCCAAATTTAGATAAATGGCGCGAAATGTTACACTAATTGATACCTCATTTGGCCGGACGATTGAGCGATATAGTTGAAAATTTGATTTATGTCAATAATAATGGGCAAAAATGGGTTCAGACTGAAAGGTTTGCAAAGCGAAAAGACTTTAAAGATTTCAAAATTGTTTATTTTAAAACCATTTAATACACTGCGAAAATCAAAGGGTACCTACGGTCACAAAAAGTCGGAAAACGAAGCTGAGCGTGGCCTTTTGTGGCTGTAAAGTCAGTTATATAAGTATGTGGCCCTGGTTCGATGATTTATCAGGGTTGCTAAACAGCGCATAAGTTTGCGCTACCTTAATTTTGAAATGCAAATTAAAGATGTTAACTAGAAAATGTTTTATTCCAATTTGTTATAAAATCAATTTGAGTACTTCTTTTTGAACTTTTTCAATTGCAAAACAAATCATACATAGAGTTCGGTGATTTTGTCTTACCCTTGAGTTAAGGACCTGCTAACCTTATTGAGGAAACGGGCCTGCAAGCCCAAACAAAGTTGTGCGATGAAAAATTTTGATTACATAGATTAATACTCATAAATTTGGGGGTTGAGGTTTTTAGGTGATAGTTTTGACTCAAACAAACTGAACATTATCGTTTTGAGTAGCATTTTAAAAGTTATTTCTTCAATTTTTGATAAAACAGCACACTCTAAGGGTGATTTTGAAACTGAAGCACAATATTAACCTTATAAAACTAGTAAGAAAGACGGTCAAGCCTGACAATAACATGCTCTGTACCTCCCAAAATTGTGTAATCTTATATCCATCCATATCTGCTTCATTATAAATGTTTCATTTTCCTGTAACTCAACAATGGTTCATCCAATCTTCACCATTCATTCAGCAGATCGATAAATAATACTAATTACTTAATATGTCCAAAAGATACGAACCATAAATCTTTAAAATTGTGGGAGTTATGGCGTTTTTTATATATTGAAGTGGGAATGGGCGTGGCATACATTGAAAATTAACTTCAACTGCCGGCAGGTATCATACATGGCAAACCTCTAGACCTTTAGACCTGATTTGGCTTAAATTTCGGATCAGTCGACTTTCAGTTCGAAGACCTGGGATACAATGGATCTGAAAGTCGTTTTGCTGCTCAAGCCTTAAGCTAAACTTTGGGATCGAGATCAACTAAAGCTATTTCCATTTCTATACGTAGGACCGGCGGCATGATCAATGATATCGTGCCTTAATTATATTTGTTAAAGGAAACACTTGCAAAAATAAACCTTACAACTCAAAATGGACCAGTCAATATGGGCCATTAAGCTGTCGCTGTCCCCACCCGACTGTTACCTTGTCAAGAGGTCATATTTTTGTGTTTTTTTTTCCTTAAAGTAAAGCAAAAATGCGATTCATTCACGCCCAATTATAATAATGGCTAAGAAACACAACAGCAACATAAAACCAAAAAAAAGCAAAACAAAACAATGGCATGATGTCCTATGGTTGGTAAAAGTGAATGTAACTTTGGTTTTGGCGAAAGAGCGGTACTAACCAAAAGGCAAACATTTTGGTTTCGTGTCTGGTCAAAAGTGCAACAAAAACGGCATTAGTCTAGCTTATTATTGTTTGTTAAGTCCTCACTTTACAATTAACGTGTCGTATAATACCCGTCTGAAGGCAGTAATTTGTGGTTATGCGTGTGGGTAGGTCGACAAGTAACGGAGCAGCGGCTGCAGTCAAGAGTCTATTTGGCACTACAATTGTAATTATGCAAAGTTTTTCAAAGTTTTTCAAAGTTTTAATAGATCTGCTGACTACAAACTGTGTGCAGACTAAAGTCTGTGAATGACTTAAATGTGTGTTGCAAGTCTGTTAAATTTATTACATAGCAAATAGTACTCTCACACACACACACACATTAATCAGGAGCACAAACGAATGCACTCGATCCCAACATGCATTGCCTTGGTTCGCACTGCACTGAAGTTCCAATGACTTTGATTGCAACGAATTGATTTCGATTAAATTCAAATTTACCCTCAATTGTTTGTCGTAATCATTTTATGTGTTTTTTTTTTTTTTTTTCGTTTCCTCATGAATTTTGAGGTCAGCGTTTTATTTTGGGTGCAGTTATGTCTTGTTTTTTGCATAAACAAATTGTCACCAGCTCGAAATGTGGCTGCTTAAGTCAGTCGATGGTAATTTCAGATTGCCTTTACGATTTGGCCATTTATTTTTGCGGTATTATGTAAGTGCTGTGTGTGTACCGTTCTTTCTCCAATCACCGAATTGAAATTCCCAACGCGGAGCAAACTCATAAAATGATATAAAAAAAAAACAATGTAGTTAAATTAAAAATAACACAAATTAACCAACTTTTGCGTTAGCTTCACATAAATGTGGTGAGCCACTTTGATTGTGAGAAGTTTTATACTTTTTATTATGTTTTTTTTAAGAGTAGATTGAAAATAATGGAAGGTATTAACAGTCAAAGTGATGAATCAAACCTGCAACCATGTCGCACCTTTTAGCTTGAAAAACAAGCCAAGGGTTTTATAAACAAGGTCTGTTCAAAAGTCAAATGTCTTAATTATACTCTGTACCGTAGGTACATAGAGTATTATAAGTTTGTGCAAAAGTATGTAACATCCAGAAGGAAGCATCTCCGACCCCATAAAGTATATATATTCTTGATCAGCATCAACAGCCGAGTCATGTCCGTCATGTCCGTCTGTCCGTCTGTCCGTCTGTCTGTCCGTATGAACGCACAGATCTCAGAGATGGTAAGAGATAGAGGTTTGACATGTATGGGACATATGCTTCTAATGTCTGCAGGCAGATCAAGTTTATTTTCAATTTTGGCCACGCCCCCTCCCGCCCCCGCAATTTAGAAAAAACGTCATATCTCCCACAGTTTTGAAGATAGATGGCTTGTTCCTTCTGGACATATTTAGTTATTAGGATAACTTATCGATCCGCCAAAGGAATGAAGAAGATCGGATGAACAGTTTTCGTTTCAAAAGAAATTTTCTTGGTACAGAGTATGTTATAGTCGGGCTTGACCGACTTTCTTTCTTGTTTTAAATTGAAGATCTACAAGATCTGATGGCACATTATTCACTTGCTTTTTTGCAGCATACGCAGTAACCATCTTAAGAACTAAGAGCTTGCTTTGAGTGTAAATTTGTACAAGATGGAATCTCTGCCAAAGCGGGCAACGAATTTCATGATCTCAAGACTCAAAAACTTCACAAAATACACAAATTTCGTGCATGTTTTCTAGTTGATTAAAAACTAACTAAAAAGTAGCACAAAACACCTACCTATACTAAGCCAAATCGAAGTCAACTATTTGATCAAATTAAGCGAAACTATGTGAAGGTGCATCTGATTAACAGACATGTTTTTTTTTATGAACCAACTACCCCCTTTGGGGTACACCAACAACACAATAGATTCCGATTTATATGCCGGTGGCATTTTCATTTTCATCGATAAGGTCAACCAGCACCAGCCAATCCACTCAGACAAGTGTCATCTCCAAGTGCAAATAAAAACCGTGAGGAGCCTACGTGCAAAAAACTTGGTTTGACCTCTTTCGGTTGTTGCTTGGCATTTAGCGACAGCCAAAACTAACGGTCGACCACAAACAGGTGGCACACGAATTTTCTTATCCACAAGTTCAACAAAGTTGACAATGAATGTTCCTATTTTGTATTATTATTATTTTATTATTTTCATACTAATGAACATTTCTGCCTTTCCCCTTTTCTTTGACAGGATTCACGAGAGCACAAAGTAAACGCGCCTCACGTATCACCAGCTCCCGCAGTTTCGGCACCAATGTCAAGCCGACCAGCTCGAATGGTCTGAGCTTTGACTGTCCCGAGGAGTTTGGCTACTATCCGCATCCCACGGATTGCACACAGTACTATGTGTGCGTTTTTGGTGGAGCACTGCTCGAGAGTTGCACCGGCGGCTTAATGTACTCACATGAGCTGCAGACCTGCGACTGGCCACGAAACGTGGGCTGTGAGTTGGTGGACATATCCACAGAGCGCGGCCCTGCACGTAGCCAGGCACCGGCACAGACAGCACAGCATGTGCCCAGTCGTGTACGGTTTGGATCTGCCTTTACGACGCCCAAGAGTCCCACAGTACCGCCTCAGTATCACCGCTCGCCACCGCAGATAATACAGGCACAGGTACAGAATATACCGCCACCGCCTGAGTTACGTGTGCCACCCAATCCGGTGGTAACATCACGTGGACAACCCAAACTGCTGGACTCACAGGAGGATATAGCCAAGGTAAGCTGGGAATCTGTTACACATGACTCAAATTCTGTCTTATGGTAGACTCATAAGCCCAGACTCATAACGCATAGAAGAAAACATCTTGGACCACATAAAGTATATATATTCCTGTTCAGCATGACGAGCTGAGTCGATATAGCCTTGTTACGTCTGTTCGTCCCTCTGTTTCTATGCGAATTCATCCGTCACTTTGAAGGCTATCTTCACGAAACTTTGCGCAAAATCGCTGCACATTTATCGTACCCGGCCGTATCGGATGACTATAGCATATAGCATAAAGAAAAACTTGTTTTCAATGGAAACGCCCCCAAACTTTGTACTTCTTAGTTTGCTTGCTTTCCCATGATTCCACTAAGTTTGGTCGAAATCGGACTTCTATATAGCATAGCTGTCATAGAAAAGTAGACTCAAAAAAGTAGTCTTAGTGAGAAAAACTTTTTCGTTTTCAGTGGAAATGTCCTTAAAATAAGTTAGAAAAACGTGCTTCTAGGATATACAAACTTCGGACGAATCCAAGCTAACTTTCCTCTATTTTTATCGTTACAAATTAGTTTTCTACATTTGCCTTGCCTACGTAAATATTCGGCTTTGGCGTCGATCTTGACATTTGATTATTTGGTGCTTAGGGTTATAGAAGGTGACATATTCGGAGCACACAAAAAGTATTTCGATTACACTTCAGCGAAACGACACATACTGAACAAGAAACCCAAATGGGGCTTCAAAATGAATTTGATTGCAATCCTTTAAAATCTTATTTTTACAGGCAATAAGAATAAAACTTCCCAATCTCATAATGAGATTGAAGCCTCTGTTGAATTTTGATTATTACACTGATTATACTCCGATAGCTCATTCACGCGTACTGATATTAAACTCATACGATCTGAATTCCTATAACTTGGTTCATTGCTCGAAATGCATGCATATGACCATTTTCAGTGCAGAAATGTCTTACAATCTAATAGTTTGGGTATTTACCCCGATTTCAGGGATAAGGGATACAAATATGGTCCTCTTATGATTTAGAGAAGTTCAATAACTCTTACATAACAAAGATCCATCCATCATCCAGATATATCCATCTTGTGTGTCCGATATTGGACAATGGTTCATGTATCAAAAGCTAATTTAAGCGGTTCAAACCTGATATGAGCTGACATCTTATTCTATTAGCCTTTACAGTGTGACCTTTAATATACGGAAAAATTTATGATTTAACCAGAAAAATAACATAATTTAATTAATCTTCTCCCCTAGTTATACGCCGAAGCACAAGAAACCCTACCGCCCGTTGAGGAAGAGGAGAGCGATCGTCAGCAGCGTGTCTATCGTGGACAACCGAGTACAGTTAGCCAGGTGCAGCGTGATCGTGATGGTATCATACATCAGGCTAGTATCAATGCGATTCCTCAAGCTGGCAAAATTGGCTCCTATGCCTTTGGCACCGCCTACAGGTAAGTGTATACGCTTCCAATGGCTAACATATCACCTATCGTTGCTTTCTCTCAAAATTTAAATCTAAATTCTATGCAACTCATTTGATTATTACATACTTCTCTCTCTCATGTAATGCATACTGCACTATCTCTATCTGTCGACCATAACGCTTTTGATCAAAAATAAAATTTAAAAACTGTACGAAAACAGCGAAAGCTTTGAAAAAGACGATGACTTGACGCACAATCGACTACGCAAACGACGCGACCTGAGTAATGTGGGCACCACCGAAACGCCCAATGATTCGAATACCTCTAGCGAAGTAATGGATCAAGAGAGTGCAAGCACGGAAGAAAGTTTGAATAGCTCAAATACCGCGCAAGAGCAATACGATGATGATGATGTTGATGAAGAAGTGGAAGAGTCTTCTACCCAGCCACTGAAGTACTCTTCAAAGATCACACAACCCAAGGAAGACTACGAAGACCCGGTGGATGTGGCCATGGGTGAATCGAAGCGACGACCCCGTCAATTAAGACCACAAAACTATCGTTCAGGCTATAGCTTTGGCAGCTATAATCCATATCTCACACCACCCAGCAGCCATAGTCCACATAACTATAATCAGCTTAGTCAGGGTTATCCCACATATCAACAGCAACAGCAGGCACAGCCGGCTCCACCGCAGAAGCCCAAGCTGTTATACACCGGCTATAATCTGTCCCTGCCGCCACCTCCTTTAGAGGATGACTTTCGACCCATAGCGGGTAACTATTATGGTGCTGCCACCTCTACCCAAAGACCACCAGCTGGTGATCTACTGCCCTACCTCTTACAACAGCTAAAGGAGCTAAAGGAACGTCGAAATCATTTACAGGCGGAAAACTTTGCCTATTTCCATTTGGACAATCAACCGGTGGCACCCAAACCCGCCACATCCGCACCGCAGCCACCTGCCCAGCCCCAAAATCATGCACAGTACAGCACCATGGGAGGTTTCTATAACAATCAACCCTATGGGAATGGCAAGTTGGTTTCTCAGTTCAGCATAGGCACCGCTCAGCCGGACGAGCCACGTAGCACCACCGAGAGTAACTATTTTCAGTACAACATCATAGCGAATCAGAAGATGAAGGGTGTCTACAGCACAGCTAGGCCAAACCAGATTGGTCATGGAGCGGCCCTCAAAGTGCGTCCACCGGTGACACCCCTGAATGTGGTCTCGGCCCCCAACTTGGCCTATAACCAACCGCATACCTTGCAGCAAATACCCTTTCGGGATTTCTCACATTTACCCGTGGGCATCAGCTATGCCAGCACCAGCAATGCCAGCTTACCGGAATCCTATCAGACTTTTACCAAATCGATAAGCTCCACCTTGAAACCAGCGTTACCTTCAACCACCCCAAAGCCCAAGTTGACCAACTTTCAGTTCAACATCAATGAATTCATGAAGAATCTTAAGGCCAGCGATCTGGCCAATGTAAATCCGGTCATCAATCCTTTGATTAAATACTTTAAGCAAGTGAGCGGAGATGGTGAGGGAAAAGGTCCTGTGAGAAATACTTTGGTGGTGAGACGTCCCATCAGCAGCACTGCTAAGCCGAGTACCACCACCACACCGCAGAGTACCACCACTCGATTGCTTAAGGGCTACGAAAGCTTTATACAAGGCATACATAACCAGATACACAAACAGAGCAGCACCACTCCAAGACCCTCCACCACCACCACCACACGAGCTCCACTCTATAGTTCCACACTAAAAAATGTGGACTACTATGACGCCACGAATGAGGAGGAGGATGAGGATGAAGAGGATATAGACATATTGCCGCCCTCACGCATGCCTCCCTATATGCCCATGTCGGAGACCATGGCTCCACAGCCACGTCCACAACTACCCACTGTGGCCCCGTCCACCACCGTCCGCTCGAATTTCCAGACTGGCTATATGAGCGCCACCACCACACGCCGTCCGTTCCCCAACTTCTCGCAATTCAACCAAACCCACCATCATCAATCCCATGGCCAGGGTATACCCTCGATCATCACCTTTCCCAGCGACATATTCCAAGAACTGAAACAACGTTTACCCACGACCACCAGCTCCACACTGCGTAGCACCACCATCTTAACAAGTACCCGAACCACCGCAATGCCCACCACCACGCGGCAGCGTTACACCGTGCGTCCCCAACGGACGCGGGGCCAACAAAAATGGACCGTGACCACGCCCGCCGTGCTAGAAACAAGCACCGTGCGCTCTAAAAATGCAAGCCTGGGTGGTCTACAATTAAACTCGATACATGTCAACTTAAGTGCGGAACGACACAGGTAGCTATACTTCAAAAGGGTCGATCCGACAAACCAAAACCAAACCAAACCAAACCAAAAAAATGCTGTAAAAATATTCCCATTGTGCTGCTACACAAACTACACAAGAAATACGAGAATTACAACAGTTCTACATATCTGTACATACTATATACCATACATACATATTACTTACTTACTACGGCGTTAACCAGACCCAAAAACTAAATGTGATTTACCAACAAAAAAAAAAAGAAAAGGAAAAGATAATTGAAACCGGAATGAACCTGCCAATGCTGTACAGTTTTGACTAAAACGATTTGACACTGGGCAACAAACATGTTTGATTTATAATTTTAACAAAAGTTTTTGAGAAGAGAAAGAAGATTTCAAAGATTTACAAAAGATGGCAAACAGGAAAGGGACCTCTTAATTCACCTTGAGACTAACAAAATAATAGTTTTTACTTAATTCTGCCATTTATATTTTATTCATTGCCAATCATCAAGCTTAGTTTAACTGCCAACAACAAAATTTAGATCATTTATAATGACCAAACATTCTGGCACATGAAATACAAAAATACCATTATAACAAACATCAAGAAGCGCTGACCCACTGTGTAATCCATAAGGCAAGGAACGGGGAGTAGTTCAGGCGCCTGGCGCTGCAACTGCGGAGCCAATGGTGGGACGCGTGGCATCGGCTGTAGGGAACAGAGTAGAATGCCCCTGGTAAACATGCTGGCTTCTGGGAAGACGACTGGTCGGCTTATAAAATCCAAGCGTTGTTCGGCCAGCGACTTGCATTTGTGTTGCAAACCGTCCCTAGTGATTTCCACCGGAATCAGTGTGTTTGTACCAACGAGCGACTGGCAGACGGGACACTTGGCGTTTGCTCCCTGTGTGCGCGCCCAGTTTGTGACGCAGCCGGAACAAAAAAGGTGGCCACAAAAGCTAAGTACAGGCGGACGCGCCGTGCACCGGCAAATCACACAGGCATAACGGGAATTACCGGCGATGCCATCGCTGGGGAGTCTTCCATTTCCATCGCCGTCGTTGGGGGGTTCGTTATTGGGTAGAGCAATATCCACATCGATCGGCATGTTGCTAGTTTTTTGTTGTTGTTTTTTTTTGATGTTGTGCCTTCCGATTTTAGTTTTAAAGTGAAGCAATGCTGTTTGATGAATGGGGGGGTTATCGATTGAGAGTGCGGGACACAGTTTTCCAGGCCTGTTTGGATTGGAATCTTTTTGGTTTTTATACCCTGTTCCCATTGATAATGGGAAAAGGGGGATCATTAAGTTGTGCGAATGTATGTAACAGGGAGAAGGAAACATTTGCGACCCCAAAAAGTATATATATTCTTGATCAGCATGAACAGCCGAGTCGATATAGCCATGTCCGTCTGTCTGTCTGTATGAACGCGTCGATCTCAGAGACTATAAAAGATAGAGCCACAAATTTTTGCATGAAGGTAGACTTATGCTGTACGCAGTTCAAGTTTGTTTCAGATTTGAAAAATTCCTCCCCGTCCCTTCTTTTATCCCCAAAAAACCAAGACCTCCTCTAGCCATCCTAGAACTAAAAAACCGTCAGATCCACAATTTTTAAGTTAGAGCCTCGTGGTTTAGTAAACATCATGCTAGGCCCAATATCTATCTATTCTGAAAAGTACAAACAGATCGGACAAAAAACACCGGACTTATAAGCGATACAGTTGAGCTGATAAGAGCAGGACTAGAAAAAAGTGTTGCCTACATTTGGGATGACCATTTTGTTACAAAAACCAATAAATGAAAACAAATGAACAGGGTATTTTGTGGTCGGGAAACTCGACTGCAGCGCCCTTACTTGTTCACAATGGTCTTGCACGGTTAGGATTCTGTGTAATTCAGCGCGATGTTTTCGTTCTGGGTACTATTAGCTGAGTAACTGAACATGAAGAGTAAGCAAAGTCACAGAGTGTAGCGCTTACAACTCAAGTCTTAAGATATTTGCTGGAATGCAAAAATGTGGTCTGGTATTATAAATGTTCATATGCTTTGAGTCTTAAGTACGAAGTTATCCATCTTTTATCAGTCTGTAATACACCAAAGATCGTCGATATCAATTTTGGGCTTCACTTCGAACTTTCTTCAAAATTCGAGAGTTTTTAATTCGGAAACTCTGAACTCCCCAAGACAATGTTTGTTGCCTAGTGTTATTTTTATGGACTGGGCTACTCTAATTTCAGTTTTTAATTGCTGTTCTAATCCTATTCATTATCATGCTGCTCGCCTACTAAAATCCAATCACTTAATCATAATTTTCTACCATTTTGTTTTGTTTTAATTAATACATTTTTTTCCCTTATACCATGCTCATTTTGTATGTCATTACCCCAAAAAAACAACAATATTTTGTGCATATTCGTCAATGTAAATATATATACCCCATAATTATGTGTACAGAGTTGAGTCATCTTCACCGTCATCGGGACTTGGGGCGCCAACACCCGCTAATATCTTTGTACAGCCAACGCCACAAGCCCCATCCAATCGTAACAGCTATAATGCATCATCAAACATATATAATCATGGGGTCGGTGGCTATCAACCGCAGCAGCCCCTACAGCAACAGCAGCAACAACAACAACAGCAACAACAACAGCCAACACCATTCCGTCAACTGCAGCAGCAGGCACAAAACCTACCACATCCATATGATTCATCATATTATTCTGTTTACGACGATGATATCGATTTATACAGGGACATTGAGTACCAGCAGCAACACCAACAGCAACAGCAGCAACACCAACAGCAGCAACATCATCAGCCACAGCAGCAGCAACATCATCATCAACCTCAGCAACAGTCCACCTATCGTCCATTGGCTACACCCACACCATCCCACAAAGCGGCCAACTACAACAATCAGCCCACATTGAGCTATAGCACAGACTATGATGAGGATCTGAATGCTCAGGTGAGTCGCTGACTTGGCATGCCACCTCAAATTATAACCAGCTATTCCCCACTTCAGATTGAACAGGATAATGCCTACGATCAGCCTACGCGTACACCACAGAGGTAAGTGATTTAAGCCCATTCTGCCTTGACCATTTCATATCATTTGTTTGGCAGAAGCTTCTCATTTGACACCCACCCCGTCACCAGCTAAATAGTCCGCAGAAAAATCATGTTAAGTCACAAATCTAAAACAGTTAACTTAACTAAGCAGAGCAATTTTAATCAGAAAACTCAGTTAGGTAGCATGTTCAACACACACACACACACCCCACACACACACACACAGTGAATAGAAATTCATCAAAATTGAGAACGCTTTCATCCCACCTAGAACACACACAGCCTACAAAATACCATCACGTAATTATACACTCCAAAAAAAAAAGAAAGAGAAGACCATAACATTTGGAAGGAACATAACAAGGAAGCGTTTTCTCCAAATTTTATGGTTTCTTTGGGTTTGATTTTTGCCCGGCCATACTCTTGCCAACACAATACACCCAACCGAAATACGTTTATCCATTAGACCGGCACAGGTGACCATACAATTAGTGGATGCTCGTGCCCAGCCCTCAACGACGGCACGTCCAGTTCTTGATGTACGTAATTACTACGACACTCTAACTACGCCGGGGCACGACGATGCCGATTACAGTTACTCCAGCTCTGCGGAATATGGATACAGTTCGCCAGCAGTGGATTATTATCAAAGTGAGCGTACGCCGTTTGAAACTAAGTCCAAAACGGAAACGGATGATTACAATTTGATTGCCAATGCAGTAACCAAATCAACGACCAAGAGTTCCCACTTGACGACTACCAAAGCCGTTAAGGTTACAAAATCCCCCACAAAAACCACAATCAAAACTACAACAACAACAACAACCACAACACCACCACCTACAACCACAACTACAACAACAGCCAAATCCTCAAGGTATTTTTTTCAAACACACAATTCCGCCTTAGCCCTTAATTAAACTTGAGAGACGAGACCAAAGTCAAGTTCTATCAGATTAGTTTAGTCGCTATTCACTCGTTGCCAGCCTGTGTAGATGTCTCTTGTAAGAATTTTAACTGTAAGTCATTTTTTCATTTTGCGAAACAAATTTGGCTTTTACATTACACACAAACACCCACCCACCAAACACACACACAGGTAATCAAATGCAACAACAACATCCAATTGTATGATTGTTGCAAATGCTCTTTGATTGAGATTTCACATTGTGCCTTATCCATTTAGAAACACAACTGTGGCAATGTTATCAAACTTCACACAGAACAAGATCATTATTTGATGACAATATTTCGACCAGTCCCTTTGAAAGAAATTATTATTTTGGTCTCTTAAATTCAGGGATGCAAAACGGTTCTGAAACGAACCGAACCGCTTATTTCAGCTGGTGAACCGAACCGGCTTCCTTTCAGAATTGCTGAACCGAACCGAAATCCACAAATAAAGAAGGGTTCAGATCAGTTCTCTGACGAATTATAACGCGAACGGTTCTGTAACGAACCGAACCGCTTATTCCAGCTGGTGAACCGAACCGGCTTCCTTTAAGAATTGCTGAACTGAACCGAAATCCACAAAAAAAGAAGGGTTCAGATCAGTTCTCTGACGAGTTAAACTCGAATCGCTTTCCTCTAGCCAATGATTTTTATTGAATTGGAAATTTAAATCGTTCCCGGAAGATAATTTTTATACATTTTCTTCGACCCGCTACATATTAAGCGTTGCCGGATCAATATTACTTTAAAGGATGTCTTGACGAAAATTTTACAACATGTAAAACTGTAAGTCTCCTGCAATTGCCCGCCGACCTGACATCAATCTGTATTTTTCCCCCTGCAGACAATATTTTCAATGTTCTGTGGTACTTCTTAACCTTAATTCAATCTTAGACAGTACAGATTTTTCTCAAATAATCCCTGCAGTTCTACTTTTCGGTACTGAGTTTTTCAGGGCTGATTCAGGCCTGAGCAGTAGAAATATCTGAATTTAATGCCTGAATAGAAGCATGTTTTAGTACTTCCCATGAAACTCACCTATGAGTTAAGTACTGAATTCATGCCGAAAATCAACAAAGGTCATGACGTAGTAGGACATGTCAGTAAAAATCCATAGCTATAACTCATAACGAGAAAGCTAAGCTAACTTCGTCTGTGGCGAAGTTTTTATACGCTTGCAAGTGCTCTCTTAAATATTTTCAAAAATGCTCTTTTTCCCATTTTCCGACCGATCGTTCGTATGGGAGCTACATGATATAGTCAACCGATTTGGCCAAAAATTTATCAGATTATGTGAAAGCATGCGAAACAAACAAATACAAAATTGCAGGATGCTACCATTGAAAACAAAAAAGTTTTTCTAACTAAGACTGTTTTTCAGACCTATCTTTTATATGGCAGCTATACCACATAGTTGTCCGATTTCAATTAAACTTGGTAGAAGTATAAAAATGCATAGAAAACCTACGAATGCAAAGTTTGGAAACATTGCCATTAAAAAGAAAAAAAGTTTTTTGTACTAAAACTAGTTTTCCGACCGCTTGTTCCTATGGGAGCCATGAGATATAGTCATCCGATCCGATCAGTTCCACAATATTAGTAGTATGCAGCAAAAAGAAGAATCTGTGCAAAATTTCAGCTCGATAGCTTTAAAACTGAGAGACTAGTTCGCATAGAAACAGACAGACAGACGGACGGTCGAAAAAAAGCTCAATCGACTCAGCTCGTCACCCTGATCAAGAATATATATAGTTTATGGGGTCGAAAATGAATATGTCTCTTCGTTGCAAACTGCTGGGAAAAATTAGAATACCCTTTGCAAGGGTGTCATAAACTCAGAACCAGCCCTTCCATTTAAGGACTGAGTTTGAGAGATTTGAAACCGATTGCTCAGCGAGGTATAACTTTTTCTCTCTAAAAGAAAATCAAATTAGAATAAGTGGTTAAACAAGTGTTTAAGAATCTGATTTTCTGTAAAGTTTTGATAACATTGGTAACAGTTTTGTCTACAACCATCGATATGAATACACTCTGCCGACTGTTTATAGCTACAATTCTCTCTATCCTTCCCTATCTGTGTTTCTTTTTGTCTTGTTTTTTTTTGTTTGTGTGATTAAATAACCACATTCTGGCCATATTCATTGCATGATTTCCTCTAAATAACTTTAAGCGACAAAAAATGCATGAGCATGTGCCTTCTTTATCAGTTAAAAAACGAATCGAAATTATATATTCATATTTGTATTTTAAATCATTGGGCGTAGCCAGAGAAACCAAATCATAATCCAAAAACTTAACTAAATTCCTGGGTACGCGCCTGGTTTAAATGGATGAGAACCAAAAGAGTGTGTAGGCTGCTGCTAGACCGATAAACAAATTAAGTTACTAACAACTAATATGATGATTGATTGATACACATCTCTTCAACAGCTCGAAAGCGCATGAAAATCCAAGTTATAAGCCAAATGTTCTAAACAAATTAAAGACAACAAAAACCACCACCACCACCACCAAAACAACATCAACAACAACAACAACACAAGCACCCAGTACTAGTACAAGCACACACCCACTGCCCCTACCCACAACAGCCTATAGTTCCAATCCCTTTCTCAAATCAAAACTACAAAGTTTAGCCAAATCGCTGGTGAACTTTGTGTCCGGCAGTCAAAGTCCTACCACAACCACCGAGCGGCCACAGCACATAGAGACCATATCCGATGAGAGTCAGCAAGTGCAGGTACATACCGAGGCCGATTTACCAACCAGCAGCAGTGTGCGTAGTCGCTCCTTTGAGACAAGTACTTCGCCCAGATTTTTGGATTTCATCAATGCGGCTGCCTATGGTTCGAGTCCGCGTGGCAATCTGATATATGCACCCACAGAGAAGTCCCTCAGGGCCACTTACTCAAGCGAATCGATTTCAATGGAACACCAACAGCAGCAACAACAGCAACGCAAACGTATACAAAACTATGTGCAATCGGAAGTGCAGCCACAAAGTTTTAAGGCAGCCACCAATAACCAGAGTACACCCAACGATTTGGTGGACAGTTCCAGCACCAACCGACCAAATAGAACCTATCATTTTAGTATACAAAGCGGTGCACCGTTTTATGAGCCCACCTCAAGTACAACCACCACACCAAGACCAGCCATAGCGGGTCCACTCGAGACGGATGATTATGTGGAAATAGTGCCCACCACTTATGCACCACCTTTGAGAGTTTGGCGGAATGGTCGTCCCACCATACAACAGGCGGTTACAAAAGCCAGCACCACCACCAGCACTACCACCACCGCAAAGAGCACTTCAACAGCACCGCCTACCAGCACGGAACGTATGATCTCCGGCTCCAGTTTTACAGCACGCGCCACTCATTTCAAGGAAGGTCTCAATCGTGTTACCGCCAATCCAGCCCTACGTTTTGTTTCACCCTACAAAAGTCTGGAGAATCTACTGCAGGAGGAACGTCAAAATCAGCACAAGCCACGCTATATGAATGCTCCCGCTGCCCCACCCTTTCTACAGACCACGTCCCGGCCAGTCACCAAGAGTTACTTCCAGCATGCCAAGAATGCCAGCAATGATGTACTCGCCACCATGGCGGTGGGAAATGCACGCAATTTTAGTGTCAGTGATGCCATACTGAGCACTTTTAGTCCTCAGAGACCGACAGAGGCACCCGCCAGTGTATCGAATGCTTCACCATTGCTGCGTCTGCGTGGTCGTTCACGCTACACAGTTGCCACTTCGGGCAGTGCAGACAGCCTGGACGATGAGCCGACCACCTATGCACCCAAATTTAAACTGCTGCCCAGTAGCTTTGAGTTAAATAGTCCCGCAGTTAATTTATATCCTCGCCGGAAGGCTCAACGTGTACGCATAGTGGTCAATAATCCCAGACCCACCACGAAAGCCATACAGGAGAAGTATGAAAACTTCAAGGAGAAGGAACGCAACAAGTCACTGAAACGCAAACCCATTGAGAATGATGTTATCCATCCGGAGCCACCACACGCCGAGGCCTTGATAGCCGACCCAGCTGGTGTGGAGAACAAGCAGGAGAATAGCATTGAGCTGAGTGCCAGCCGGGAAGAGTTTAGTAGTACCAAGAGTCCGGTGCCGGTAAAGTTTCTGTACTCGAATAAATATCGCCAACAGACGGCGGAGCGCACTTTGGCCGAAAGTTTGCAGAATGCGGGCTACCTGGCCACCGGAAGTGGACGTACACAGAAATACCGTGCCTCAAATGTGCTGGAGCAGTTGCAACAGTTCCTTTCCGGCAGCGGCAGTGACAGCGATGAGAGTGGTTCACCACAGTTTGTGGATGAGTTTTCGGTGCCCGAAATCAAAGCAGCTGTGGATGAAATCAAACAGCTGTACATACCGACTACAACCCGTTTCCCTAGCACCACCACGACACGTCCCCCCATCTACAAGACCAAGTCGAGTTTTAGTTTTGCAAACACAGATCCTACTCCCAGCACACCCTCTTTTATACCTAGCACCTTGAGCACACCCTCAGAATTTAGTACCCTTAGAGCCACTCCCCCAACACCAACTACAACCACAACAACCACGACAACATCAACAACGACAACAACGACACCGAGTACAACAACCACAACAGCGCGCGCTTCGAGGGTTAATAATGTTATCAAATCGTCCATTGCCGCCGCTGCCCAAGCCCAAGCGTCTAGTTCAGGGCCACCCATCACCACCATCTCCTCTACCCATCCAGTGGGCAGTCGGGCTAACAAGTTCCCACACATCCCAGCTGCTGCTCCTGCTGCTGCCGCTGCCGCGGCATCGGTCAAGTGCTCTGATAGCACACTGAGCACCAAATGCAACGAAATTGTCTCAAGGTACAAATACCGAATCCTTCTTAACGCCCCCACCCCCCCTTAAAACCAAATCATCACTCTCCTCCTATATCTCTCTCTTTATTTCTCTCGCTCTCTCTCTCTCTGTCTGTCTCAAGTAGAATTCACCGTAATTTCGTTATTGACCACAACCATAGCCTCTCCCAACCAACCAACAGCAACAGCAACAACTACCAACCAACAACTGTATTCTCCATAGCTCCATATCCCTATTCCCCTTAAACCCCCCCTCCCCCTCCCTACCTTTTAAACACTCTGTAACAATATCTTAAGCTCTACTTTACCGTTATAAAACTTAGATGAGGGAAGCTTTTCAAGTGAGATCAATTGCTGAACAAAGAGTAATCATTTTAGACACTTGTTCAGTTTTATTGATTAACAAACAAAGAATTTATTCCAGGTCGCTCTAGAATTTTGATCTAGAATTTTGAAGCTTTTCGGTATTCTTACCTATGGGTCTTAATTTCGAAATTAGAAAAAAAAATTCTTTAATTAAAAACCATTATAAAATGATCTGAAGATCATTTCGTTCTTACAGTATAAACAGAATATGGCTATTAGCACAATGCATTCTTAGCTAGCACAAACAAGAAAACCGAGAGATTACCTTCTTTAAGAACGAAACTTCTAAATAAAAGAACATCTAGAGATAGATTCGAATATAATTTGTGACTTGTCTAAGAGCTCAACAGATAGGAATTAAGTATCAAACAGGATTGGTTTAAGGATTGGCTTAGCTTGCACAAATAAGAACAAAATACCGAGAAAGTACTCTCCCTGAGAACATAACTTCTAGATTCAAGAACAACTCGAGAAAGATTTTCGCGTATACACCGTGAATGATTCAAGAGTTTAACAAAAAGCAATTAAGTACTAAAATGGGATTGGTTTAAGGACTCAACGGAATTAGCTCTTATCAAAGAAGATTGAGTTTTAAAACAAAACAGTGTTAAACCAAGTATTTTGGTTTTTATTTTGGATTAAAATTTCTTATTCGTTCTAAAACTATGCATATAAAGAACGAAGGGCCGATTTCACATCTTCTACCTAGCTTTTTATGTCACATAAATTTACAAATAACAGAGGAGATTCTAAGTTTATATGACACATAGCAGCCATATACCCAGAAGAAGTAAAACCGGGACTAAGTTGGTTATTTCCTGGGAACAAAACCTGAGTTTGGGAGCAATCCTAAAACAGCAACAGGTAGAACGGCCCTAGTGAGGTGGCGTGTTTTTAGTTTTTGAAGTCGTTTCAGTATTTATAAGATACAGGATCCTTAGAAGTATCGAAATCGGCTTAAGTTTAACTGATCTTTTTGAATCGTTTCTGTGTTATAGCATTCGAAACTTCTAAGCATTCTTACAGCTGAATTAGTATTCAAAATTCCCATTTTGTTGCTTATGCTTTTGGGCTAAGCAATTTAAATACTTCTTTTTAACATGATCAAATCCTTTCGTCCATCCAGAGTTAACCATTATTCGAATACCCATCCCAAAATTTAATTTCAATCAAGTTCTACCCCAAACCCATAGTTTAGATCGAATTACATCAAGCCTCAAGCCTTTATAGTCTTAAAACTTATCACAAGTTAGTTTTTTTCCTACTAGTTTCTAAATCTTCATTAGTAATTCGAATTTTTTAAGCATAACGGTAACAGTAGATTTTATGGATTTTTTTGTTACACAGTGTTAAATAGTTAATTGGTTGATGTTGTTTGTTGGTTTTATTCTCTGTCCCACAGTATTTATTAATTACATAATTTAATGCTGACCACTTCACTTTAGACTTATCGTTGATTTTTAGTGCAAAAGATACACAAGTATTTACTAAATGTTAGCTGCTGTGTAAAATGTTGAACCACAAATGGCATACTACACGTACTTGTGTGCATACAATTTTAGAAGGGACTGTAGAGTATTTTAGAAATTTCTTTAACCGATATTACGGTATACATTTACGTACAGGTGGTGGCCAGTTGATATACGCAAAGCATTTTGTGTTAAATTTATTAAAATTCCTTTGGATACCTTCTTTTTTTTTTTTTTAATTCAAATTTCAACACGAATCAAATCGGAACAATTTTATTCATCAAATTTGTCCAAAAAATGTGAGAACTAATCAGTTAAATGTGTGTGAACACTTAAGCTTGCAATGCATTATTAGGTAGACCAATGTTGATCTAAAACTTTTGTAATATCTTTCTCATTACTTTTGAACCGCCTATGGATATGTTGTGCCTGAAGGCATTAAACGTACTCAGACATGTTCTCCATTCCACTAATTGTTAAAATGTGAATTGAAACCAATTTTGGGCAAACCACGGGCCAATCGAAATCGGCTCTAGCGAAATAAGGGAGAATCGACGCGATCGAGAATGCAATAGTCCAAAATGAAAGAGGTTGACTTTTGCGTTTTTACTGGCACTGCCAAATTCATCACACATTTGACATACAAATTCTTCTTAAATATTTAACCTACAATGCAAATTAAAATACACAAATAATTTCTAAATTGTTCACGAAATTAAGGTAACTTCATTTTATTTACAGCTTTCAACTGTTAAGAGTGCGTGGGGCACAATAGACCAACAAATAATAAAGATTATTTTAAATTACAATTACTTTTCATTTCACAGACCAACTTGCTAAACTTACTAAAACATTTCGACTTCGAAAAGAAGTCCTGGAGTGGAATTGAGAACATGCCTGTATTATGCAGAAGGAGAATAATATAGGAGCACTTCTGAGAGTCTGATAATTATGCTTCTTTTTGAACGTATTTCTTAAGTTTTTCTCAGACAGGGTTTCATGGTATCACTGCAAAACTATCTAATTATTGTTTAATTTTCCTTGGAGTATAACAAAGTATTTATTGAGGAACAAACTGCTAGTCATTAGTTAACTATTTAGATATGATATTTTCCTATTTTCAAGAAAGATTAAGATTTTATTTGAATTATTGATATATTTTATATGATTTTCTTGGGAAAAAAAACTAGATTTGATCAAATTTCTTGCAATTTTTCATATATAAATACAATTAACTTTGAACGAATGTGAAAAAGAGATGGCTATTGGCATTTTTTTAAAGAACGATTTGACAATTTTATCTTGCAAAGAAATCAGAGGCGAAATGTTCCCTGATTCATGGTGTCCTAGGTTACTTGTTTGTTAGTTGAACGCTAAAAAGCTTGTTAAGTTCTAGAGAATTTGGCAAAACTTCTTTCTTTCGCAGCACTTTATACTTTCATTCAAGCAAATAAATGACTTCCGGCAGTTGTCGTTTTTGGCTGGATTTCGGTAATAAAAAATGGGTTAAATAAAATCATAATAATTCAAAACAAATCGTGAAGTTGTCCCATGAAAATATAATAAACCAAGCGGAAGATTCAAAAGCCACATTCCATTCCACATAGTACAAAAATCAGTTAACAAATGTATTAAACGAAAAGGTTTCATGTTTTTATATATAAACCAAAATGGGATTGCATTCAAATCGTTTTGATCACGCACATTTCACAACGTGGCTTTCATTTAGTAATTGCTTGTGTGCCGTTTACCGTAAGTAATTGCACTACGATATCAGTTTCTGTCAGACTTAGCCCCGCTTAGGTTAGCCCCTGAATTACTGAGTACTCTGAACCCCCATCCATTCATCTTGTCCAAAGTGACGGATGACACACACCAAATGTATATCTCTGTTTATTCTCAGCTTAGATTTACCACTCAACCCCACAACACGCGACACATAAGTATCTATATATATATATATATATATATATATATGAAATACTCTCTATAACTTTTTGGTTCTCACTGTCTACTTTGTTTGATACGATACGATAAATTGGCTATACAAAATACAAAACTTGTACAATATGTTTTGGGTGTTGGTTATGGTTCAGCAAAGTCATCTCTGTATAATGGAAACTAACATTCATTCATGTGTTTTAAATGTAAATATTGTGTATTATGTATTTATGTGTGTAATTGGTAACTTGAAACTAACTCTCTTGTCTGCTTGTGTAGCAATTTGGCACCCAAAACAAAAAAAAACTGTGTTTATTTTGAAAATACTAAAGCTGCATGAAACTAAATCTCCAATTCTTTTTTAAACAGAAACAACAATAGAAACCGGGGCAGCTCCTTGTATCAACAGGATCGTGATACATTGCCCGTGCTTACATCCAATCGAGGAACACATCCACCGTAAGGTTACATTTGCTGAACTGTTCAAAACAGTTCTAATATGAGTTGTTTTTTTTGGACAGGCGCACACGTCCCACACTGAAGCCCGCTGGCACCATAGTGTCAAAAGCCCAAGAGTTTGTGGATATTTATAGATATCCACCAACGCGTCCCGATCCATTGTATCCACAGCCCACACCCGACAAGACGGCCGCCAAATGCCGCAAAGATGTGTGCCTGTTGCCGGATTGCTATTGCGGCGGCAAGGATATACCCGGTAAGTGGACACGTGTAGTTAGTTGATTGACCTTTTCCGTAAACAGGAAACGTTCCGCCAAAACCAAAAATGTTTAGGCGATTTAAGTGTCAAGGATGTACCACAAATTGTATTGATGACATTCGATGATGCCATCAATACAATAAATATCGATCTGTACGAGGAGCTGTTCAACAACAAGTCGCGCCGGAATCCGAATGGATGTCCCTGGCGTGGCACCTTCTACTTGTCGCACGAGTGGACGGATTACAGCATGGTGCAAGATTTGTATGCCGAGGGGCATGAAATGGCCTCGCATACCGTTTCGTAAGTTGGCGTTGTTTGATTGGCGTTTGACGTTTGCTTTCCATCGACATCCGATTGTTTTATCCTTCTATATCCTCCATGTGCTTTGGTTTATATTTACATATTTTTTGTGTGTTTGTTGAATGGGATGCATTCTTGGAAACCCGCTGTTCAGAGACCTTTCTCTAATGTTAGTTAACAGTGCATTAATATTTATGTTATCATATTAACATTCGTGTTAAGAGACACAATGGACACAAATATGTAACAAGAGATGCTCCTAGGACCCCAGGCACTTGCATCCATTGCATTTTACTCTCTTCATTATTGATTTGCCTCAAGTTTTAGCTCACTCTCAGGTGCTAATTTGATATATGTTACCACAATTAGTGACTAACATTCTTATGAAGCTGATCCAGAACCTGTTCCGAACCTAAACTATAGGTTCGATTCAAGAAATATTATAGACATGAATAAATTTAACCTACTGCCCAGCGACTTCTTCTGTTATCCTGCTGGTTTTGAGCGACAGAGTCTTACCACAGTCTTTTATGATCAAATCTATAATAATGTTTAAAATAACGCATAAAATCCTCCCCATATAAGCCGCTGTTTTGTAAGATCCTCTACTCCAAAGTTTATCAAATGATTCACAAAACAAGAGCTTAACATTACTTACTTACGCATTTTTACACGAAAGTAGATTATAATTGGAGTAATCCCATGTGATGTGTGTACCATATAAAGTGCTGATGCAAGATTCTAACCAAAACTTTCTCCTAAAATCCTTAAACCTCAGCGAAAAGGGCGCTCCCAAAATAATTTTGGGTATGCAGGCTGAGAAACAAGTTTCGTGGAGTTGTCACAAGGACCACTGGAACGTACTGCGCCGAAAAGAGAGCAACGGATTTTTATTGACCCTAAAACATGTCACAGAAGGTGACATTCTTTTAGCTCTGCTAATTATTATCTAATCTTTAACGATATTGTTATTACAAATGTGAGTTTCATACTTGAGTTCGACCTCTTGAAAATTGTGGAAGTTGTTCAAAAGTTATTTAGTCCGGGGGGAGGGGCATGGCGATTATTTATAACAATCTTGATCAGCGTGCAGGTGTAGGTGTCTACATTTCGTATTTGGTTGCATTGGCAGCAGCCACTAGGATCTCATCTCTGGGTTGTAGGTGTTCTTATGGACAGACAGGGCTCTATCGACTCGGTTGTTGATGCTGATCAAGAATATATGTACTTAATGATATCGGAAATGCTTTTTTCTGCCTGTTAGATACATTTTCACGACTTTAGTATACGCTTTATAACCAATCTACGAATGATTACACCAGACAACAAACTTAGGACCGTTTTCACAACCTCTACGTAGAGCTATCTGTCACATAAACTAACAAATAACAATTTAAAATCTCAGTTCATCTGACATATGGCATCTATCTATCTATCTTTCTATCAGTATTTTGATGGATGGTGATTCTAGCACACGTTTTATGGGGAATTTATAGATTTTTTTTAAAGACCCGAGTCTGTTTTCTACACATTCAGCGATTCAGTTTTTGTTGCTGATATAGTTACGATTTGGAGTCCGAAACGAAACTTTCGTTTTGTAATGTTTGAGTTGTAAATGAGGCTGCGATAATGGAAAACAAAAGCTTGCATACTTTAGAGGGCATAAAAAACAGGGTATTTGATGACTTAAATGATGACAATATCCTAAAAGGAAAGTACAAAATCGATTTTGAAATCAAGATTGTTTGTTTTGAAGGTCAACTGACATTAAGTTTGAACCTTGAATCGATATTAGGCAACACTGCGTATGAGTGATATAACCAAAATCTGTTCTGCTGTAATCTTTAACACTTACTTGGCAGGTTTTGTCTTATAATCTATAGCTTACTTTGGTGAGCAGCTCGAAGTAGCTCATTCACTTAAAGAACTCGAAATTTGAGTAAGAAATCTCTTCCCATTTTTTGGTACACTAACCAGCCTGTTTCCAAGCCTAACTCCCAACACATATTTATATTATCATCTGCTCTATATTCTCCTCTACATTCTGCTCTATTCTTCCCATCCAACATTCGCGGTCATGTCATTTTCTTAGGCGAACTACCTGCTGAAAGTATACCACAAATTGTTCTCTTGACCTTTGATGATTCCGTTAATGATTTGAATAAGCAATTGTATACGGATCTGTTTGAGAAGGGACGTGTGAATCCCAATGGTTGTCCCATCACCGCCACATTTTATGTATCCCACGAATGGACTGATTACAGTCAGGTGCAAAATCTATACTCCGATGGACATGAAATGGCCTCGCATACTGTGTCGTAAGTAGACGTCCCTTCAAGCCCCGCCGCTGACACTGCAGAAGAACACAACAAACACGTAGTTTAGCATTGGCAACATCACATCACAACACACACACACACACCTTTGCTTCCTTTCATCTGCTAACAAAACAGTTGCGAATCTCAATTGTAATCACTTTCCATCTGCCTTCACAGTCACAGTTTTGGCGAACAGTTTTCACAGAAGAAATGGACACGCGAAATCGCTGGACAGCGGGAAATACTGGCGGCCTACGGTGGCGTCAAGTTGTCCGATGTGAGAGGTATGCGTGCCCCCTTCCTCTCAGTGGGCGGTAATAAAATGTATAAAATGTTGTACGACTCGAATTTCACTTATGACTCATCGATGCCTGTGTATGAGAATCGTCCACCATCCTGGCCCTACACGCTGGACTATAAGATCTTTCACGATTGCATGATACCGCCGTGTCCGACACGCAGTTATCCAGGTTTTTAAACTGATTTACTGGGCCTTAAGTCCTGGCAGTGTTATTAATTTGTGCAATTCTTTAGGTGTCTGGCAAGTACCGATGGTAATGTGGCAGGACTTGAACGGAGGACGCTGTTCCATGGGTGATGCCTGTTCGAATCCCAGCGATGCGGATGGTGTTACCAAAATGATAATGAAGAATTTCGATAGGCATTATACGACCAACAGGTGAGGTTATACGCTGATAACTTTGAAATGTGGCGCCACACGAACTGTGTGAAGTAATGCATATAGTTTATAGAGTGCTGCTCTAAATTAAGATCTGCTACTATATTTAAGCTCTACTAATTGTGTTTCATCTGCAGGGCACCATTTGGATTGTTCTATCATGCCGCTTGGTTCACCCAACCGCATCACAAAGAGGGTTTCATCAAATTCCTGGATGCTATCAACGCAATGCCAGATGTGTGGATTCTAACCAATTGGCAAGCATTGCAATGGGTACGTGATCCGACGCCCACCTCACGCATCAATTCGTTTCAACCTTTCCAGTGTGATTATTCGGTAAGATCTCGCATAACTAAACTAATCCCTGGACAACTCAACATCCATCCACATCCTCTTTTATAGGATCGCCCGAAGCGGTGCAATAATCCCAAAGTATGCAATCTCTGGCACAAGTCGGGTGTACGTTACATGAAGACATGTCAACCCTGTCCCGACATTTATCCCTGGACCGGCAAATCGGGCATCCGTTCATCGCGCATTGACAACGAAGTTGAGGAGACGGCAACGTAGGAATCGAAGCATAGTGGAATTAGCACATAGATCACACATATCATAGCCACGATTCATTGGTAGCCCAAAATACGGTATTCACTCGCAAAACAAAATATGGTTTTTCATCTACTTGAGTTTATGTAGCTAATTTTAAAAGATCGAAAAAAAAGGGAAATCAGCAATTATAGTTTAGTTGTCTTATTTGGAACATGTTACTAAACAAATTATTTATATCGTACTTACTTACACACACACACACACACACACACACATATGTATATTCCTATAGTTTGCTTATTATTTGGAATTTCTTGTACTTGCACTAGACCTAAGCTAAACAAATTCAGCATAAGATTAGCCCATAATTAGTAAGTACTGAGATTGAGAATGAATTTATTCATTCTGATTTGTAAATGTATAGCATATGTGTGTTTGTATGCGCAACGACATACTCACATACATATGTCTAAGCTGCCTTCCCCTTGTAAAACTCTTAAGCGTAGCATTTAATTAATTATATTTTCATTTAATTTGTGATAAATATTTAAAGCTGAGTTTATGTATTATTAGATGCGCACAAATCTATACGAAATTGTCATTCGCATTCCAATCTCCCCCCACCACCGCAAGTGGCCGCTCTATAAACGTCAGCCACTCCTCTCTTAATTCTGTGAAACCCAATTGAAACCACTTTTAAGTTGCAGTTTTGGGTGCGTGGAAATAGAAATCATCATATCATGTACATTAATACAAAACAGATGACTATAAATATACACACACATATATATATTTAGATGCCATCACAATTGAAATTGATTCACATTAGAAATAGAAACTAGAACCTAGAAGCCTAACCGATGAGATTCACAAGAAGTCAACAGAACAGGAAACGCGAGTTAAGACCACACAATGAAACGAATCGATTGCCAATACTTAGCCGTTCTTCAGAGGATGATGGATTCAGACAACGTGCAAGCGTATCGAATTTAAGGAATGGATATACGAAAGTATTAACTGGATTTGATAAATACTTAGTTAAAACAACTTACAACTATTTACTTGTAAGTGCATTGTAGGATGTCAGTTTAAGCAAATATTTGGATGAGGCGAGTGAATTATGTATTTTGTGCTAATGATTGTAAAAAGAAACACCCTACATATGTATGTAATAAAATTAGATATATAAATTATAGCAATTATTACATTTTATTGGACTGGGATATACGAAAACGCAAAGGAAGCGGTGTGAAAATGTAGCTGTTTCAGCAGCAGTGCCCATCAACTGCGAATCAATAGCTGCCTTTTCAAGTCAGCACTGCTACATCTGCTTGGAAATTCTAAATCAGCATAAGTGCAAAAGCCAACAACAAAAGACAGCGACATGTGGATGGAAACTTTGTCCAAATCAGCATAAGTGCTAAAACCAACACCAAAGGACAGCGCCAAGTTGACAGAACCTTTAACCTTAATATGTGGATTTAGTAAAACTTCTTTAAAACCTTTGTAATTTATCCTTTCTTTATGATTAAGTAGTAAGCTAGTCGAGGTCCAAAAAAGTTGCGATTGCTTACAACAGTGAGTATCTTATGCATTCATACACCAAAGAGCTGAATCTCCAAATTCAATCTTCAGTAGGCTTAAAATCTTAATCTAGAAAGTATTTAACAGATATTCTCCTTTGGGTATCAGTATTTTTGTATTGGCTGTAAGAGTATGTTTTTTCTAGTTATTGAGGGGAAAGAGACAGTAAAGGCTGTTTAGAAGTAGCTAAGTCTATTTAAAGATTTTCAACCTATGTAATAGGGCCATTAGAGGCTTATGTCGAGGCGTTCACCAAGGCAAAACACCATTGAATGATTGTATATGATATTATCTGAGGACAGAAGCGGGTGAATGACCTAAACGCAGTCTGCAAAAAAATCATACTTTAGCTTGTTGTCAACGAAAAGGGAAGCACTAATTAAACTCTGAAGTTAGTCCGAACAAAACCAACATTAAGGATAAACTTAAAACTATATTGACTATCCACATTTCAAAATGTGAGTTAAACGCCGCTATATTAGCCATTTCGATCGACCACTGTGCTTTGATCTCTCAGACTAATAATCTATGTAGAGCTATCTGTCACATAATCGAACAAATAACAGAGTAAAATTTCAGTTTATCTGACAAATTGCATTTATAGTATTTTTTAATGATCCAAGTCCGTTCTCAAGACATTCATCAGGGAGGTCAAAATTATTTGCATGTTAAAGAATGCACTAGCATATTTGAGAAACGGTATATCTACCAAAGATTTACAGGGTTATTTATGGATCGAAAGAACAATAGTCGAGCAATTATGCTAGGCAGCACCGACCGCAACGGCCATGGACAGCACTTCACACACCTAAACACAAACTCATGGAGGTACAGCGTATTTTGTAGCCTGGCTTGAGCAACTTTCTTAGTTGTTTTTCAATATAAGGTCTAGCTGATCTTTAGTATGTTGAGTTCTTTGTGAAGATTTTAGCAAGTTGAACTTGTTCTTAACATATTTGTTGACAAAATGACACTGAGAAAGGCACCGTACAACCAAATGTTCTAAGTAAGATTGTGCTTAAAAATATGGAAAATTTTCACGAAAGTGGCGTGGTCAAACTAGTTAATAGTTAGTAATTAGTTTGTTAACAGATTCAAAAGTTTACTTAACGCGGCAAATACTGGCTAAACCTCAAATAAAGTTTGAGTGTGAGATTGGAAATTTGATTTAAAATATTTGAAATTAATTTAATTTACTGCAGTTAAACTGTTTGTTTAAATAAATAACTTATGAATATGAAATCCTATTTTCCTTTATTAGAGCAACTCATTTAGATGAACATCTTTGCGCACAGCATTATTGAAGCCCTCTTTATAGCGATACCAGATGGGACTTTTGACAATTGCATCAGTTTTGGCTGTTGAAAAATGATGTTAAAAACTGTCAAAGTAAACAAATTATGAAAAACATTTCCTACCCTCTTCAATGGCAGTCGCAGCAGTAGATTTGTGGGTAATGCGACCAAAGAAGTCTTTTGTCAGCTGGGAAAACACAAAACTTGTAATAATTCTAAGCAACATGAATCGGAAGAACGAATCATCTTCAGACTGAGAGTAGAGCAAAAGGTATGCAAATTTCAACTCTTAGACTTACCTGTTGTTTGGGTGCACTGCGCATATTGGAGGAGGTAATTTGTTTTGGCTTCAAGGTTTGCAAATGGTTTGGTAGTTGCGGCGAAATGGGTTTCTTTTTGGTGGCAATCGATTTAGTTGAAGTCGCCTCACCACCTTTGGGCGCAGCCCTACGTATACGTTCCAAATCCACTTCCCGTGCTATCAGCTGTCTACTAAAATATGGTAGCGTGAGACCAGGTGCACCTACAAAAGATATAATTAAGAGTTTTAAAGTCTTGGGACTACCTAAAGCTACAGCAACTTACCCGGAAAAGCGGCTAAGGTATCCAAATCGGGTTCAGTTTGAAATACATAATGTCCCTCGGCTGATTTAACTTGCACAAATGTCAAGCCCAGATCAACCATTACCTCTATGGTATGCCGCAAGTCGTATTGTTCTCTATAAATATATAAAAATGTTCATACAAATTCTTAAGACTTCTACTTCAAGCTCTTACTTGGGCGACAGCAGCTGCACAGCCACCGATCGCAGTTGTGGTGACAGTATACGCTTGAGCATGGGCACTGTATCCAGCAGCATAACATGACCAATTCCCACACCCTGAGCCGAGCAGGTTACACCTTTGCGTAGAGCTTGATATATGTTACGCTGGTTGGTGCTTTTCTGGTGAAACTGCAGACCAAAAGTAGGAGGAAAATGTTAATCTTAGCTTTAATCCTTTGAATTTTGCTCTCTATACCTCAAAGCCACGCGTTGGAAATGAAATTTTGGGCCAGGCCAATGTGGCAAAGAGTAGATGCCACACCACAAAACCATACTGAAAATATGGATAGACGGTGTAGTTCTGTTGCCGGTTGATTTGTTGCTGGAGTATATCCTGAAAGCAAAACCATTGAAGGGCCTCACAAATGCCCGTGAAATTTGGATCGGGCATCTTTTGCTGCAAATAATTCTCATAGACGCCCTGCGCAAGTCTGAAAGTGTGAAGAATAGTTAAGGTATTTGTTCCTTAGATGACTTTAATGGACTGGTACCGTTCATAGTCGCCACAGGAGTGCACCACATCAAGAACATTACGCACTCGTGTTGCCACAGACATATTGGACATGGTCACCTCGGCTGGTTCATCGCCTTTCTGATTGTTTTTCTCTGTCAATTGCTTTTTGGGACGTTGAATCTGTGTAGATGAATGAACTTTAACATGGGGATGATGTTTCTTGCAGAAAACTTACCCGAAAAACAGCACCCCACACATCAAACAGTCCCTGATGACGATCCTTTTGTCCTAGATTGTTGTTGAGCACATCTTGAAGCGTCATGCTATGCTTCTGGGCACTGAAAATGATGTGAGAAAGATTAGAGATTACCATCAGCTTTCTTCAGCTTTCTACTTACTTAAAGAACTGCATGGAAGATATACAACTTCGGACATCATTGCCAGATTTCTCAGCCAAAGCAATTAGTGAACCAAAATCCGTTTTCAGCTGCTCCTTCTGGGCCACTTTGATTAATCTGAAAAATGGGTTCAACTCCAGCTTACGAACCTCTCCTAACTCAATCAATTCACCACTCACCTCTCTGCCAGACGCGCCGAATCAATGGGAGGAAACTGTACAACAAAGGCAACCTGTCTCAGTGGACGCAGCGCAGGATCATAGACATCATTGCATATGCATATAATGGGACGACGCAATACATTATGCTCCGCTTTGGCTCCTTTGGCTTTCACCCGACTGTAAATGCCATCGCTTACAAATTTGACCAAATATTCTATAGATTGACGCGGAGCACCATCGATTTCATCTGCAAAGGAGTTTACCACAAATTATTTCCAAGTGGAATTTAGATGAAGAAAAACCCACCTAGAACTATGCAATTGGGCCGTTTATCCTGATTAAGCACCGATGACATCTGTGTGCCATTCTCCAAGGCCAATTTAAATGCTTCCGGACTGCGATCATCCGACGCATTAATCTCTCTCACATTATAGCCCGCATGACGGGCTATTGTATGGGCCAGTGTGGTCTTACCCAAACCTGGGGGACCACATAGCAGCGCCACCTTTTGCATGGGTCGTCCCATCTCATCCACATTTGTGTTTAACGCCTGACGAGCCTTGCGTTGACGCCAACCACCATTGGATTCAAATTTCCCCGTCCGCTTGTTGAAACTATTCAGCTGGGCTTGGGCTCCGCCTGCCGTTGTGGCGAGCTGCTGTTCCTGCTGTTTGGATTGAAAGGCTTGGCCAAAAACCACTTTGTCCCACATTTTAAGCCAAAATAGCAAACTGCGATTGGTCATCTCATCGGAGAGTAGATCCATGTACTTGCGTGGTTTGTACTTGTCCACCCACAGGCGTCCCGTATCTTGTGTGGCAATGGGTACGTCTAAGATAGGCGCCTGCGTGGGAGGAGCCAGCCGGTTGAGTACCTGGGGAAGCAAAAGGGTTTAATCTTACTTTCTCCTAGTTTTGACAAGTATTTACTTACCATTTCCTGAGCCTCGCGCCACACTTGCTCCTTGGCCTCACCCAGCAGACTACCCACCGCAATGCCGCCTGCACCTGCCCGAGCTCCTATTAGGTCCAACTGTCGCTGTTCGTAGTCTTCCGAATGGAAACGCACATAAACCCTCTCCAGATCGCTGCGTTGTATGGCCAGAAATGGCCAGGTGGGTATCTGGTAGGACAAGTTCCTCATCTTGAAGTCATGCAGTGCCTTCAGACGGCTCACCTCATCCTGTCGCACTGTTTTACTGGATTCCCTCATCTTGCGCCGCAGCTCCAAAATCTTTTCAATCGCCTCCTGATCACGTTGCTCCTCAGTGCGGGCCTTCTTAACCTGTGGATCTTCATAGCTCTCATGATACAGATCATCAATATCGCCAAAGAGATCCCGCTCCAGGCGACGTTTATTAGTTCCGCGCAGACCCAAACACTGCAACTGCTCAGAGGCGATGGCGGCGGCTGCGTCGTCTTGAGTAACCTCCAATTCATCAATGGCCGGCATGCGCTGAAACGGTGTGGAACATCCTCGACCCACAGCCGGACCTTTGGGAGTGCCAAAGAGGCGGCGATTGACAGTTCCTCCACCGCCGCCTGCTTCAGACTCCACTTGAGATTGACTTGCGCCGAAGGTAATCTGTGACAGCTGCGGCGAGTTGAGCGTGGAGTTGCTTAACCGTGAGGCATCTTTGACACCAGCAGGAATTGCTCTGGTGGCAGCCTGCCGCGATGTGCTTGGCCCGTCCTGATAAACATCATACTCCTGGGGCAAATCCTCAAGCACTTCCAGTTCATCTTGATATTGCAGCTCAAACTCTTCATTCTCGTCCGGATATTGGTTCATTTTGAGTTTTGCTTTTGGGCAAAATCCAAATCTATGTGAACAAATTGGCGCCAAAAGAAAACAGCTGTTGGCAGTGTGACCAGAGACTCCAATAGGCAGTCGACCAGTGCTGACACTTCAGCTATAGCTAAAATATCTAAAGCTTATCAAATTTATTAAAACCAAGCTTAAGCAAAGAGCACAACACCAATTAATTATTTGATACTTATACTTATTGAAAAATATAAAGAATCCAGAGGAAAAAGATCTTTCAAAATAATTTTGGAAGATATATATTCAAGAATATTATCCATTTCTGTTCAAGTACGTCTTAATAGGTAAAATAAATTCTATGTTAGGAGCTTCATTTGCCAAACAAATATTTGAAAAAACACACTGACTTGTCAAACTACCCTCGTATCCAAGAAATAGGTTGCGCATTTATAATTTCATCAACAATAATTTATTCGCACTCTCGGCTCTCTTGGTACGCTCTCGCCTCCGCTAATAAATATTTAACCTCCAACAGCTGTTCATTCAGCCAATCAGTCATCAGCCACCTAGTCGATAAGTATCGATGCAATCGATTGACGCGATTTACAGCTACAGTCGGATTCGGGTCGCTCTCGCGGCCGCGTTAACAACGCCAAAACTTAATTAAAGGTCACAAGAGAATCGAAAAACACTTAATAAAACTATCTTTTCTGTTGTAACAAATTAATTGCCCACTACCTCTCGCTGCTCTCCCCACCCATGTTTTAAACATGTGTGTGTCAGTTTGAAATACAAAGGAACAGCCAACAGCTGCTCACGAGCGCACGCTGCGATAAAAACCACAACAACAAAATCAACAGCAACAACAAACCCACAAGTCGAAGGGAATATTAAACGAAAACGAAATCCGAACAGGAAAAAGTGAAAGCTTGAGTAATAAACACACATAAATAGGAATTTAGTTTCCCGAGCAACAACCAAAATGCAGAACTGGCTGGACGATGAGGAGGCCATGGCCGCACCAGCTCCAGCTCAGCTTCAAAACACCCGAGTTCCCCGCATCTTTGGTGATATCACCACAAATCGCTTGTGGACATTCCGGCTGCTGATGCACGATGAACTGAATCCAAATGAACAATTGGCCATTGTGGGCAGCTGTGAGTCTCTGGGCAATTGGCAGCATGCGGGTGCTGCTCTCATGCTGAAGGATGACGATCAGGAGAGTAATTTGTGGACTGCTGAGGTGTATATACCCAGGCACTGCTCGACAGAATATCGGTATATGGTCTGTGCTGTGGAACCGGGCACGGAACAGTTGATAGTACGTCGCTGGGAAACTCAATTGCAGGTGAGTCACATCTGTGAGGCAGCCCTAAAACTGTTTGATATCGTTTCTTGTTGGCTTATGTTTTGATTAAAACCTTGGATCACTTCAGAGAGTACACAGGAGACATCCAATTACACATCTACCACGGTTGCAGAAGGAAAATGAATAGTCTTAACTGTTGCTGATGAGGCATTCCCGCTGCACAAGCGCAATATGAAACCTTGTCTACTGGCTGAGCCAAGTTTTCAATTGAATTCAAATTGCATTCAGCATTCCTGGGTCGGAAAGTGGACTACCCGCTTGGCAAATTAAGAAATGTTTACTTATTGAATCTGATATTCCATTACCATAAACAATTTCCCTTGTCTGCTATACTCAATTCTTGATATACCCTTGCAGAGAGTTTACTAGAATTGTCCAGATGTTTGTTAACCATAGCAAAGCATCTTCGAACACCTACAATCTTGAAAGATCCCCTCCATTGTTAACAATTCGAGAGAAATACTTCGATTCATCTAACCTAAATATTCATTTCAGGCACGGCTGATCACAGAGCTGGATGAACCGCCACGCCCGTCTGCACCAGATATTTTTGGATCCGTGAATGGCCAACACAAGGTGGACAGAGGATGGCTAACCAAGGAGGGACTAGTTCAATTTAAATTCTTCTATGCTCCGTTCACCTGGAAGCAGCGTATGAAGCGACGTCATGTCCATATAAAGGTCACACCCATGAACCTAAGCATACCTAGTGCCAGTGGTAGTGAGGTGGGACCGGTGTCCACTCTTGAGGATTCCCTGTCGAATGACACACATGATACAAGAGAGAATGGTGGCGACAACTCCACCGCCTTCGCATTCAGTGAGGTGGTCACTCTCAGTTCGGATGAGTGTGAGGTGCTTGCTCAGGAGCAATTTGGCACTGCTTGCGGATCGAACGATTTGGTTATCTTTCATCTGACAGTGGGCGATCTGGAGAATACGGCCTATTTGATAGATTTGTACACATACAGCTCCCGAGTGGCCAAGGAGGATGGACCACCGCTTCATTTGGGCTATCATTATGTGCTGCCCAATCTGTTCAAACGTTCGGAGGGCAACCTCGAATTGCCCATCACCTGTGCCAAAGGACATCGCCCTTTGGGCATGATGAAATTGGGTTATCTGATAGTCCGTCCCTCGGAGCATAGTTCTACCATGGATATGAGTGTTAGTTATGCCAGATATTGGAATAAGAAGTGGACCGGCCTGGATGTGGGCCATCGTGGCTCCGGCACCAGTTTCAAGGCCAAGGATGCGGTGATAAGGGAAAATACCATCACTTCGCTGAAGAATGCGGCGGATCATGGTGCCGACATGGTGGAGTTTGATGTGCAGCTCAGTAAAGATTTGGTGCCGGTGGTTTATCATGACTTTATGATCTATGTCTCGTTGAAATCCAAGTGTAGCATGCAGGAGCACGATTTCCTGGCCTTGCCCATGAGAGAGTTGTCCTTGGAGCAGCTGAGGAAACTAAAGGTGTATCACATCGCAGAAGGCTTGTCCAGGGAGACACGCTCCTTTCACAACGATGATTCGCTGGAACATCAACCTTTCCCACAGCTGGCTGATGTCTTGGACGCTCTCGATGTTCATGTGGGATTTAATATTGAAATCAAATGGTCGCAACGTCTGCAGGATGGCTGCATGGAGGAGGAGTTCGAGCATGTGGTGGATCGCAATCTCTACATCGATTGCATACTGGATGTGGTGCTGCGTAAGGCGGGCTCTCGACGCATTGTCTTCTCCTGCTTTGATCCGGATATATGTACCATGTTGCGGTACAAGCAGAATCGTTATCCTGTGATGTTTTTAACTCTAGGCCGGACCACCAAGTACAAGAAGTATATGGATCCACGTGGCAATTCCATGGAGCTGGGCGTTTGGCATGCTGTGGCCATGCAACTGCTGGGAGTGGTGGCGCATACGGAGGACTTGCTGCGTGATCCCAGCCAGGTAAAATGAATTCTTTGGGGTCCCCTCTTATTTGATGCTCTGGCATGAGAGTCAATTGTGAAATCATTCAACTACGCGGACGTTTTAGGTGAACCTGGCCAAGGAACGTGGCCTGGTGCTGTTCTGTTGGGGCGATGACAACAATTCCAAAGATACTATCAAATTGTTGAAGGAATTGGGTCTGCATGCCATTATCTATGACAAGATGGATGTACTCACCAGCAAGGAGGTGAAGGTGAGTGCATTGGCGGATTTAAATAATTTTTTTGAAAAATTTACATCATTTTTATGTCTTGCAGCAAAGTGTCTTTCACCTGCAGGCCAAGGATAGTCAAAAGGAATTACTACTCGAACAGGCCCTAGAGTCGGGACATGTCTGGCATACGTCGGCCAATGGAAGTGAAGAGCAGCAGGCTTAGAGATTGAAATCAATCGAATTATAGGAGCTCTACATAAATACCTACATATATTTACATCTATACAAATCTACATCTACATCTTATCATTTAGCAAAATGGCATTACCCTTAGCAGCACTCAATTCTATTTGTAAGCTTGCTTTTCTCTTTTCGAAATAATTTTATATCACTTCTTATTTCTTGCTCTGTACTCCAATTGTTCCCATACGTTCCCAAACAAACAAAAAATAGCTTATTCAACCACAGAAAATGTCTTACATACTCAGCAAGGAAAAGAGTTAATAAAAGCGGTTTACTTTGTCACTTTATTGGTTGATTTTTGCAAATTATGAGTTGAGGGGTCAATGATATGAAAGGTCTATGAGTATCAGCAACCCGAAGGTTCTTAAACAGGGGTCTAGAAGTTGGTAAATAATGGCTGCAGCTCCAGGATGAACCAGGTTTGGTTGAGCTAATCTACGTTACGGGAAAAGCAGACTTCGTTGTCGACGACGAGCCTCAACAAGTCGAGTAAGTTCGAGTGCAGATTGATGAGGCTTGCCCTTGGCTGGCGTAAGGCTTGCGGGAGCTGGCTCAGCGGCGGACAGCTTTAAAGAATCAGTAAAACGGCAAAAAGGACTTAAATGTTCTTCATAAAATCAAGCCAAATCCGAATGTTCGCGCTTCCCGAAAAACAAATAAATAATTTGCCTTCGAATAGCGAAAATCAGAGCATTCTATGTTCATTTCAACAATATCTTTCAGTTTAAACCATTTTCAATTTTTCAAAATACTTTTTCTCCACAAAATCAAGCATACGCAGTGTTGCATTTCACCGCCAGCCGAATGTCAGCACAAAAGAAAATGGGGGGAAAAAACGAAACACTGCGCATGTTCATACATTCCTTAACAGAGCACTAAAATTCCATCGTTGTTGTCTCCGCGAGTCTTTTTTTGTGGCTCTCCCTTCAGTTTGTAAAACCACATTGAACGGTTCGGAACGAGCGCCGAGGAATAGCCCACCCAGAGAAAACGAACTCGAACGTAAAAAAGATCCCCGAAGGAGGAGCGGGAAGCGGGCAACGTTTCTTTTTAACGGCCCAAAAGTGTAGTAGTCCAGTAGTTGGAGAAGTTTTAGAGTTCGGTTTTTGGTTTGGTTTACATTTTGAGTTGCCTTTGGAACGCGAAATAATGTTTATCGGCGGAGCGCAGTGGAATCAAAGTCCCAACGTATAGGTGAGCAGGCGGGACTAACTGGTGTAAAGTGGATGTGTGTGTGTGTGTGTGTGTGTGTGTGTGTGTGAGTGTGCGAATACCTATACATACATATGTTTTATGTATATCAAGTGCAGAAAACTCCAAGAATTTGCAAACAAAAAATTCCAAATCTTTTGCTGAATACAATAAGGAAGATTTTGTGTTATACCAAAAACGGAAAAATCGATGCGTGCGCCTCCTGTGGCTGCCACACACGTGTACATCCTTTTGTGTGTGTGTGTGTGTGTGAGTATCCTGGTGTATGCCATGTACACGCCAAGTTAACTGAGGGCAGGCAACTTCATACCCACAACAACAACAACAACAGCAGCAGCAGAAAACAGAGCAGTTAGAGCAGTTGAGGCCGCACTTACAAACACTCCTGACCTACTGCCCGAACACACCCCCCAAAACCAACTAAACCAACCTAAAACAACTTCTCCTTACGTTCACTTGCGTGTGCAGTTCAGGATGTGGTGGGTGTGGGTAAAGAAAGGAAATTTGGTGTATAAAAAAAAACTTATTTTTAAATATGTACACAGGAAAAAAAAACGCCGGTCTGAAACTGAACGTTAGATGTATTGTTCACTGTTGCACTGAAAAAAAGATAATCTTGAGCAGCGGCAGAGACCGTTAAACGTTTAAGATGTCTCTATCAGGCCAAAGAAGAAGAATAGTTGAGAACTATCTAAGTGAGTCTTTGTAAAACGATGCCCAAAAATGGGTTTACAAATGCTGAACAAAATTCCGTACTTAGGACCGCAAGAAATACTTAACCCAAGAAAGAACTGTACCAAAGATTTAACGATATTATAGATGATGCTTGTGAAGCAAAACACGATTATGCCTATTAGCTGACATTGGCTACCAATTTTCGATTTGTTTCACATGCGTCATCTATAATATTTATTAATCTTTGACTGTACACTGCCAAGTTCTCTAAATGGTTCGTAGCTTACTGTTCAAACCACAAGCAGAGGTTCGGTACATTACGATTTTATTAACAAAATCGTAAAAATATTGAGAAATCTCGCTTAGGTATTCCATCTACAAGCAAAAGTGATGGACCGAGTATCAATCTTTTTGCATTTTAACTAAATTGGGTCTGATTTGGTATTTTTGTTAAATTTAATGACTTGTCAGTTACAGTAAAATGGTTTGAAGCATTCTGAATACGTCGATCTGTTTGCTTTACCCTTGGGGAAACCTTACGCGGTTCAGTAATATCAGAAGCAAAGTAATACAGTTCGCGCTGAACACGAATCAGTTTTCTACATTTTTAAACATTTAAGGCTTTAAGTTACCATAAATTAATATTTTGACCCTTTTTAAGATCGTTTTGTGGGAAAATTGTCGGTTGTTTTGACTCACTTTGATATTATCGTGAAGTACTGTTACTGTGGTACAGCGGTATCATACAGTACTTTCGATTTGAAATCTGCATAAAAGCAGCATATATCTAATCTCTTAGGACCGATTTCATATCTTTTACGTAGCTAAACTGACACATAAACTAACAAATAGCAGAGCAATAACATAGCAGCTATCTAGAACATAAATACATATTCAAAAATAGGTCAAAATAGGTTGAAATATGTCAGCATCAGTCTCAAGAATGTGTTGAGATCGTACATAACGCTCACATGCTTCAATAAACACAAAATTTTTAGTTTCTAAGGTTCTAAGGTGCCATGTTCTTAATTGTGTAAAATTATCATATTGCTTGTTTTGATAGGTTTCGAGTGAAATGAGAATATATCAGTTTATCATTTCACTGGTACTTTTTCATGCTCTAGCAATAGCGACATATCTCTGTTATGCTGCAGATGATATTTAGCGTATTAATTTTCTCTAATTTTGCTATATCTCTAGGGCTCTGAAGATATCTCCTTTTTAACTAAATATTCCCATTCACCCTCAAAGTTGAAGAGACATCATTTCTATCAAATTATTTCCTCAGTGTACTCCTCAATTTTTGAAGTTTTCTCTGCTCATTAAAAGTGAATAATTCAAGAAGCTATAAATACTTGGAATTAAAACCCCACAATTAATAATCAGAAATTTGTGTACTTTCTATTGGAAAATTTATTCATCCCGCATTATTATGGATTTTGGAATCACAAAAGCAAAAGCGCTTAAAAAATGAAAGTGTGTATGTACATCGCGCCGAACCTAATCATTAGCATTAATTGTAGGAACCACCACCTACCACCACACGACCCACCCTGCCGCCCACGGCCCCCCCGCTCGCTCCTTCAGCAACCATCGGGTCTCAGCGTTTTTGTTTGTTTTGTTTATAAAGCCTCATGTTTTTGATTTTTATTGCCTTGATTTTCGAGAGTTTCGCAGCCGGCTGCAAGTAAACAGTGAAAATTCAACGAAAAAAGAGAGAACAGACAGGAACAGACAGTCCGAAAGACAGGCAGACGGACGGGCAGACGACAGACAGTTGCTGGACACTCAGACAGACTGCTGTTGCTCTCTGGGCCTGCGACCTGACCGGTGTGGGTGTATGTGAGTGGGTAAACAAATGCAGCGCCAAAACTAAATATTGTTTAAGAACAAATATTTGGCTTCTTGTGCAAATCACGACGATGGCAGCAGACTCGAGTGATTTTTTTTATTCATGACGCTATTGATGATACGGCCATAGCTGTGGGATGCGCTTCACGAGCTGCTAATGGGTCAATTCGAGAGGCACAAAGTATTTGTTATGGTTTAGATTTCTAATTATATACGTGAGGCGCAACATTGAATCATCATCCGATGAGTTGTAAAATCAGGAAGCATCGATCAGCGCTGAGTTTTCCAGAAATCTACAAAAAAAAAAAAAAACTGGCACTCGAAATAGGTGTCTTTAAGTGGCACAGATGACCACTTTTGGTACTACACACGATAGATATTCTGCTAATAAATTGCATAAACATTTTTCGTTGATGTACCCTGACAAGAGTATATGCATTTTCGGCGGAACTTTGCTATGCACCAATCTGATGATAGATTTTCTGACAAAGGTAATCCTTTTTTTTTGGGTTCGAGGTTCTTTAACTCACCATCTACTTATATCTTTTCATCAAAGCTAATGTCCATTTCAAATTGAAATCGGATGCATATAATCCAAATACCTCACAAGAGTATATAATCTTCGGCACAGCCTAGGGTAATCGTGGCTACGGTTCGGTTTGGTCTGTGTTTTTCATTTAGTCTCATAAATTGAGGATGTGTGAAAAATGAGGCAGCACTCGCCTAAAATGCTTATGAAATATTAATATGTTAACGAATTGTATACATAAATATTGATTTAGGTGCCAAACGCGAAAGATTTGTATACATAACATACCGGGATTGATAGACAAGGTCAGGGGTATATTTATTGGAGTGTTTAATCATTATTGTTTAAGAATTTTCCGAAAATTCTTATAATGAAAATGAATAAGTAGGTAATATTGATTAATTAGCATATTTTGTTAGAATTTATGCTCAATACGTCGTTATAATTTAAAATGATAGCAGATAACATTGCAGAGGGTCGATATATAGTGTTCAACGATGGATTGTGATCCGAGCTTTCACGTTGTGGAATTCAGCGCACGAATCTTTCAAGTGTTTCTTTTCGCTAGCCCCATAGAAATCGGAGGTGTTCAGAAATTTAACAGCTTATAAATAAATAAATAAACATTACAGACAAATGTTTCACGATACTAAAATATCTAAAATTGTGCAGAGATTGAGAATTTAATTTCATTTTGTGGCTAGCTAATATTTTAAAATGCCAAATTGGCAATTCACTTTTCATTTCACTAGCCAAAAGGCAAAATGTTTGAGTTCGTGAAGCAAAGCATGATTATCTTTATATCATACTTCATTGCACTAGGCAGATCATTAATAATTAGCAAAAAGTAGAGGAAAGTTAACTTCGGCTCGTCCGAAGTTTGTATACACTTGCAGCACGGTTTTCTAACTAAGTTGAACGACATTTCCCCTGAATACAAACAAGTTTTTCTCACTAAGACCTCTTCTGACTCTACTTTTGTATGACAGCTATACTTTATGAATATCCGATTTCGACCAAACTTAGTGGAATTATGGGAAAGCATAGCAAACTAAGAAATACAAAGTTTAGAGGCGTTTTCTTTGAAAACAAAAAAGTTTTTCTCACTAAAACTAGTTTCTCGACCGATAACTCGTATGGCAGCTGTATGTTATAGTTATCCGATTTGGACAAAACTTTGTAGAATTGTGTGAAAACTTCTAAAACAAATATATGCCAATTTTAAAGCGGTTTATATAAAAAACAAAAAAGTTTTTCTAAGTAAGACTATTTTTCTAACCTTAATTTTCTATGGCAGCTATACTATTTAGATGTTCGATTTCTATCAAACTTGGCAAAATCATGGAGAAGCATAGGAAACTAGTAAATACGGAGTTTGGAGATGTTTGCAATAAAAACAAAAAAGTTTTTCTCACTGGAACTAGTTTTTCGACTGATCGTTCCTATGGCAGCTATATGTAATAGTCATAAAATCCGGCCGGTTCCAACAAATGTGCAGCGTATTTGTAACAGAAGACTTCGTGCAAAGTTTGGTCGTGATATCTTTCAAACTGACGGAGGAGATAGCATAGAAACAGACGGACATGGCTATATCGACTCAGCTCATCATGCTGATCAAGAACATATATACTTTATGTGGGCGGAAATGCTTCCTTCTATGCATTACAAACGTCTGGACAATTTCATGTCCTCGGCAAGGGTATAAAATGAGTGATGAGCCCTGGGGAGATCCAGAGGTAAAAAATATTGGATGTGAAGAGAAACTATTGAAAACACTTTTGAGTTCTAGCCTGTAATCCTTTAAGTTGAATAAAGAAGCTTGAGTGGAAAGCCCTTTGGATGTAATTTCGGAACCAAGAGACAATAAAAAACTACATCGAAGGCCTAAGGCGATGTGAATATATATCATACATGCTTATCTTAAATCTCTGGGAAGGTGATTCTTTAAATTAATGCAGAAGAGATTTGGAGCTAAGCACTGGCTGCTTACTTTACAATTGATTCCAGTAACTGGTGCAGATGACGGCTGAGTAAATTTTTGTTGATACTTTGCTATTTGGCAACCAGTTTTTAGACTAATCAAAGTGATGTTTAAATCTCAGCTTGTGGGATATCCTTAACAAAGTTTCCATCTAAATTCGAATCAACATATTTTCCTGGATTCGAAATTGCAAAAATCAACAACCAACTTTCAGTGACTCATTCAAATATATATATCTATATACAAAATTAACATGTTGGCCTCTGTTGAAGGTTTTCGTTTGATATTCTGCGTCAAATTGTGCATTTTTAGAACATTTCTGTGGATATTTGAATATTTACAATGCGAAAAGAAAACCGCACAATAATAATGTAAACAAATGTAAACAAAATAAAATTAAGTTTTCCATACGCCGGAAGTTGGCTTTCAATAATTCAATTAATTCATCTTCATCTTTCAGCATCATGTGGTCCCATCCAACCCCAACCTAGTGAGTAACTCCAACATCCGACAAGGCGAAGCCAACCTCCAAAAACAATGCTTTGGCTGTCCTAACATCTAGTTAACAATAATCGAAGTCCGCGTAGTACGAGTGAGTGGAGTAAGTAAGAGGATCAGCTGCGTGTGCCTTTAGCAAAGGGCGCACAACAACGACTAGCAATCGTGGGCAAGGACAACGAATCATATACAGGTTGGCGGCCATCCAAGAAACAATCAAACAAACAAACAACACACAATTTGCACCCTGTAGTATTTTAGTGAATTATAGTACCACACCACCACAAAAGAATCTTTCATTTTAACCCAACACCAACAAAACATGACTTATATACCTAAAAAAATGCAACATTATACGCATGCAGCCATGAATCTGATCAATATGGACTCGGAGAATCGGGTGGTTCTCAATGTGGGCGGCATTCGGCATGAGACATACAAGGCCACATTGAAGAAGATTCCGGCGACGCGTCTATCGCGTCTAACGGAAGCATTGGCCAACTATGATCCGATACTGAACGAGTACTTCTTTGATCGGCATCCAGGCGTATTTGCACAAGTGCTCAACTATTACAGGTGAGGGGAGGGTGGTCGATTGAATATATAGATTTCGTAATTCATCTGGCAATTGCATTTCCGATTCGCAGAACTGGCAAACTGCACTATCCCACAGATGTGTGCGGTCCACTGTTCGAGGAGGAATTGGAATTTTGGGGTCTAGACTCCAATCAGGTAGAGCCCTGCTGCTGGATGACCTACACACAGGTGAGTTACATGCCTATTTCATTGATGGCTCAAAATCTCAGCATTTCTTATATCTCGAAACAGCATCGTGACACCCAGGAAACCCTAGCCGTACTGGATCGCTTAGATCTGGATACGGAAAAACCGTCCGAAGAGGAACTGGCCCGTAAATTTGGCTTTGAAGAGGACTATTATAAAGGCACAATATCCTGGTGGCAGGAAATGAAACCGCGTATTTGGTCACTATTCGATGAGCCATACAGTTCGAATGCCGCCAAGGTGAGTTGGGTTTGGATCGAAGAGAATCGCATAATCATCGTTTTTTATCTTACAGACCATAGGCGTCGTTTCCGTATTCTTCATCTGCATTTCGATATTGTCATTCTGTTTAAAAACCCATCCGGATATGCGTGTACCGATTGTGCGGAATGTTACCGTGAGAACGGCCAATGGAAGCGCCGCTTGGTTTTTGGACAAAACTCAGACAAATGCGCACATTGCATTCTTCTATATAGAATGCGTTTGTAATGCCTGGTTTACATTTGAGATATTGGTGAGTTGACGAAGATTCTTCTTGAAAGAAATCTTCCTACCTTCCAAATCTACCTCCTGCTGTTAGCTCCCACAATAGTTACATACCATTTATTCTATTTATGGTATATTGCTTCAATTTTCCTTTTCTGAGAAGTCCCTCTCCTCATATTTTAGCTTCTTCCTCTTCCTCCTTATTTCGTACTATCCTTTCTCCTACTTTCTTTCTCGATTCTCATCTTATCTTCTAATCCTTTCGTTTTGTATTCCTATATTCTTTTTTCACTTTCTCTTTGCCTTTTTTAAATTTTGTTTTACATGTTAACTTCCTACTTCTTTCCATCCTCCATCCTCTCTACTTCTTTTCAACTTCGATCTTTCTTGTTCCTTCTTCCTTCTTCCATCATCCTTTCTTCTTTAACTTTTTCCTTCTACCATTTTTCATTTTCCTTCTTTATCCTTCATTCTTTCTTCTACCTTCTTCCATCTTCAACCTTCCATTTTCCTTCTACCATCTCCCTCCGTCCTTTCTTCCTACTTCATTTCAATTTCCTTCTTTATTATTCATTGCTCCTTCTCCTTTTGCGTTGTTCCTTGTTTTTTGTTCCTTCTTCCATCTTTTTTGTTCCGTTTTCCTTGTTGCTTCTACCATCTTCATCTTTGCTTTTCCTTCTTTCGACATCCTTCTTCCTTCTTCGATCTTCGGTGTTCCTTCTATAATCTTCAATCCTGCTCCTTGGCTCTAACTCCTTGCTTCTTCTAGCTCCTTTCTTCTTCTTCCATCTTTTTCATCCTTCTTCCTATCTCATGCTTGCATATTTCTCCCTCCGCCCTCCTAGCTTCTTTCGTTATCCATTCTTCATTTCATTCTTTTCCCATTCTTTGGACTTAGCTCTTTCTTGTCTCAATCGTCTCTCATTCGTTCCTCGATTCTTCCTACCCCTTTTCATATTAATCAATTCAATCTACCATCAATTACTTAACCAACTCTCTTCTCTCCATCCGCAGGTCCGCTTTATCTCATCGCCCAACAAATGTGAATTCATCAAGTCATCTGTTAACATCATCGATTACATAGCAACGCTTAGTTTTTATATCGATCTAGTGCTTCAGCGATTTGCATCGCATTTGGAGAACGCTGACATTTTGGAGTTCTTCTCGATAATACGCATTATGCGTCTCTTCAAGTTAACACGCCATTCGTCCGGCCTGAAGATACTCATCCAAACGTTCCGTGCCTCGGCGAAGGAATTGACGCTATTGGTATTCTTCCTGGTGCTGGGCATCGTGATCTTTGCCAGCCTGGTGTACTATGCCGAGCGTATACAGCCGAATCCACACAATGATTTCAATAGCATACCGCTGGGATTGTGGTGGGCCCTGGTCACTATGACCACAGTGGGCTATGGTGATATGGCGCCCAAGACGTACATCGGAATGTTTGTGGGCGCACTGTGTGCCCTTGCCGGTGTGCTAACCATTGCACTGCCAGTGCCCGTTATTGTTAGTAACTTTGCTATGTACTATTCGCATACGCAAGCCCGGGCGAAGCTGCCAAAGAAGCGTAGACGAGTGCTTCCCGTGGAACAGCCGCGACAGGCGCGATTGCCAGGTGAGCGTACGTGAACTGTCCGTAATTCCCACTCGTCTAAAAATATTCAATTCGGTTTCACGCTGTTAGGTGGACAAGGCGGCGGCTGTGGTACACCTGGCTCGGGTCCACACTCGGGGCCGATGGGTTCTGGTGGCACTGGACCGCGTCGCATGAACAATAAAACCAAGGATCTGGTCAGTCCCAAATCAGGTGAGTTTTTGAATGTACATTCATTCGGAATTCAAGAAAAAAACAGAAAACCAGCGCTTTAATCCACAAAAAGGCACCGCCAAAATCGCCGCAAGAACAGTTTCTAACCTTTCTCAAAAAAACAAAGCTCGCACAGCTGCACCTCAAGTTCGAAAGGATTAACACCCCCAACCAATTTATCACTTATCCATTTGCTGTGCCGTCTCTTAGACGACGACCACAAAATGAAGTACGAGACTTTTGCGCTTATCCTTTTTTGGCGTTGCTACCATACCATATATATCCTTGTCAAAAAGAATCATGCCCCCGTACGTGTATATATGTACTTATTGTAATTACAAATTAAATGCAATACGGCTTCCTATTTTTCTATAACCATTTTTTTTATAATTCCAATTCATATTTCATCTACAGGCTTAGCTATCATTTTACGCTAAATCATAACTTCCAATTTGTTTCCCATACATTTGATGATGAAATGAGCGCTTATCGATGAGAGCAGAGAATGGGTAAAGAAAGGAGGTAAAGTGGAAAGTGCTTTACTTTCATTAACTTCTTGACCAAAAGTTACAAAAATGTATACATTATGCAGAAATTCTATGCTTTCTGTGCCGGATTTAAAGGCTGCAAAAGTCAAAAAATTAAGCAGGAATTAAGCAGGTTCGGACTGCGAAGCGGCTCCTAAGCTTGTCGAACCTACCCAAGCATTTGGTTCAAACCTTGATTCATATCAATGAAATTGAAAGAATTCGTAGAAATGCACAGCTTTATTTGTGTTAAGAAGGTCGCTTCTAGTTTAGCATCACTTTTTAACCTTCTATCTTTAGCCGACAGACTAAGTTTATTAGTGTGTTACTTCACAACGTCCTCTTTCAAGGCTTCCATGGTTTTTGTAATGGAAGGTTGCCTCCTCTGAAGCTCTATTATTCTTGTCAAACTAATAATATGTTGAGATCCAATATTATGCATCATAACAATTGTACCAGTTCTTGTAATTTTAGAAGTTCTTTGAACCGAACCCTTTTCAAACCGATGAGTACTGGATCGGGTTCAGGTTCAGGAAGTCATTGGCTTAAAAGGTTCAGTTTTTGTTCCGGTAATTTGGAACCAACAACCTGAACCGAACCGGTTTTCAGGTTTTATTTGCAGGATTGGCTTGCCGCCTTGATTGAAAGTGCTTTTGAGCCAGTGGAAAGGTTGTTGGTAATACTAAACATGTTTCAATCAATTTACTCAGTTGTTTAATTGTTCAGTAACTTAATTTAGTGAGCACATGACGAAAAACCCAACACTACCATGAAAGTACTCACAGAAAACATAGAAAAGGATATTAAAAAACATCCGTTGGGTGATTTCCCGTATCCAATTTCACTGAATATATCTTAAATATATATTTTGGATCTGTTTTTTGTTTCTGTGTACTTACCCTATTTCGCATATTCGAACTGCATTGCATCAAGTAGGTCCTCCTCTGAAGGCAGGCAGGAATTCAGGAAAGCGTGCTCTGAAAAATAGAGATCATAATATTTATTAATTAATCTTCCTCTGAAAAAATATCAAGATGATCTAGACCATATATTTAGAAGTAAATTTTACCTTTTGATATGAAAATAGTTATATGAAAAGCTGTACTTCCTGCGGTTATAAGAAGTTTAGGTCCCTTTCACATCAACCATTTAGTTAAAGCCTCTTACCATTTCTGCAATCTGTTTGTTCATACGGACAGACAGACGGACCTGGCTATATCGACTCGGCCGTTGATTCTGATCAAGATCAAATCAATTGAGTACTGAATAAAAGCAAAATCAGCTCTTATTTGGTAGGTTTTCAACCTTAATCTTCTCTGCATATTTCCAGCATTTTTTCCCTCTCTGCTCATCATCTGCTCATTTCATTCTCCACATATTCAATTTTCGAAAGCCGTTTTTATTCCAACTCTTGTGTCAAATTGACTCTCCTCTTTTGCAATTCTCTTTCAAAGTTCAATCGAGTATTTTTGTATATTTAAGTCATCATCCAGACATCCCTTATTATCTTTAAACAAGGATTAAGAAAAGTCTACTACAATTTATTTGTAACGTTTTTATATACTTATTCAACAATGTTTATGATATCCAGATACGAGACTCTCAATATATAAATGTATTTCAATTTCAATTTCGATTTCAAATTTATAATTTTTGATTTTGTTTATTTTTTTTGTAAAAAAACAAAAACCGAAACCAAATCCCCCTTACAAATCTTATGTAAATAGATGAATATACAACAATGATTGGCAAACCCAGAGACGGCAAAAAGAGCAGGCTGCTCTAAGCCAGCAAACCACAAGAAACCACCACAAAGAAACAAAGAGCAAAGAGCCATACCCAAGGAACAAAACCCCAAACAAGCTTTTCCGTTTAAAAGTAACTGAATAATAAAGAAAGAAACTAAAGGAACTGGATCTACCAACGGAACGTGGTACGTTGGAACCCAAACAAAAAAAAAAATTGAAAACTGAACAAAAAAACCAAAGGAAGTGTCGGCGTCTACCTACAACTTGCTATATAATTGTAATTTCCACGTGATTTCTACTCTTTTCAACTATATAAGCTATACATATAAATATTGATATTGATACGTGTTGTTCCTCTTCAGTTCTGGCTCGTTCGTTAAATATATACTCTATAATATATACCGTATCTACTCTTTCTCTCTCTTTCTCTGTGTGTGCATTTGTGTGTGTGTGCGTGCGTGTGTGTGTGTGTGTGTGTGTGTAATTCGATATATATATATATATATACAAATATATTATTTGGAACATATGATAAATCTATGTATTATCTTGAACTTTGTATTTCAGATATGGCCTTCAGTTTCGACTAAAACCAAAAAAAAAGAACTCAAAGATTTTGTAATTTGTTAAAAGACCAAACAAAAAGAAAGAAACAGCACAAGACACAAAAACCGAAATCAAAATCAATTCAAATCAAAAATACAGTCTCATCTAATCATGCTCAGCTATGCCCAACAAAAAAATAAAACAAACTTAATAAGAATATACCACAAGGATTAACAAGCTGGGCGGGTGTGTTGGTTTACCTTTTGCATTTACTTTTCCTCTATATATATATATATAAAACACATATTCCAAAATCTAATTCTAAGTCCTTCCCTAAAACTAAAAAACGTTTCCCCCTTAGTAGTTTAGGTGTATTAACTCCAACCAACAAGATGAAACTTCAAAATTAGTTTAGAAACCAAGAACCTTCACACCCTTAACCCTCCAGTCTGGTTGTTAGAAAACTTTGCTCCCACAATGCACAGAGAGAAAAAGGGGGAGTTCAAAATGGAAGGGAATTAATTGACATAAGGAAGCTTTACTCAAAATGAACCAACTTTAAACGAGATGTAGATATTTTTGAAAAGAAAATGGGATTTTCGCATGTTAACTAAGTTATGGCTTGGGTTTGCAAAGGATTGGAAAAGATTAAAGTAGGTTGTTATCATAAATCCCTTTAAAATTTCTAAATCGGGAAGTAAACTAAGTTGATGGGGGTCTTTTTAAGTTATATTTCGCTCTAGTAATCAATCCTTTCTTACTATTGAATACTTACTTTAAAGCAAAGCCAGGTCTACTTTAACTTACTAAATTCAATCTCAGTAGATGTAAGATAAGGAGTTGGCAGTATAAAAGTGCGAAACTGCACACTTTTTCTCTCTGTGTACTTCTGTTACCTCCCGCCCGTTTTGCAAAACTAAAAGAAAAGTCAAACAAGTAGTTAGTAGCTGATAAATAAGCTGCATGTTGCATGACCCACATTGAACTTCTGTGACTTGAGTGTTGTATATGTATGTGTATGTGTATGTATATAGTAAATAATGATGATTGTTGTGTATTGTGTAGTACCCCAAGTGCACCCAAAAAGAAAAAAAAAAACAAAACAAAAAGAAAAAACTAAAGTACACTTAAAAGTTGCGTCTGAACTTGTCCTTCTAACCCAGTTGAATTCGATAACCGAATAAACTCTTTTGCTTTCTTTTTATTAACAAAATTTAATCCAAACATATATTTTCTTTCTATCCTCTCTCTCTCTCTCTCTCTCTCTCTTCTTTCTCTATCTCTTGGCTATACTACTCTACCACCTGTCTTCCTAAAAATCCCTACCGTAATTCTTCTGGCCTAAACACCAAAAGTTGCTCAACTTTTCGCAGGTCCCTTGGGTGCCAGCATTGTGGCCATGAGTCCAAGGACTATGCTAGATCTGAATCCAGCCTTGGCCATGGGTAAGCCCACATTTCAGCCCCGATTTCCCTCACAACTGGCCAGCACACCACCAGCATTATCCACAGGACTGGGTGCAGGAGCTGTGGCAGCAGCAGCTGCCGCTGTGACTTCGGCATCGGTTTTGGTGCCACCATCCACCTTGCCCAGCATAGCGGTATCGACGACAGCCTCGGTGGGTAAGGATAGTGGTAGTGCCACCACCACCAGCACCACACTGGAGGCCAGCAAAAAGGCTTTTCTTTAAGTCACTCCAAGAACTTTTAAGCAATATTTGAAACCATATGTATCATTTACCTTCGCATACGTATTATTCAATTAATTAGTTTTGGAGTTGAGAGCGGGCTTGTAATACACAAAACTATGTTAAGTTGTGTCATAAATATCCAAACTTTATAGGTTGTTCTGAAATAGGTATGTGAGTGGGTTCCTAAATGGCGGTGGGCACTCTTTTGATGGCGTGTCTACAGTGAGAAGTGAGTCATGGGGTATTAATAGCTAAATTTTTGCGGAAACTGCGGGCCAGGCGTGACCATATAGAGGCCTATTTAAACCCTTCTCTCATATACTCAATAATATAATTCGGATCTCAGTAAATCTGCATATTGATTCCTATAAAACTAAAAACTTCACAGGTTTACAAGCTTTTTTTGGACGCTGAATTGAAATCAATTGTTGTTTTTCCACGGTTGTTTGGTCATATTAAAGGCCACATTTAGTTAACACTTTAAGCCAAATTGGTTAAATTAAGTTGAAATAGAGCTCAAGAAAACCAACGTAGGACCTCGGACTTAACATGAACGGCAGCTTCTTAACATCGATCGATCACACATGTGACAGTGCGTCAAATCACAGGACTTTTGGTGCTATAATTAAAACTATTACTACTATTTTGATCACTTATACAACAAAATTAGATATGGGTTAGTGATATAATACATCTAACATGAATTCAATAAACCCACTTAATTTTTGGATAATATTTTAAGTACGCACAAATTTGCTTTAATTTTTATATAAAAACGAACATTTATTTTAAAATTAAAACAAAATTCCTATCTATAACTAGGAACTAGGAATGTACCAAAAGTTAAATCACCTGCCACCCGCTCTCATCTCCAAATCTAATGTTATTATTATTAACAAACCTAAGGCAATTCTTAGACTCTCCCCCAAAAAATTTGTTAGCCATATCATGACATACCTATCAAATCTCAAAAAACATATAAATCTAGTTTAAATAAGTATTATTACCAATTAAAACTGCAACCTTTGCTTAGGCATTTTAAAACAATTGATATTTTATTTACTTTGAAGAAAAGGATTAACACAAAATAGAACACCAAAGTGGCACTGCAAAGTCATTGAATGCATTGAAAAACTTGTTTGAAATTAGAAAGGATCTTAGTTTTAAGTGCTGAGATTCTGGGTCTTTTGTTTAGATTGATTTCTTATCAGTTTTCGAAGCAAGTCTTAAGGTTTTTTTTGGTTTCTCTCTTATTCTGAGGTGTCAGGACTCGAAGAAAAGATAAGGTTTTGAAGCAACAAGATCCACAGCCTTTACAGAAAACTACAACGAATGCGCGTTGGGCGCATAGGCTGTGGGCACCCTCGATCAAATCCTTTTTAAAACAAAAGAATGAAGTAAAATATCTTTTAGTTGCGTATTTCATTAGTTTCTTTCGCTTCCATTTACTATATAGCAGGACCAAAGAGTGAATTATACAGCGAACTTAATGCTGTACACATTCTTCAGGCATCGAATGACTTTGCAGTACAACTGTGACAAACTGTACATACTTATTAAACACACATACTAATATGTTTTTATGACAGTTAAACTAAATGTACTACATTCAAATCGGTTTGCCAGTTCCTTATGCATTGTGTAAAGACTCGGCTGCTTCTGCCGTTTGGTTTGAAAGCTTTAATTTGCTAAGAATTTCAAACACGAAAACAAATAACAAAAATAAAAAAAATACAAACAAAAAAAATGTATCTCTGCTTGTGAAAAAGCTTCGAAATTACCTAATTAAACTAAAACCAATCAAAAAGTACCGTCATGCCGCCAGACACAACCAAACTGTTTAAAATTCATTCAAGCAAACACAAGAAGCTGCTGCCAATGGCTTGTTAAAGACTCACGCGTCTCCAGCGGGAGAAGAAAAACAACAACTTTTTCTTTTTTGAGCAAACTTTTTAACTTTAGAAAAACAAAGCTCCCGAAACTCCATTTGCTCATCATCAACAAACAACACCCACACATTTACTCACATGTTGGATTACATACAAATTAGCGAGTGCTGAAGTGAGCTTAAGATTTCAGCGTTTTTTCACACAACGAGTTCAAATGCAAATATTGTACTAAATTGTTTTCTAAACGCGGTAAATCTAAAATAAACAAAAACACAAAATCGCAAAGGCAAGGGGCAAAGTTGGGTTACATTCTTTGGGGTGGTTCAGCACATACACACATACATAACATTTGTTTTTTGTTGGTTTTTTTTTTTGAAAAATCATTAGATAACAATTCTCTTGTACATTTTGAATATCTCTCTCAGCAAGCATTATACATACCGATATTTATATAAGCAATTCTAAAACGCGCTTTGCCATCAACACAGACAAAGAACAAGAAACATCGTTTGTAAAACATTTGTTAAGTTTTTACAATGAACAACAAAAGCATTAATAATATTAATAACTTGAAATTTATGCAAGCCACAAAAATTGTTTGTATTGTTTTCTTTTTTTTTTTGTTTTCAAACATTTAAAACTGATTTTTAATTGTATAGTTAAGCAAATTGTATACTATTTGAACTACAAAACAAAAACAAACAATGGAAGCTGTTCTCTCAATAATTTCATGAACCAAAAAAAAAAAAAAACATTAAATTAATTATATAAATATATGAACTCAAAAAAACAAACAAAACGAACAAATGCAATAAACAAATCTATTGAACACCAAAAAAAAAAAGAAAGAATTTCATGAGTTTTTGATCTATTTTGTAAGTATCTGGGTGGGGGGCAATCGAGGGTGGATCAATAAGCAGAAGTGATAGGCATACTCAGCCGCTTCCACATCCGCAAAAATTTAACAAATTGAAGATCCAAAATCGAGGAATTTTATCAAAGAACCAAATCACAGAAACATCTTACCCAGCGACTAAAGGGCCGCAGAGCCTCCAATAGAAAATGGTTTGTATATAGTTCCTTAATTAAGATTTACAAACAATGATTGTGGCTCTCTGGGGTTTCAATCAATGAAACCAATGGATACTATCCAATCCAATCCAATCTTCAGCATTCCTATGTAGGATCAATAAATAATTCTGAATACTCAACGCCCTTTTCCGAACATGGCCATATGGCTATATAGACGACATGGACAGTTGAATTTCTATCTGACGCAACTGCTGACAGGACACGGGTGTCATGAACATTCCCTCTGGAGTTTTAAACATGAGGACTACCCAACAAATCAGAACATATGTGCATATTTTTTCTGTCCAACATTCAATGAAGAATGAAACGAGAAAGCTAAGCTAACTTCGGCTGTGCCAAAGTTTTTATACCCTTGCAAGTGCTCGCTTGAATATTTTCAAAAAATACTCTTTTTCCTATTTTCCGACCGATTGTTCGTATGGGAGATATGTGATATAGTCATCCGATATGGCCAAAAATTTCCAAAATTATGTGAAAGCATGTGAAACAAACAAATACAAAACTTCAGGATGCTACCATTAAAAACAAAAAAGTTTTTTCAACTAAAATTGCTTTTCAGACCTATCTTTTGTATGGCAGCTATACCATATAGTTGTCCGATTTTAATAAAACTTGGTAGAATTATAAAAAAACCTAGTAAACCTACGATTACAAAGTTTGGAGACGTTTCCGTTGAAAAGAAAAAAGTTTTTCGCACTAAAACTAGTTTTCCGACCGATTATTCCTACGGGAGCTATGGGATATAGTCATCCGATTCGGTCGGTTCCGACACATTAGTAGTGTGCAAAAAGAAGACTCTGTGCAAAATTTCAGCTCGATAGCTTTAAAACTGAGAGACTAGTTCGCGTAGAAACAGACAGACAGACGGACGGACAAAGCTCAGTCAACTCAGCTCGTCACCCTGATCAAGAATATATTATACTATATATGGTTTATGGGGTCGGAAATGAATACTTCAATGCGTTGCAAACTTCTGGGCAAAATTATAATAATCTAATAAATCTAATAAATAGATTTTAATGAACCTTTGGTTTGCTTAACAGCAAAATTATTTTTGGAATTCTGGGTTCGAACCGGTTTGGTTCACAACCGGTTTGTAGCCCTGTTTAACACCGTAATTGTTATTTATTGCAAATATTATCTTTGATTTTTACTTTAAAATAAATAAATCACTTTTTCTACACATGTGGAAGTGGATGTGAAATTGGTAAGGTTGAATTGACTATTCTGAAAATAGGAGTTCATCAAATAGAAGCATCTCACCTCAACAGCCTCAGTTAATCGACTATCGACTACCCCCAAAAATTGACTTGACTTACTTAGGTACTTCCCCCATTTCACAGTCACTTATTCGTTTGGATGTCATTACACAATTATGGGCTGTCTCGGCTTTTGCCCCTCCGGGGCCCGACCTTCAAACTCAAAATAGAAAGCTCCCCCTAAGTCCGTCTCGAACCCACTCACGCACACACACATAGGTTGAGTTCAACTCTTTGGCCTGCGGCAATGGCCCAATAAAGCGCTTCATTAACCAAAGCCCTTTTTTTTTTTTTTGATTTGCTGGTTTGGGGTTTGTCTAAATTCCAATGTCTGCAGGGCATTCAATCAACAGTTGGCCATCTAAGAGATGAGCGGGCACTTTAGAGCCTAGAGCCGCCAGTGTCGTCTCTGGAAAGCATTTACCTTTTCATTTTGAACTAATAATCCATGAAATTTCAATTCCAAGTCAAAAATCATAAGAGCTGAGATGAGGCTGCTGCGTGAGTGCCAGGGGGTGATGAGAGGGGCAGAGAGGTGGCCGCTTGTGATTGTAATCATTCAAAATTGTTGTCTCTCTCGCAGTGGAATGTTGTGGGAGCCAAATTGATTTCGCCGACAAAGTTTTTGCAGAGTTTTCCAGTTTGGTTTCGGTTTTGGTCTATGCGCAGAGAGAGTGAGTTGCCTTTTTTCTTTTGGCCTGGAAAAAGCTCTCTCCCTCCTCGCGCTCTCGCTCTCACTTTGATGGCTTTTCTCAATGAACACTTTTCTCTGGCTATTTGGCTATTTTGCATCCTCTAGCCGGTCTGGATCAGGTCTCAGTTGAATTTTGACTGCGCGACGTGTAAGTTAAGTGCCCAGAGCGTGTGTGTGTGTGTCTCGTTTCGCGTGTGTTCGGCCACAGATTTTGGGACAATTTTTGCCGACAATTGCCCAGCAAAGCAGAAGGAAAGAAACAAACAAAGAAACAAAAATTTCTGCTGTCAGCGGCGGGCATTTCCTAGTATACAAAATTACATTTTTTTGTGCCCACTCATAGGTGGGTCCCTGCTACGACAATGTGTTTTTGAATATTAAAAGTCAAGTGTCCCCCAGGTCGCCAACTCCAACTCGAGCTCCTCCGTTGCGATTAAGACCAGTCATAGTTTTGCCTGGTTACGTTAGCCAGGCCATGCATTATACATGAAGCTCTGACAGGCGAGAAACGGTTGGTGGTGGTGGTGGTGGAGGAGGAGGAGGAGGAGGTGGGGCTGGAGATGGAGCTGGAGCAGGAGTAGGTGCCGCGACTCAAGTAGCTTCAGCTGGTCTCTCCAACTAGATTAAGTGTGCGTTGAAGCTTTTATTTTGGAATCTTTATTATTAGCACACTCTTGGCGCCTTCACTCCGCGAGTAGTTGCACCAGCATCAGGCAGGTTGAGGCTCTGGTGACGCTGGTGACTATGGTGATGCCGTTGAAGTTGAAGTCGTTATATATTAATAACGATTCATGACAAATATTGAATCGCTTGTAACTGTGAAATGTAACTCAATGCGGTTGGAAATTGTTTCATTTTCATTTTATTGCTGAAAAGCGGACTGTATTGGGTTTCCTTCAATGATTTATAATGGAATGGTATGCAAGTGTTTGAACATGCTGAATGCATACCACGCATTCAAGCCAGCGGTGTGCACTTGAATCTTACATTTGCCTGATAGGCCAATCATTGCTTCGGTGTTTGGATTCATTGCAATTGTTGGGCGGCTTTAAAGAGGAGTCAAGCGATTCTGCTTTTAGCAACACCAAATGAACTTTCCTTAAGAATCAAATCAAAGTTTGGATTAATCCGTTAGAAAACTAAGAAAAGCCTAAAATCTAAGCTACCTTGGGGTGTCTGTGCTGGCTTCAGTGGAAGATGTGTCTAAGGAAATGTTACCTTAAGTTACTTACTGTCCTTTGGAACTCAATGATCTAAAATCATACACATTTGGACTAGACCTGTTTGGATTAGTACTATTTAGGCTAGGCCTATTTAAACTAGCTGTAGGAGGGTCGAGCTAGTTAGCTTAACATAGCTTATTACGAAGAGTTTGAATACAGCATTAGTGAGTGGCTAGACTAGAGCTAAAACTTGCGCCACTAGCTAGTGAAGGGGACCGGGTTTGTAAATAGTCTAGAGAACAACTTTTTCATTTGATGTTCTGAGACGGGGTAGAACCCATCTCAGAGGTATACACACTACCCGCTGCACCACACACTTTAACTTTCTTGCTACAATTAAAAACAATCCGCAACTCTACTAAAAACTGCATTTCTCATTCTCTTTTGGGACGCATAGATCAAAGAGAATCGCTCTAAAAGAAACAACCAGCAAAGCAAGCATTCTAAAAATGTTATAATTGTGATTTTCTAATATTTGACTAGATAAAACAGAGGGATAAGTTTAATAAGATGTCAAGAAACTACTTTTGCAAGGGGAACTCAGGAGAATGCAACAATAGATCTGCTAAGCGGAACGTTAAGCTTCCTAGGAATACAAAATGTCAGAGCAGGCAGCAAATTTTCTGAACAAATTGTTCATCGCATTCCAGAGTAGCGAAATATTCTAAAAATGTCAGGCTAGATTCAGATCTGCAGAAACGCCGAAGCAGGAGAGCAATCGACGACAGTAATTTGCTTTTCCTGAGAGCTGCTGATACTGCGCAACAAATTCAATCGCGGCGCGATAAGCAAGTGGAGCGGAAGCCAGATTGAAATCTGCAAAAACGACGGAGCAGGCGAGCAATCGATGCCAGCAGCTTGATAAACATATCAGTGATAGATTCAGATGCTAGAAGACAGGCTGTTGCTGAAAGATTGGTCCAGCAGCCTGTTTCAGATCTATAGCTTCACAACTCAGGGACTAGTTGGCGTAGTTGGCAGACAGTCGGACTGAAAAAGCCTAATCGACTCAGTTGACATGCGGATCAGGAGTATATATGGAATATATATGCTTTATGTGGTCGAAGATGATGGCATTTATGAGCTACCTACTTCTGAGCAAAATTGTAATACAATTTTCATTTGTATGCCAAGAAATCGTTAGATTATTATGCATAATTTGCACATAAAAAAGCAAGACAATCTTCTTAAATCACTGAATTTCTTAGTAGAACTGAATTAGACAGAATTATTCTTAACATTTTTTATAAACGAAATACTTTGAGGTGGGTAGGGCAGGAACAACAAGCTTCCTGAATCATAAATTTGCTATTTACTTAAAAATGACAAACAAAACGTCGGTAACTAATTCATGAGGAAGGAAAACCAAACTTGATGAAACTCCAGGGCTTTAAAAAGTCGGTTTCGGACAACCTTCGCCAGCTGTTTAGTTGTTGAAGAACTATCCGTTCAAGCGCTTCTCAATCCTTGTCGTTTTAATATAGAAATGAATTTTAGGTACTTTTCTCTTGTGCCACACAAATTAAGAAATTGAAGAAGCTCGTCCTGGCCTTAAGAGCTGCTAAGCCAGTGGATAGCTTTTCGTTTTTCGTTTATGGCCTAGTTTACTCTCTGCTTAAGCCCTAATATATTGTGGGTAATAAAATAGAGTTGATTTCTTTTTTCTCATGCTGCCATATTCCCTCCCTTTAACTGAACCACAACAAATTGTTCCACCTTCTTTAGACGGGGTCAACTATGCACAATTAAAGTTAATTTTTACTTAAAACCTTTTGGCCCTTTGTTCTCGACAAAAATAAATCGTGATATCCCTAGCTAATCAATAATAATTGCCTCTTGTTTCTCAACTTAATATCCATTTCATTGAAATAGAAATCTAGATCCATAGAATCTAAGATAAGCCAATTGTAAACATGCCCCCAAAAACAAAGGGACAGAAAAAGTTTTCCCTCTTGCAAGTCCCCCCCCCCCAAAAAAACGGTGGCAAACACTTTGCCAATTCCAGAGAAAACAAAAAGTAAAAAATACTTTGGAATTGGTGAGGAGGAGTTTCCCCAAGAATGAACTTGTTATTGAAATTGGTTCGAGAAACAAAACAGAAAAACGAGAAGCGAACAAAAATAAAGCATATTGTATGTAAATACGTGAGTTCACAAGGGTTGTCCATCATGCACAAACAGAGAAAATTGAGCGTTTTTTTTATTTTTGTATTATTTCCACAGCGAAGTGTCCTGGCAGTTTACCATTCAATTGAATTTTTGACAAATTCGCTGCTCACCTTTCTGTTGCCACAGCTGTGACAGCTTGAAGTGTCAACAATTGAATGCCAATTCGAAATCAAAAAACTATGTAAATGAAGACCAGCAACCGATGTGAAAACAAACTTAATTAACCCACAAGCAAAATGGAAAACCTTAATCAAAACTGAATGTTTGTGCCGGCTGTATGTAGATTTTTAATTCCGCTCAAACAAATTGGCAGGCCACACATCATTATTATCCGAATTGTATCATCAATATTAAAATGCAATTGCAATGGATAATAAAAAATGAAATGAAAATACCAGAAAGTAAATGGTATTCATCAACACAATGCATAGTTTTGCTGGCATACAAAAAGTGTAGACTGAAAATGGGCCGTCGGGCATATCAAATTTGTGCTGCTTAGAACAATGAACTTTGCCTTAAAGTTTCCCCTTGTGTTTCATCATTTAATTAATTTAAAATGCTCTTTAATATTTGCAGAAATTATGCTGAAACGTATAAGACCGTATAAGTTGCAAAAATATAATAAAATAGCAGAAATTCAGTCAAGCCTGTGAAAGTTTTTTATACCCCTAGCCGTTCCTTTTTACAATATGCAAATGGGAATAAATTACCTTTCACCTTATAAACAGTTTGCCTGACTACTGGGAAAAACCAACCACGTGTGTGTGTGTGTGTGTCCAATTGCAGAATAAATAAATAAAAAAGCACTCATGAAACTAAATAAAGAAATGGGCCATACATATTACAAGAGGTTTGAGTTGAACACATATCGTTCATTGTTCTGAAATTTACATTTAAATGCTCGCGTCTTTATACTGAACATTGTAATTAAAGGTTATAAAGGATTTTGAAGAAATAGAATCCGACAAGGGAACTATATTTAACATGCAGATTCTCGAAAGATGTCATAATGTGAGTTTGAAATGTGTTGGAAAATGTGGTCACACTGTCTTTTTATCACTTACTTTCAAAAATCTATATTTGGGTGTTTCGAAAGTGTAAAGAATGTCAACTTGAATGCCAACGAAATGGCAAAACAACGTCTTCCAACAAAGAATTCTATCTCAGACCCCGGAAAACTTCACTGTTCATCGACTATGCGTCCTCAGTTGAAACAAATAGATAGTATAGACAAAATATCTCCAAAGATTTCTTAAGGGACCAACTAATTCTACACTAAAAAGGTAAAAATTAAAATTCAGAGAGGACGCCCATTTAACGGATTCTTTAAATGAAAAATAATACAACTTTATCAACAAAAAAACCGAGAGAAATTCGGTCAAGCCCGATTATAAGTATTATACTCTGTACGTACCAATGTTGGTTATAAGGTATGTGAAGTGCCCAGCAAAGCGGTTTGTTCCATAAAACTCGACTATTGACTATCATCCGATCTTTACTTTTACTAAATGTAGTAGGTATGAACAATTTGTCTCAAAAACTATGGGATAGATAGAACGTTATTTCCATCTTAGAATTGTATGTTTTTGTCTCATTCAAGTCCAGCCCCTATCTCGTACCATTTCTGAGATCTGAAGTTTGTTTATAAGGACTGACGGACTGATAGACTTGGCTATTTCGAATCGGCTGTTCAAGCGGCTCCATAATATGTAAGCCTCATTGGGTCGAAAATGCATTCTTCTGGCTGTTACATACTTTTGCACCAGCTTCATAAGCTCTATGTACCTTAGGTTCGAGTATAAAGTAATTCAGATCTAGTTGGCGCGATGAGGCAACAAATTTTTAACAAAAATTACCCATACGCCATGTAATCTACATCAAAATTTACACAAAAATCAGTTGTTTGCATAGAAATAGACAGACAGATAGACGTATACGAACGGACGCATTAATCAATCATTTTAAGATCAGGAGGTGAATTTTGAATATTGAATCTTCATATAGATCTTTGAAAATGAGTTTGACCTGATAAAGTCCTTACAATTAGACTAAAATGTTCTCAACTGAACTGTGGTTTGGGCAAAGTTAAACTATTCAAAACTTGAAATAATGAAACACATCAAACGAAAATATTTATCGCTACCCCATGCTTAGATTCTTACTCTCCGAAATACTTGTTAAGCCTTACTCTGGCTCTATTGCGCATTTAAACCCCAACAGTCTCCACAAAATATCAACTATGCATATATTCGCTCTTAGTCAAATGGAACGCCACAACTGCAAATATGTGAATTATTAAATGTTAAATCGAATGATATGTAAATTGGAATATTCCCATACCACACTGGCTAAATTTGATTTTCAACTCCTTGGCTTAATCAACGGAATGTGAATAATTGCCGACTCTTGAATCATTTATTTGCCAAATCTACCTGAACACACCACAAGTCTTACTTCGATCCACTCAGCCATTCCCTTAATTGTCCTGTGGTATGAGATTTCTCTCCATTTATTTTCCATCTCTCGTTCTCCATCGTGTTCGCCTAACCCACTTGTGGTTAAGTCCCAAGAAACTTTGTCGGTTAACTGTGGGTCTTCCACTCTTATCTTAAGCACAAACCAAAACGCATTGACAGCCACTTGATGCTGTTGCCCATTTTGTAGCCCTTAAGCCAGCAACAGTTTTTGTCAATGCAGTTTATAGCCATCAAATCCTTTATGATTTACTACTATGTCCATTGTGTAACTTCCTACCACCCCCCATCCCCCCGCCAGCAAGGCGTGACCCCCACTCCCCTGGCTGTCACATAAACCGATTAAACTTTGAGCAGCTTATGCATTTTGTATCTGTCAGCTATCTCGTATCTGGCAAATGTGCAGCACTAAGCACTAAGGACGCCGCCACTCCACCAACTCCTTCCTTTGAGCTTAAATCGTTTCTATTAGTGACAAAATTATAGCTTTATCAAAATTAAATTTCATACTTTTCAAAAGCGTTTGCTTGTTGGTTTAGCTTTCATTATGCGATGGAATTTTTCAATTATGCTTGCTTAGTGCCTGCTTGTCGGTTATTTATGCACAACACAAAAAGTTTTGTCTAATTGTTGAATATTTTCATTGCTCTCTGAAGCCTGAGCTCTACAGACAATGTGGTGGTTGTTGTTGTTGTTGTTTTTAAGAAACTGGGATAATAATAATAAAGCGGAATAAAAAGGGGTATGATTAATTTATCAAAAAGATTGAGCAGAGCACCACGAACAATAATGAAAACAAAAGTAAAGCATACAAACTGGTAAAATGAGAAAAAGTTCAAAGAGTTTAAGTACGCCACGGAAATCTGGTATACAATTTAGGCAGTATTTGTGGCATTTAGTAAAAATTTTTAGGAGTTTGTGTTAAGAACGCTATAAATTTTCTTAAAATACTGTGATTGCCACAGGAAGGAATAAGTTTGTAGTTCTGAAATTTCTGCATGGAGTTAACTGTCACATAAATCTACAAATGGGAGAGCAAAATCTAAGTTTGTCTGACATATAAGAGCTATTTAGAAGAGGAGAAATCGGCCCTAAAACTTACTATAAAACTAAAAAGTTATTTTTATACGTCTTAGCCATAAGAAGCAAATTTTATATTTCATCTGAGAATAGACCTTCAAAACTGACATATTTTGCTTGTAACATGAAGAAAATTTTTACTAGTCCATTTAGATGGTACTTAGCTTCCAGGCGCTATTAAGTATCGAGCTTAAGCTTGGGACCATTCATGCGTGTTAGTTGTCCAATTAGCTATTGACCCATATCTTAGGCTAGGTACTCGCTCCACTGCAGCGAATGGCTTATCCTCTTAATTGTAAAGCTGTGCTACATCTTTAGTGCCTTTTCACACTGATAGTCCATAATCTTTTTTAATGCAAAAATATGTCGTAACTATGCTATATATGTTGTATTCTCAAGGCATCAAAGTAAATTTAAAGAGAAAGGTAAGCTAACTACGTCTGTGGCGAAGTTTTACTACCCTTGAAAGTGCTCGCTTAAATATTAAAAAAAACGAGAAAGCTAAGCTAACTCCGTTTGTGCCGAAACTTTTATACCCTTGCAAGGGCTCGCTTAAATATTTTCAAAAAATACTCTTTTTCCCATTTTTCGACCAATCTGTCGTATGGGAGCTATATGATATAGCCATCCGATTTGGCCAAAAATTTGTAAAACTATGTGAAAGCATGTGAGTCAAACAAATACAAAATTGCAGGATGCTACCATTAAAAACAAAAATGTTTTTCTAGTTAAGACTGTTTTTCAGACCTATCTTTTATATGGAAGCTATACCATATAGTTGTGCGATTCTAATAAAACTTGGTAGAATTTAAAAAAAAACATAGAAAACCTACGATTACAAAGTTTGGAGGCGTTTCCATTGAAAAGACAAAAGTTTTTCTTACTAAAACTAGTTTTCCGACCGACTGTTCCTATTGGAGCTATGACATATAGTCATCCGATCCGGTCGATTCCGACATATTAGTAGTTTGCAGCAAAAAGAAGACTCTGTGCAAAATTTCAGCTCGATAGCTTCAAAACTGAGAGACTAGTTTTGGGTAGAAAAAGACAGACGGACACCCTGATCAAGAATATATATAGTTTATGGGCTCGGAAATAAATATTTCACTACATTGCAAACTTCTGGGCAAAATTATAATACCCTTTGCAAGGGTATAATACGGAGTGAGTTGTTTTAGAGTCTATGTATCATCCAGTTATGTCCTTTGTTTCGTCTATTGAATAAATAATCCAAATAAAACTGTTTCCAATGTCAGCTTTATTGTTTCCGAGCGATTGATTGTAGCAACGGTCCAAATAGCATTACGTTTTTTTGTCAGGCATAATTTTTGCTGTGTTATTATGTAAAAATGATTTTATTGTTTCATTGCTCAAAGAACTGTATGAAAAATGTATAATTTATTAATCAGTGTACCCATACAATGTGGTATCCCTGCTATCATTGCAGTTTTGTAGCATTTCTTTGTGTTTTTCTCATTTAAGTGCTTACAAAAAGTTGCTGTTTTCGATCCGTTTTAATCTTGAGAACACATTTTTTAAGTTTATAAATTCAGACTTGTATTTTGTTATTTAAAGCAATAGCTGCATATGCAGCTCGTTTACCAAAGAATTTAAGCGTTTCCCTTTATGGATTATTTGTCGTCAATTTCTTTTATCTTTTCCAATTAATTTAAAACACGTACAATCACTGTGTAAATTAATATTCCATTTTAAGTCTGCCTTGATAATATGTCGATAAAATTCAGCATATGCTAAATATGTGAAATATGCAAAAATAATTTTGGTTAATTTTTATTTTGGTTCAAAATATGATTTTGGCCTCTACTTAATGTATAAGCTTTTTGTACAGGCGAGCTTATTCTCAAATTAGTTTCGTTTGGTAGACGAAAAGTATGCTGGACGACCACGAAATGGAAAAATGTTGTATTAAAGTTGGTTTTTTTTTCCGAATTTGATCGAAACTGTAAATATAGTATATATTTATAGTATATTTAGTATATATATCTAAGATATATAGTATATATATCTATAATATATCTAACAATTGACCAAAACCACAGACAGTTCCAACTTTAAGCCCACTTTAAAAGTGGCATTTCCCAAAACGAAATGCATACCGACTGTGACCCCAATTGAAATTTCTAAATGAACTTAATTTAGTTTTCCCCATTTTGAAATTGCGTTTCTTTCACAAATTGTTGGCCTCATGCAAATAAATTCATATTCTAATAACACAATAGAGAGTATGCCCCACTTCGTTATTTCCATTTTGCCTTGTTTCATACTTGTTTTATTTTTATTATTATCATTTTTTTACCCCCCCCTCCCCTCTTTGAGCCTTGTTGAGCTCAGTGCCATTCGCTTAATTTATTATTCAATTAAAACGGGTAAAATAAACTTTAATCTCGATGCAGTCATCAGCAAGGCCCCAAAAGACATGTGTGATGGCAACCAACAAAAAAAAAAAAACAAAAAAAAAACGAGAGCAGGAAAATATAAATATGGAAAATCGTGAGCCAAGAAAAATTTTAGCTGTCGCTTTTTGTTCTGCCTTTTCGTTTGTAATCGATTACAAGTGCATGTCAAACTGTGCGTGCGCGGGTTGCGGCTATTTTTTAATGGGCTGCTAAAAAACAAAAAAAAAAGAACAAGAAAAATAATAAATAATAACAAAAAGTCTGAAAATGTGCGAGAGAACAACAGCAACAACAAAAAAATACAAATTTAAGTGCAAAAATAAAGAAAATATGACAAAATTTACGAGCTTCGCTTGTGCCTCATATTTATGCCATACCAGACTCCCCCCCACCCCCCCCCCCCCCTCGCGTCATGCCGATCCTTTCGCCTGCACCGAATTGGTGGCTTGTTTTCAGTGCTTTGGCACGTAATGGGGTCGTTCCACAAAGCCCCTTCCCTCTCCCCGCCCCCCGCACTACCCACAAACCCCCTTTTTTGTGACTGGGTGGTTTTCTCAACGCTCGCCACTTGTGTGCCATATGATGATGAGATGAGTAGGCGCCCACTAACTGCTAAGTGAATGCGAGGAGGAGTTCCAGTCCCTTTTGCCTTCTGTTTGATGTGATATGAAGAACCGATTAACGGCATTGAAGTGCCCCAGTCGTAGGTCCCGTCTTGTGTCTGTCTCCTTTTGGCCAAACCACGAAAGCAAATTACGTTGACGACGACGAGCATCATTTTCCACTTTATTGAATTACCCCCAAAAGCGAGAGAGGCAAGCCGGAGCTTGGCCACAATGTGTGCGGGATTTTTGGCCGATTTCGTCTTCCAGATAAACAGAATTTCAATTTAAAAAAATTTTTTTTTGTGGTTGTTGTTGCTGCCTAAGCATAATTTTGGGGTACGGGCACAGGAACAACTGTGTTGGCTGTCAGCCTCAGGATGGCAATGTCTTTACTTAGCCTCAGACATAAAGAAGCTATCAGCAGGACGTTTATAGGGGTGGGGGGGAGGGGGGGGGTTGGCTCTTCTAAGTAGTTGGGTCTACCTAAACGCCAGTCACTCGCCCGCTTTTCCCTCGCTGTTGCTTCTGATGTTGCCTTTCATTAGCCGCGTAAAAGTCGCTTTGTTTATGTTTGTTTTTGGTTTTTTTTGTTAATGTTTTTGCGTCTGTTTGTTTGTCACATTTTTGATGAGCGCTAAACCACAACAACTCGGGTAGTCTGCTTTATATTTTATATTTATATATATATATATAATCATCATTGTTATGAGCATTTGAAGCACTTTCGCTAGACACCCAACTAGAGATGCTGTATCATCATCGGCAGCAGGAGCAGGAGCGTAGCGGCACAGTGGTTGAAAAGGTACATTTTTGATGATTATTTTTGGAGGGATACGCAGCCATGCTACCTTTTGCCGCTTACGCTGAAGGTTTGAGATTTGAAGAAGAAATTTAATGGGAAAACCGGTTTCAAATCGCAAAACTTTTGCACAACTGTTTGTACGACTTAAGTCTGGCTCAACCTCCGCTTGAATAGTTTTATAAGTGGTTCAGCTCAATATTTCGAGGAATTTAAATGTAATTAACTTTAAGTTTGCTTTTTATGTTGGTAATGAGGAGCTAGACGCTTCAGTGGTTCAGAATTATGCTTTGTGTTGTGGTGTAACACATTTTGATATCAGGTTCAGAACCCAATAGAACCGTTTCAAAAGTGTTCCTGCACCGAACCCCTAAGAACCGGTTCGGTTGTGGGTTGCCTTTGGAGTTAATGACTTGCCAAACCTGAACCCGTAACTCATACGTTTGGAAAACGGTTCGAACAATATTTAACTTAGGGTACTTTTTTAAAACTCTCCGAAAATGTATGAACATTTTTTCAACCCACTTGAACCAAAGTTCCACTAGCTTAGCAACCGGTTTGGGAACCGAAGCTAAGATGAATCTGAGACCCCCGACCCACCCCTTGTAGATTTTTAGGGTCTTGATGCCTTAGATAAAGTTAAATAGATCATTTGAATCATTTGTATTTGAATTTAACAGCTGAAATTTCTTTAAGTATTATTTCTTCAGTCATTTCTTCCATGTCAGTTGTCAGTTTAAGTGGTACTCAAAATTAAAACACCAAAAGTGTTTTTATGGAAAATGTTGCTGCCCATTTGGAAAAAGAAAGGGGAGCAATTGGGTTGTGCGGTTGTTGCCAGAATTAAATTTTCCTACTAGCAGAAGAAAGAAAGATTCCGTAATCACCGCAGCAAAGCCAAACGGCAGGCAGGACCTCAGCAGCAACTGACAGACAGGCACTAGGAGCAGCACTTCAGCATTTAAATAAAATATAATTTTATATCATTTTAAATTGATTTGCAATGCCAACGCAATGCAAGTATTTTGTTATAATTATGTGGACACACTGCATCTAATATAATAGTGTATTCTTTAAAAACTTACACAGCCGGTCATCTTCACAAGCTATGGTCGACAGCTTTGTAGTAACTAGCCTTGATAATGCTTCTCCAACTGTAACGTTCGGATTCGGTCTCTTCTTCTTGTGAGAAGACTAGAAGCCCACAAGCCAAGAGATTGAGAAGAGCTCGGCTTGGCCCTTTGGGCTGTGTAAGGATAAAGATATATATGGTTATATCTGGTCACACTACAAACCACAAAAGGAATATCAGAACTATTTTGTGAGTAAAAACTTTAACGCTGTCTCATCTAATACTTAAACAAACATAAGTATTTTCCAAAATTAAGACTCTAAACCAGTTTTGAACTGGTTGTATAGGGAGTGAAACTGGTGTTGAATCAATAAAGTTTCCGATACCCCACCATATCATCAAATTTCAGCTTAGTAGCCAAAGTAAAACCTATTCTATGAGGTACGGCTGCGGTATTGAACCAGGACATTGTCTAAACTAAGTTTTCATATGCCTGTACAAAAAAAGAGTTGGAGAAAACGTTAAAAATCACTGCTGTAAATACAAATTGTTGTCGAAAGAAATCGTATAAATTGTTTCTGTCTTCAAATTGAAATGCCATTTCCAGAAGTGTTGTGGTCTTGTAACCTATTTATAAGTACGTGACAAACAAACCACTGTGCCACCCCCTCTAACACTTACACATTCCCACACATTTTTGCCATTCAAGCTCTGCGTGCTTAAAAGAGCATTGCCCGCCGGCATTATGTTTTGTGTCAGCACTAAAAGCTAAACAAGCCGGATGGGGCAGGGGGGCAGGGGGGCAGGGGGTGGATGCCAGGGTGAGCAGCCTGGGTAGACGGCGACGACGGCATTGCACGTAACTTTGTGGGTTAGCAGGCCTTTCATTTCATCCTGCCTAAGTTGGCCATGTTGACTATGTCATTTGCTAATTTAGCACAAACCGTTCGGCGAGGCTGAATTGGCTGAATATGTCAGCCGTGGTTCAACTTGCATTTGGCCAAAAAGGTCAACAAAAATCGGCAGCAGGAGATGAAGGGGAAAAGGGGAAAAGCAAACTAACATTAATTAAGCGGGCCAAACAGTTTCGACGACAGCGATAGATGACACACACAGAACTAAGATGCGATAGCAGAGGGACGAGGCAGGATGAATGGATGGATGGATGGATGGATGGATGGATGAGAGGGCATTATTAATGCATACGCAAGTACAATAAAGGTCAATTGAATGGGGTCTGGAGGCTGAAGAAACTGGGTCGTCGCAGGGAAGTGAAAGTGTTTTGAAGGAGCAAAAATTTGTTTGTTCTGCGAAATGGAGACGAATAGGTGCGGTGTGGAGGTAACAACTAGAGATGGCCTGATGGCGTGTTAAGACGCGAAAGGAACGAATCAGCAAAGCCTCAATCTCAGCTGTCCCATTATTTTTAAATCAATCCAAGTGCGTAAATTAGTCCGCTTTAATACCATTTTACAGCTCACTCCTCTTCAGACACATTTGATGATAATCGATCGATTCAAATACAAAAGTAATCAATTTGCAAAAATATACAAATTTGATTGACAAGATTAATGATTCCCCTGTGTGATTTCCCAATTCGTGTGACCTGCATCGTTTGTTTTCGTTGTGGTAGGACGGGCGTTAGGTCTTAATGGGAGGCCGCTTCCTACCCTCCATACCACACACCCAATTGTGGCGATGAGGTTGACAAAGACTAACGTTTGCTCGTCGTCGTCACACACTTTGACACATTGTTAGTCAAACAAAAGATTTTGCATGCTAATTTGATTCTCCAAAACGAAGAAGAAGAAAAACCAACACCAAATCAACGGAAGCCCATTTTTGGGAGGCCAACGGCCAATAATAAAATTGTTGATGCTGATACGGCCGGAGATGAGGAGGCGAAAGGGGAAGACGAAACGGAGCGACTCGAGGCCAAGTCATGACTCCTTGTAATTTTCATTGTTTTAGGACGAGGCTTGACTTCCTGTTTCTTTATTTCTATCGTTCCCCGCCAGCCCAGTTTTATTTTCTTTTCTTTTCTTTTTGCGGAAGTGTCATTTTTCAGCTAAGAAGGGTTTAACTTTCGGTTTATGATGCGGCTCACGCCTGCCAAAGGCCACCGGGCCGGCACACACACTTTCACCCACCACATCAGCCGCCGCACTCAAGATTTGAGCGGTAAATTTTGAGGTCTAAGCAAGTTTGCATGAAAAATGTATTTATAATATTATTAATATTAAGGTTGGCTGACGCTAAAGGCAACCTAATTATGGTCTGATAGGATTTCTGAGTAAGGCTCGTTAACCCGCAACATTTTGATAAGAGAAAGTATACAACAACAGCACGCAGGGAAAAATAAAAATCGAACCTTAGGCTTTTAAAGGCCCTAACTGGATTATATTAGCTTAATGGGGAACACATTTTTTTTTGTGCTCGTTGTGTGTTTTAATTTGTAAACTGGGCGAACATATAAATCCATTAGCAGCAAAAAAAAAAAAAAAAACAAAATGAGCTTCTTCCTAAGTGCTGTACATAAATTATGCACAAAAGTTCTTGGGACCCAGAACATAGAAGAAAAAAAATGGTCAACTTGAAAAGTTTTAAGCAAATCCTAGCAGTCCGAGGAGTCAAGTCTCGGGAAACTAAATGAAAAAGTATTAATACATCTTTTTGCCACTGGCAGCATTCAAATTATTTTTCCTTGGGGAGTGTGAAAATTGTATACGCAGACACACACACACGCCCACACACAAGCACACAAAAAGACCTCAAAATGTTGTACCCTTTTCTGAATAAGGCGGCAACATAAAAGTTTTGCATCATACGAAAAACCTACATGTGTTCCAGGCAACATTTTCGCTCAAGTTTCAAGTATGAAATGAAATGTGGGAGCTGTTGGGAAGGAAAAGGACTGACTTTTGGTCAAATCAATTGTTATTTGACATCAACTGTATTAGCACAGCGAATTGTATTGATCGAAGTAGGTTTTTCTTTGAAAAGAACTTTACATTTGCGTCAATTCGGGGGGGATGAGTACATAACACCCTAGCACAGAGGCTAGTTGGGCGTCCATTTCAGTCTAATAGCAGAGCCAGTAACAACTTACTTTGGGTGAAAATATACAAAATTTCCATTCACTAACTTATCTATTTTAATTATTAACACTAAAAACTGAGATTAATAGATTCTATTTATACTAGGAATTATTCAACCATACTAGTTTTTAAATCAGAATACATAGAGGATAAATAGACGAAGTTTGTATATACTTGCAGCACCTATTTTTTAACTAATTGGAAGAACATTTCATTGAAAACAAACAAGTTTTCTCACTAAGACTACTTTTCTGACTCTACTTTTGTATGACAGCTATACTATATAGATGTCCGATTTCGACCAAACTTAGTGGAATCATGGAAAAGCATAGCAAACTAAGAAATACAAAGTTTGCGGGCGATTTTTTTGAAAACAAAAAAGTTTTTCTCACTAAAACTTGTTTTTGGACCGATCGTTCCTATGGCAGCTATAACCTATAGTCTTCCGATTTTGACAAAACTTTAAGGAATTGTGTGAAAGCATATAAAATAAAAATATGTCAATTTTAAAGAGATTCACATTGAAAACAAAATAGTTTTTCTTACTAAGATTTATTTTCTAACCTTACTTTTCGATGGCAGCTATACTATATAGATGTCCGATTTCGACCAAACTTGACAAAATCATGAAGAAGCATAGAAAACTAGTAAATACAGAGTTTGGAGACGTTTGCATAAAAAACAAAAAAGTTTTTCTCACTAGAACTAGTTTTTCAACCCATCGTTCTTATGGCAGCTGTATGTTATAGTTAACCGATCCAGCCGGCTCTCACAAATGTGCAGCGTATTTGTACCAGAAAACTACATGCAAAGTTTGCTTGCGATAGCTTTCAAACTGACGGAGGACATAGCATACAAATAGACGGACGGTCATGCTCATTAAGAATATATACACTTTATGTGGTCGGAAATGCTTCCTTCTATGCGTTACAAACATCTGGACAATTTCAATATACACTCTGCAAGGGTATAAAAACAAGCTTATAAGACTCTCACACTACGCCTCACATTTGACTTAGGCCTTGGGAGCACACACACAAAGGCTTCTGTATGTTTCGAGTTTCGTCGCTTGCTGTTTTGGAATTCCCAAGCAGTTATAGCATTGCAGTCGATAGACCCTGATCGCTTCCCCTCCTCTTGACTGATTTCAAAACAGATCCAAACTGGACTCCAATATATCTTAACTTTAAATGAAATGGAACCAAAGTCTTGCAAATCCTGGGATTTTACTTCTCGGAACAACATCTCTTCCACTAAGCCAAGTCATTTATACTTGTTTTTATATCTTCGAGAGTGTTGATGCCGTTTCGCATATTGTCGTGTATTTATTACAACAATGCAAAGTGCTGAAAAACTAAAATGTAAACCCTGCGGGAATGCGATACCTATTATCTACCCTAGACAGGAGAACAATTCACCCGCTCGCTGGCAACAAACAAAAAACAACAATAACAACAACAAAGAAATAACTTTTTCCAGCAACAAATTAAATTTTGTGGCTTAAAGTTGCAGCCGTAGATGGGCGAGATGGGGGGGGTTTCTATGGCATATGTATATGTTTAATCAGCAAAGTAAACCCAGGGTGGTGTCCAGCTCCTCCCCTGGTAAATAAAAGTTGGCCTTTTTTTTGACACAAACTCACACTCACACACACACACACTCACACTTGAACATGTTGTATATACATATATAATTTGAGTGCACTATAAAGTTGGTAAAGTCAATGACCAGTTAAGTCAACATGCAGGGGGCATATGGCAAACAGATGGAAAGGATTTTCATACTACGACCAGTTGCCTATTTGCATTTGTGTGCCACTTACATTTTAATATTGCATTTTAAAAAATATAAATCCAAAAATATGGCCCAAACACCGGCATATCAAAGATATACGAGTGGGAGCGACACTGACATTAAAAAGATGCCAGCCACAAAAAAAGAAAAAAATGAAAAATAACGGAAAGGAAAATGAAAAGAACAAGCAACGAAAAGCTGTGAAAACTTTTTACGCTTGACTGGCACAAATATGAAAACCGCAAAAAAAGGGAGCACAAAAAAATCAGGGAAGTTGTAAGCTTAAGAACAACGAACTTTGCAGACTCTTACAGCAGATTAATTACTTCAAAAGAGGGGAGAAATAAAACGAAAAGAAATGAATTAAGGAAGTGTGATTAAAGAATTTTAGGAGAGGAAACTATAATGAGGAACAGCAAACGAGAAAAGGAAATGGATATTCAATCAGTTGATAAAGAAGGAAGCTAAAAAGAATAAAGACAAATGAAATGATAAAAACGAAGAGGGAAGAAAGTAGAACAGCAGAATTAAAGAGGAATTACAGAAAATCAATTGAGGCTTAAAAAGAAAAGGAATTAGAATACCAAATAAAGAAACAAATTACAGACGGGTAATGAAGTTAGGTAGGAGTAGAAAATATACAAGGATTGAGTAAGGACAGCAACCAGCATGAAAAAAGGAAATTATTGAAGGAATGAAAAGTTAACGAGGAGAAAAACGAAAAAGTTAAGATAACTTCGTCTGTGCAGCTTAAATATTTTCAAAACTAACCTTTTTCCCACAAAGACCCATTTTCCGACCGATCGTTCCCATAGGAGCTATACGATATAGTCATCCGATTTTCACCAAAATTTATAGAATTAGGTGAAAGCATGTGAAACAAACAAATACAAAATTTCAGGTTGCTACCATTAAAAACAAAAATGTTTTTCGAACTAAGACTGCTTTCACACCTAATTTTTGTATGTCAGCTATACCATATAGCTGCCCGCTTTTCAACAAACTTTGTAGAATTATAAAAAAGTATAGAAAACCTGTGAATACAAAGTTTGGAGACGATACCATGGAAAAGAAAAAAGTTTTTCATCCTTAAACTAGCTTTCCGACCGATTGTTCCTATGGGAGCTATGAGATATGGTCATTCGATCCGGTCGGTTCCGACATATTAGTAGTGTGCAGCAAAAAGAAGACTCTGTGCAAAATTTCAGCTCGATAGCTTCAAAACTGAGAGACTAGTTTGCGTAGAAACAGACAATCTACTCAGCTGCTTACCTTGATCAAGAGTATATATAGTTTATGGGGTCAGAAATTAATATTTCTGTGCAAAATTATAATACCCTTTGACAGGGTATAAAACCGAACTAGAAACTACAAATATGAGTTGAGAAATGAGAAAGGAATTGGAAAATCAAGTCCTTAGAGAAAGAAATAGAGTACTGGCAAAAAGAGAAGGAAGAAAAAAACTGAAAACTTCGAATGAAAGCTCTAATGCTGATCAAAAGAAAGAAATAGGTAGGAAATGCAACAGGAAAGCAAAAGGATGAAAAAGAAGTTCGTGAGTGTGTCGAATATGTTTAACATGACACGACTCTAGCACGAATAATAAATTTAAAACACGCACGACCTTTTTTCAACCTGATTTTCGACCCTATATTCATCCTTCATATTTATGCAAATTTTTTGAATAAAGTTTATATTTAATAATTTGTCAAAATGTTTTTAACTATTCAAGACTTATCTTTGTTTGTTCTTTGTTTCTTTGAAACATCCAACTTATTCAGCATTCTATAGACTCAATTAGTTCCGGCTTATAACGTGTCTTGTCGCTAAAAACTTACACGCACATGTACGCACGAAATCTGCGTCTGTGGCACGATGAAGAGCACGACACGCGCCCAAATGCATTACTAACCAACACGACAACTTTCTGGGTTAATCTTTAATTCCACAAGATCTACCATAATCTGAAATGCCATGGTCACTTTGATTCCTTGCGGAATTCAAAGTAGTTTCTGAATTTTTCAATTTGCAAATTTCTGTTTATTGTGACACACGTTTTGACAGTCTCGTCGTTCCCCTTTTGGTGTCATTCTATTAAGAATTTGCATTTTTGTTGTGTGAATGTCTGTGCTGCTGCTGCTGTTGTTGTTGTTGTCCCACATTCTAAAGTGGTAGTTTCCTTTGCATTACAAATATGATGCTAAAATGCTAATACCCTCTTTAGGAGCACGGCAAAATATTTTTCAGCAATATATTTTTGCACCCACCCACCCCCCAGCTCCCAAGTAAGAGGAAACAAGATAGAGGAGCGGCAGGCGGGCATCCCCAGGATACACTAGGATGTCTTTATGGTATTGCTTAGGTAGCTGCCCTGCCACACACCACACAATGTTGTTAAATTTTATGTTTCCACAGGTGATGAGGTTGCTCCTTCACTTCCGCTGCAACTCCCCGCTGGCTCTTTAAGCTCTGTTGCACGTTTTGATTGATGTTCGCTGCTCCTTTCGGGTGGCGCTTCCTGTTTTTCTTCACACTTGCTTACAATCAATTTAAATGCGCCGTTGTGCATTGTAAAAATTTGTGCTTGTCGACTAAAATCGTTATGTGAAACCATAAAACTGGAACAGGCGGAACTGTTGTTGTACTGCATTCGTACACACTTGAATGCAAAATGATGCAAGTTTTTGGCCCTCGTCTTTTGTTTGTATTTTAGTTTTTGCCTAACTTCCATCATTTATCATTTTTATAGCTCCTGCCTGGGACATTCAGCTAATCTAAAAGATAACATCGGTAGAAAAATGGAGAAATAGTCGAAACGATATATTGCTCCTTTATAAGCACATAAATCAATCATGAGCCAGAGGGAGAGAGAGGGAGAGAGGAAAGACAAGGCTTTTTGAAATTGTCATTGGCTTTCCAAATAATGAATGAATGTCAGAGTAGGCATTGTGTCCAGTCGTTTGCTGCTGGTGATTCAACATTTTTGCACTTGACTAACAAATTTGAGAGTCTCAATGGTCCAAATGGATTTATATTAATGAGAAAAGCTCAAGTAAATTTCCTTTTCAAAACAAAAAAATCTATATTTATGGGAAATTTAAGGTCCAGGCATACTTCCGACCCTAATGAACCAACAATGTTGAACAAATTGTTTCATTTCAACTTTGATAAAGGTCAGAAAACTTCAGAGTTTCACAGACACCGACTGTCATATCTTATTTACTAGGCGCAAAAGTTTTTGGCAATATTTTTTCACGTCAGAATTATAAGTTTTTGAATACAGAATTCTTAAGCAATTGAAAACGGAAGTCACTTTGTGGCAGGCAACGCCGTGGTTTCTCTCCTGGAGCCACATCATTGCAAATTATCGCTTCGAGAAATTCGAATTAGCCGCTTTCCACATTTTGCCAGAAGTCATAATGTTGCATACTTGAAGGGCGTCTAAGAGGACGAACAACTGGTTGTATACGGGCGCAAAGGAATAAGTAAGAGAATAATTAAACACAACAGAAGCAACAGCAACGGCGGAAGCACGGTAAGCTTCCACAGCTGGCGGCATTCTGAGAAGCCACCACTATACTGTGCATGGCCCGTCTCTGTCAGGGTGAACAGCAAAGCATCCATATCCATGGAGGAGGCACACCGAAATGGCTTCTCCGCCACAGGTGCTGCAAGCATCGAAATGCTTTTTATTGGCCAAATACCATTAAGGGGGCAGCGAATCGACCGCTTTGACTTGTTCATCCTTCGAGTGATTTTGGTTTTTGCTTGTTGGTCTTTTTTGCATCCATTTTTCCCAAAAGTGTGTGCTGTATTTTCGCAGTTAACTCTGAGAATTATCATACAAGTTTCTTATTTGCCGACCCCCTGAGTAATTTAATCAGTTGTGTTCTGAAATAAGGAAGAGTTGGCAGGGCCCATGCTTTTTCACAGAGTGCATTTTCGGTAGCTGAAGATATATATTTACATGAAGGGAAAGTTTTAGCTGAATACTACCGGCAGACCTGAGTGTTAAAAAAGTCAGCTGAGGAGCTCGAATAATTGACACAAACCAGGGCGATATTGCCTAGTAGCTGTATCAACAATATTTAAAAGCCACAAATCTTACTTTAAAAACCATAAAATTTACCTTAAGACAGGCACTTAACATTAGCAAACATGTCAATGAGATGAAACATGTTCTTTTGCGGTTTTTGGCTTGGTTCAGTATATTCATTTCGCCTTAAGAACACGAATTTGCGGTTCGGTTCATTTACTTTGAATCAGTTGAAGAAGCATTACCGCTTCTGGTATCGTAGTCATAGCTTTAAAATTTCAGTGGTTAATCTTAAGTTAAGTAAAATATCCGAATTAAGATTCTTAACGAATGATTAAGATCTCGATATAAGTATATGAATAGAATTAAGAGTTAGTTTTATAATGACTTAAATTTCGCCTGTTGTGGTGCGAGAGGTTGTGGGTTCAATACCGAGCCGGGACATCTAATAAAGAAGTATTTTCTTTAGAAAGCTTAAACAACAGGTCACCTTCACCAGCTAGAGCTATCTGTTACATAAACTAACAAATAACAGAGTAAGATCAAAGTAAATCTGATACATAGCAGCTACCTAGAAGATGCAAAACCGATGCTTAGACAAAAGATAACAAATTGAACATTAGTTTTTTGTTGTGTTTTTAGAGTGTAAACCTTAATCGAAAAAACGACACCAAGAAAAAAAAGGCTGGTTCTATAACATTCTTAGATTTCATAATTATACGATTTTTTCCTTTGAAGAAAATATGGATAAAATCGGCCTATATCTGCACAGATAAAAAAGATCACCATAATTAATATCATACGGATATTTTAAGTATCATAAATATTGAGTAATATATCCAAATTCATCCAATAATATAACTATTTTCATATCAAATTAATATTATTTACTTCAAATATATGTACTTGATCTTATAATCTTAATATTTTGGACAAATGAAGCCCGATTTGATACTTAAAATATTCGTATGATACACAGAGAAAAAAAAGGATGATTTCCGGTATCCATTTGGGAGGGATATGACTGAAATATCCTTTTAATCATCCAACGGAGCTAAAAATCATCCAAAGGATATGACAAAGGATGATCCTTGGGATGATTTTTCAGCTCCGTTGGATGATTAAAAGGATATTTCAGACATAGTAGTATAATAGTAATAGTATCCATTTGGGAGGGATATGTCTGAAATATCCTTTTAATCATCCAACGGAGCTAAAAATCATCCAAAGGATATGACAAAGGATGATCCTTGGGATGATTTTTCAGCTCCGTTGGATGATTAAAAGGATATTTCAGACATATCCCTCCCAAATGGATACTATTTCGGATCTTTTTTTCTTCTGTGTACTTAATGTCGTACTCTTTTTAATCTGTGTATGAATTGCGGTATCTACTACATGTAGTGTCTTTGGTAGAACTAAACTTACCCCAATACTGCAAGCGAGAGATATGTATCGACGACTTGTTCCAGGTTATCGGTAGCTCAGCGCAATGAAAGCCTACATATCCTGTCGAGAGATCCTCAAAAAAGATGCCAGCTTCATTGATGCCATTTGGAGACGCTGCAATGTAACAGATATAGAGATGCTGATACGGTTAAGCTGATCATTTTTTGGACTTATAAAACAACATTCTTAAACAACTCAAAGTGATGAGTCTCTACGTTATTAGAGACCAACTGCCTTATCAGTACGTGTTATCAATAACTAACACGTAGAGATATGTAATTATATATACTTTATGGGTTCGGAGATGCTTCCTACTGACAGTTACATACTTTTACACAAATTTAATATACTCTGTGTTTAAATACAGAGCATTAAAAGGTTCGCTTGAATAAAATTTAAGCGCATAAATTAACGGTGTAACTGCAGTAGCATCCCCCTCCCCACCCACCTCGAGTGGCCATGCTCCAGTTGACACCAACCGTCATCAGGCTGGGTTTTTGGGACCTGCTACTGGCTGCCACTGTTATTTGCCTTGTAGCATCTTAAAATGGCGCAGCCCACAGCAACAATGGCAACGGCTGAGCCGCCATTATATGCTGCTTTGGGCAGAATTGTTGTCTATCTAAAAGGTATATAACACTATGTACTATGTATGTGGGCCTACAGTGTTGTCCCTTAGCTCGCTCTGCTGCCGTAGGTGTGAAACGTGTATAACCACAGGATTGCAGAGTACAATATGGTCAAAAGTGCCTTTAAGTTGTGACAGGGAGAGGTTGCGTGATCCCACGGATCGGCATCGATATGAAAAGCTTAGCTGAAGGGCAGCGAGCCACTGATATAGATTTGATTTTCCTTTGCAAACGGAAGCACAAAGCAGCTTTGCATGCACCAGATTGCCACTTTTCAATGTGCTGAGTGGTGCTTTCACAATTTCTTGGAAAATTTGAATTTAATGGGGTCTCCAATTGAATCGTCTCTGTACATCTGGACATCCGCTTTTAATGTGGGGCCATTCGAGAAGACAAACGCAAACGCACAACGAAAGTCAGGAGATAGTCAACGACTTAAAAACAATCAATGACTTGGCAATCTGCAACTAAATTAAATTCAAGTCCTTGTGCGCTGACCTCGTAGGCGACAAGCCCACACCCCCCCCACAGCAGCTTTACTTTTCCCATCACTTGAGCTGGCGCTGTTGAATTTAATAAACATAAATATGATCTAAAAGGGAGCGAGTGATAACAGAGTGAACTCTTCACTGGCTGCATGCACATTTCTGTGGCAACAGTCAGTCTCACTTCTGCATACATGATACATTTTTCTGTTTTTTCTTCTTAGCTGGGTTCATAAGGTGAGCACGTAGGTCATAACACCATTGTTGATGGTTCAACAAAAAACGGAATTACACTGCGTTTGTTAACGAATATGCTTGATTTCAGTGGATTTATAACGAGTTTTTCTTTCTGACTGTGAGAAGAATTCAATTTCTTCATATAGTTTTTTAAGTTGAGTCGAACTAGAGACTGTAAGGGAGAGTAAATACTGCTGCTGAGGTTTATAATGGCCAAAAAAATCGGATAGACTCCAATATCGCAATAAATAGTACCTTTTCTGAGGAGGAAGATTGGTAGTACACTGAGCAAAAAATCTATCTAAAATCAAGATTATAGTCTCGAAACCGGCACGAAACGCTTACAAAAATGCACAAAGCAGGGAAACTCTACAACAAAGAATATTATCTCAATTTACATTTTCGTTCAACAATCTGCAATATAGAACGTTTATACTCTGCTTTAAGATGAAACAATCTAACTTTGATAAATAGAAATAAATATAAGATATAAATTTTAGGTTTTTTTTTATTCATTCGATTTTCCTGATCGTGAATAGCTTCTTATAATTTATACTTTATCCACCTTGTTTTATCTGCAGCCTCACAGAGAAAGTTGAGTTAAGAAGAGTTCGATTTTAAGAATTTAATCTCATTTTAAGTTATTTAATTTTTATTTTTAAGACTGCAATCTTCTCGGAAAAGAGATTTCAATCTAGGTTATAGATTTAATTTTCATTTTGGAGCATTTTGATTGAGATTTGGTTACTGAATAATCGTTTCGGGTACCGAAAGATATGACCTGATCTTTGTATTAGAACAAATTAGTTCGACAACTCATAAAATTCTGGGAATTATACATAGGGGAAAATATTGTTTAGAAAGTTAGTTCCTTTCAACTCAAATTAAGAACAATCACAATGCGTCTACAAATGTGGATGTGTGCAATGGCGCAGTGAGCTAAGACGTAGCCGTCGTTGAGAGCAACTCCAAACTAGTCCCACATCAGCTTCAGATTTTAAGATATATATGCAGCAGTTCGCTGAAGTATTTTATTTCTATGTATTGGTGTCTACTTCTTTAAGCCGAAAGTTCGATTCATTTCTCGAAAATTTAACCAATTTTATGAGGTGTCAGTCGAAAAGTTGCCATTGAGTTGCTAGTTGAGTGAATTTGATCCACTTATTTAATGAAATTTAGACCGACTTCTCTTTGTGGCTGCTGAAACCTAGCATGTTTGCTTGTACATGTGATTTGACGGACACTTTTCTAAACTATAAGAGTGCATAGTGGAGTCACGATTATGCCACTTAGGCGCCTGCCCTGAAGTCACTTAACTTGTATGTACTATCTGGTGCCCGGAATGTTTAATTCAGTTGTTATTTTGAAGTCAAATTGAAATCTGTGTGCTTCTGTCAACCCCTAAATACATTTCACAATATTCCCTTGTTCCGAGGTGTTTTGTTTTAGTTTCAGCTATTTTAAAATTCCAGCCTGTCATTCTGTCCTATTTGGTCAACATCAGCAATGGCACTTTATCGCATTCCTCTCCCCCAACAATTTGTAGAAATATTTTTGCTCTCTTTTACAATTAAAAATTGCCACTTGCGTCGCGCTTCCATATAAATAAAAAAAAATGAGAATTCGGGTTGATTAGATTTGTGCCAGTTTGCGGCTTTAAATTATTATATAATTTATAACGCAGAGGAGCTCTCTCGGTCGCGTCCCGCATGGCTGGGGGGCAATTGAAACTGCACGCAATTGAACAGCAAATTGAATTATGCATTGCATATGCTGCTCGGTTCTTGTGTGTTTGTTGGTTTAGGGTAAACAAATTGATTTTGATTTGATTTATTTATTGACTCTGTTCTCCCTCACTCTCTCTCTCTCTCTCTCTCCTTCTGTCTCTGTATATTCTGATGTGCTCTAGTTGGTCTTTTTTTTTTTGCGGCAAGTGAAATGGAAGAGATGATGAAGACGATGGCTCCAAATGGTTCCTAGACGAACCGGAATAACCGAGACCCCCTCACACACTCAGACAACACGTCACGACACACAACTATTGCCACATTCCGATAGGAGGCGGAGGAGGAGGAGCCATGGTTATCCAGTGTACATGCGATTGCCAGTGTAGTGATAGCCGAGATAACCGCAGCGGAAGAAGAAGTTTCATCTCCTGCCTACCAGCCTCAGCCACTGGACGTGCTGGTGGCGATGATATGGAGCATAGGATTCCCTACTATCGACGTTTATCGAATACCACCTCCTCCTCAGCTCTGTACGGGAGTTGTCCCCAGTTGGTAGTGCCAGGACAAGGACAATACTCGAGTCTGTTGCGGCCCAAGCACAGGAGTCCCGTGCTGTGCAGTAAATGTGCGCTGTGACGAAGATACAATCTGAGCTGTGAGCATCCCACAAAAACCACTGCAGAGGAGGAGCCTCCTCTGACCCCACGACGATATCTGTGCCACGAGTGTCGTTTCAATAATCAGCCTGTAGCCTGGTGGGTCTCCTGCCCGCGTCTCTCCAATCTAACGAGTGAACATCAGCAGCAAACCTCAACCAAAATGCAATCCTCACATCATGGGCCATGTCCCAGCCTGCCGCGCTTCCCCTTGGCTGCAGCTGCCAAACGGCATTGTGACAATTTTGGCAGCTATGCCACATTGCCCTCCATCGAGCAACAACAGCAGCAGCAGCAGCAACATCAGATGCATCCTTCGACTTGCAGTCGTCATTGTAATACTGCTGCTTCTACTCCACCTCGCTGGTATGGCCCCAATCCCGTTGCCCATCCACATTTGAATGGCTGTTGTTACATGTACCAGCCAGCCCCGGCCCCAGTGCCAACTCCGCTGGCAACGCCGTATGCGCCACAGTATTGCCTATGTGATAATTGGTATCACCAGCAGCAGCAGCAACAGCAACAGCAACAGCAGCAACACCAGCAACACCAGCAACACCAGCAACACCAACCACAGCATCTGGCACAGAGGTCCAAGCCACTCATCCCTAATGGCGGCTGTTACTTTGGTGAGTAATTGTAATGAGGCCAATGACTATTAAACAATTAGATGCGGATTTTTGCACTAAGCACTGAAAAAAAGTTTAGCAGAACTGACATAAACCGAACATATCCTTACTCCAAAGGATCAATGTGAATAGAGGAAGCATTTTCAGCTTAAACCAAAGCGCTGCCAAAATTTGACTACGTTCTTACTTAAAAGCTGATGCTTTCAAAAGCCATTTCAATGCTACGAATATGCTGAAAAGCAAACTTTGTGAAATGTTTGTTTTATTTTTTTTTGTATTTTGACTGGTATTTGTTCCTTTTCGTATGAAGTAACAATGGCGTGGAATGAGTTAATCTTTAACTACTCGTGCTGGCAACATTTTCTTTTCTTAACCTCCCTTTCTTTGTCTTTATATAGAAAAAATGAATCGAAAGGGGAGATGAGTGATATGTGTTCCAAATGGTTTTCATTTTGGGAAAAAAATCTTTTGAAATGTGGCAGTTTTTCTCGGTGAATTGTTTTTGTCAGTTTTCATGGCATCATGGAGAGGAAAGAACTTCAGCTCTTAGCAGGTACGAGTAAATAAGTAATTAGTAAGCAGTACAGAGACACAAGTAAGGTGCTAGGAGCAGGAGCAGCATTTCGATTGGCTAGCACATCTCTTGGCTCTACAAAACTCACCATTTTGTAACTTAAAATCATGTCCTTCAAATATAAAGCGAGTTAATGCCATTGAATTCGCTTAGGTTATATAAAAATAGGTTTAAAAATCGAAAAAAATTGTACATAAATATGCACTTGCCGCATCACAAAAAACACAGCATACTCTTGGGGGCACATGTGTTAAGGCACACACTAACATGCACGCTAGAGCAGACCTCCTGAGTATGCAACTTGAAAATTCATGGTCTCACCCCACTATCTGTTGCTGTTTGCTGTATAATAAGCAACAACAAAAAGCGAAGAATGAATTTTAAGTGGCGCGTGGAAGCTCTTAAGTTTTTTGAATTACTCATACGCAGTGTTGCCTATTATCATATACTTGCATTATTATTTTGAAGTAGACGAAGTTTATTTGACGTAAGCATTGTTCAGATTCCAGAAAAATTAGCGCACACCAATACTCAGTTTATATGTATACACAAAATGTTCTGTGCTTAATGCCCTCTTAAGTATGCTACGTTTTATGAAAATTCGAATTTTAGTCAAGTATTTATGTTATATTTGTCTTAATTCAAGATTTTGTTGTAATTCCATAGCTTACACAACAATCTGGGTGAATTTACAGTGTCGATTTGTTATGACGCGGCCATAATTGACTAGCAATGGCAAATCTCTTTGTTAGTTCCATAAGGAATTAGGGTTTTTATACCTTCAATAACGTACATAAATATAGTATTTGTCATCAATTTCAAAAAATGACAGCAATTAAAGTGTAAGATTTTTGACAAAAAATATTGAGTTGGTGAACGCGTCGTATGCGTAATTTTTTCCAAGACTTCCCACAAGAGCTACATGCTAATTATTTAGCAAACTTTTTGATTTTCAAGGCAGCAAGTGCTTGCCGGCGGTTCTATCTTTAACAGACTTTAGCTTCCTTCTCATGCCAGCAGTGCTATGATTGTTTGGGAATTGTAAGGCATCATAGTAGCAAAAATCGACACATAAAATGCATCATCTTGGGCATGTGTGTGTACCCGTTTAGCCTCATAGTATTGGTGAGAGAGACTTTCATCCTCTCAGTTTCTATCGCTCTTTCGTTTCACCGCTTCACTCTTCCGTACTTAATTCAATTTCGAGACAGGATTATTTGACTTTTAAGTACGGATTCGTTTTCATGCATTGATACATGCTTTTCAGGAGTTTTTCAATCCTTTCGAGCTTTTATCAAACCGAAGGTGAAGATCAAATCAATCTTTTTGAACTTGATTTTATCTCGCCCTTTTATTTTCTGTGTATTGATTGAGAGAGAAATATGGTTTTATAAACCCCTAATTGAATGGCAACAGCATAAGCTTGACTTGATTCAAAGGCTTAAATTAAAATAACAAATTAAAACATGTTTTAGCTTCAGCCATATTAATTAACCACAAAAGAGTAAACGAAAAAAAAAAAACCGGTGTCAAAGCAATGTGTCAATGTCATTTAGTACTAGGACAAAAAAATGCAGCTCTACCAAATGTCAATCTACTTATTTAATGGTCATTGCCCATTCGCTTGCATCAATCGTTAAACTGTTAATTGTGGTGCTACTTTTTTTTCTGGGTAGGCTATGAGGGTCATCCAACCGCACCCAATCAAAACCTAGGACATCCCAGTCATATTACCGATGAAGAGGATTCGGCATTTCCTGCACTGGCCGATCGTGAGTTCCATTTGCTGCATCGGAATATTCCGGCATTGCGGCGAACTGGTGTGGACACCGCACGCATTAGACAGGTGAGTACATCGATGGGGGGGGGGAGGGGGTTTGAGGGTACAAAAGAATCCATTTCCATGGCAACATTGTGTTGCAATTTACCTACTTCCTACCAGTACTTCTATCCTGACGGCGGCTGGGGCTGGATCATATGCGGTGTGTCCTTCCTGGTCCACATACTGACCACCGGATTGCAGTTGAGCTACGGACTGCTATTGTTTTATGCCGTACAGCATTTGCATAATACCAATGGCATAGGTGAGTCGGGTCGGGGCTAGTTTAAGTGCTTTTTAGTAGATGATGGCCAAATTAAGATATGTGCGGTTTACTAATTGGAATGCGAAATCACAGCTGGAATTTGCATTGTGTTGTGGGGCCAACTGTACCCGGCCTGCCGTTGACCTTGACGGCGGCAGTTGGCTTTAGGCCTTTTGTTACAAAAATGTAATCACTTAAAAAACATATTTTCCCCACCCTCCAGAGCTGCTCGGTGCTTTGAGCTGGTCAATTTCCATGCTGGCCACTCCGTTTGTGGTCTCGCTGTGTCGCAAAAGGTCCATACGAATGCTCTCCATTGTGGGCGGCCTGGTGATGCCGCTGGGCATTCTGTTCACCTCATTTGCCACGGAATTCGGCCAGGTTGTTTTCAGTTATGGTATGTACGCTCCATATTAATGTATCTAGGGGTATATAAATAAATAACAACGGAAGTTGCTTATCATTTGCTTGGCAAACTCCGCAGGCATCGTCTTTGGCATTGGTGTGGCCATGGTCCGTGAAGCCTCCACCGTGATGTTGGGCAATTACTTTAAGCGGCGTCGTCAATTCGTCGAAATGGTGGCCATGTCCGGTGAGGGTGTGGGCATCGCTTTGTTCTCCGTCATCCTGAAAGAGGGCGTGGGCAAGGCTGGCTGGCGCCTCGGATTGCAAATTGTGGCCGCTTTAACAGCGCTAAGTTTTTTCATGGGCCTTATGTATCGACCCGCCTCATTGTATCATCCACAAAGGCGGGCAATCCAGCATCTGAAAAATCAGCGAAAAAAGGTTCGTCCTGCGTCGAAGGTGTTTTTGTACTGTTATTTTCGTTTCTCCAACATATTTCGTTCACAATTTTTAATTAAATTTTTCCATTCTTCTGTTGCCGGTTTCTAGCTGCGAGAGAAGAAGCCCATATTGAACGAGGAGGTGGAGTCACCGACCAAATATTTGTTTCTGGACATATCATCATTGAAATCTGTAACTGTTAAAATTTTATTAATGACCTCGAGTGTGGCATCGTTTGGTATTTACACGCCCATGTTCCTAATGGTAAGCAAAATAAACTGTGTTCATTTACATAACAATTTAAAGTTAATTAAAACTGAATTTGGGCAGAGTACGCGAGAGTTGTCATTTGTCCTTTGACATTGTTGCGACATTAATTAACCTTTTAATCGAGCGCTTTCATTTTGCATTACAACTGTTTGCCTTTTAATGAGAGGTTAGGGAAATTTGCAGATTAGAAACCGAATCTTTTAAGCCACGTGGATTTGAATCCATTTAAAGGAACATTTTCATGTCACTTTATAAATAAAGTCATGGAAAGTCCAACCATTTACACTTAAATCTTTAGAGATATTCAGGAGAGGCCTAATAATGCGACCTACTCTGTTACTCGATGCTGAAAGCGAATTGAAAATATGACGAAGTTCGTTCCTATTCCGAAATCCATGTAATTTTTGTTCTATTTGGTTTTCAGTTGTCAATCGACTCAAGAGTATCACCTTTCGTTCCCGAACTTTTCTGAATAAAATGTTTGATTCCATGCAGCAAAATTAATACAAGAGTCTGAACTTTAAAAGGATATACCGCCTCTTCTGTTATCTGGTCGCTTTAGTAAGACAGAGTCTCAAGTTTACCAAGAAACAAAATATATATAAAAAACATAGCATACATTAAAGGGCATTAATCAATATATATTTAGGGTAAATTCTTGTTTTAAATTACAAAATTAAACACCCAAAATGATTGAAAGATCAGACAAGGATATTCTTTTATGATAGAGATTTTGAGGAAAATTAACTCAAAGTCTCAAGTCGATATTTATGACGATATATCGGAGAAAAATTTCTTTTTTTTTATTTTATGGTTTTTTATTTTTATTATTTTATGGTAATTTATGGTTTTTGCGAATGGTGTGAGCTTGCTATAGAAACGACAGGTCCAAGAGGTCCTTCTTAAAAGATGTTAAGGTTATATTCTAAGCTTTTCTCAATATCACCTTTCAATGCAAGTCAAAAAGTTTACTCAAGCCATGGTTCTGCAAAACTTTTTGGAAAGAAAGGCTCTGATAGATGGTATAGAGATCTCTCTATGAAATACATTTATAATTTGTTAATATTTTGTGAACTTTATACATTAAATATCGATTTGATGAATTCATAAACTTGGGAATTATCGTTTCGACTTTGTTAATAATATGGTTTATTTTTGAACTTTTCTACAAGGCTCTCAATGCCGCCAAGGAGGGCTCTGATGTCCAGGAATTGGTACTATTACAAACCTTTTTGGGCATTTCAATGGCCTTGGGCGTGGTCATGGCTGGAGCCCTATTACGACGCTGTTTTGTAATCAGACATTTTGTGATTAATACGAAAATTGTGGCCCAGGTAAGGTGTATTCACCCAAACCCACACTCGTTCTCCCCTTATCAGACTGCCATAAATTATATACACAAATTTCTACTCTCCCCTTCCAGCTGTTCATATCAATTGTGGCCTTGGCCATACTGTTCCTATCCTTTGTGATGGGCTATAAGGGCCTCTGCGTACTCAGTTGGCTGTATGGCATCGGTCTAGGTGGTTTTCAGTATTCTTTAAAGATATTGGCACTGGAACGCATTAAGCTAAAGCATTTCTCCAAGGCTTGGGGTAAGTTTCGAGTAGGGATATAAATGTCTTATATGAATACTAAACATTTGTGCAGGCTTCATACGTGGCGTGGAATCCGTGCCAGTGCTCATAAGCGTTCCTCTTACATCCTTCCTCAACGACTACTCCCTCAAGTATGGTCGTGCGGGCTATTACATATGCTCTGCGGCTGCTGCCATTTCTGGCATCATTATCTTTTTCATCAGCGAATCCCAACAACAGCAACAGCAGCAGCAGCGTGGACAACATCAACTCAATGGCCATTTACCCACACCCATGTTGATGCGTCATTCCTCGTCGCGACAGCAACGTCCCCATATGCCGACCCTGGACTATGGATATGGCGAGTACCCAGCACCAGCTCCCGATTTACTCAGCCGCAGTTGCATCAGTTTAAATCAAATGGAACCATATCTACAGCAGGTCAATGCCAACTATTGCCAACGTCATGTGCAGCAGCAGCAGCAGCAGCAGCCGGCGATGCTCCAGCAGCCACAGCACTCTCATCAGCCCCAACAATTGGCCTGTCATAATCTGGATGTGCAACAGATACGTGGCCCCTACCAGTTGGGTCAAGGCAGCATTGGGGCCAGGATGGGCAAACGATTGCAGCGTAGCCTGTCCTTCATACAGCAGCACAATTGTTGCGATGGCCAAATGTACTGCAGCTGGCATAGTACCTACGAGCTGGGATGCCATAAGGCCAATAAGTAAGTGGAAAGTTGTAGAACAAATTATGTTCAAGTCATTGGAGAATGGAGAAGGATGTTATGTATTGTGTGTAAAGGAATTTGGCGAATGAAAGTTTGAGTGGAAGGAAGATGAAAACAAGCGGATGATGATGTGCCAGTTGAATTTTTGAAATGGGGAAACAACATGCACTTAATATTACTTTTCTTGTTTGGTTGTACATCGTCCTGGGGTGTTGTTAATCTAGTTTTGGAAAGTATCAGTTTGATTCTTGTCATATTTATTTGATGGCCAAGAGCCTGAATACAAAGCGGTCCACAATCAGTTTGATTCATAAAACCAGTCCGGAAATTGGAAAAATTGGCTCAAAAAAGATTCCAAGACTGCAAACTACTTAAAGATTTATCACCAAAAGCAGGGAATCAATCCGAAACCGTATTCCAAAAAGAATCGACGAAAACTCCGACCTAAAGAACACTTTTTGTCTGAAATTTAAAGTTGATCTCCATTTGCCATTAATTAAGAGAGAGAGAGAGAGGAGAAGGATTTTGCCAGCCATTTCAGGACTCACCCTCCGACAACAATCAATAGAAAACTAATTAACATTTTTGTCTGGCTTCCTATTCCCCATACAGATCCCAAGACAGACAACCATTGATATGCACCTGCAGTAGTCCCAATTCCACCACCACCAATACATACGGACCCGTACAATCGGCGCGTAGTCGTAGTGTACCCGAAGGTCTCTCTACCATGTCGCAACAGTGTAACTGTCGGCATAATTCGCACGCTCCACCTCCTGTAGCACCCACCCGTGAGTTTATCTACGTGCCACACGCCTATGCCTCGTTGCAAAGAACTCCGCAACGTCAGACAACAGCAGCAGGAGGAGTAGGAGCTGGAGCTGGAGCTGGAGGAGCAACAGCAGCTGCTGCCATACAGCGTAATAATCCACAATGCCGCCTCAAGCGTTCACAGTCCCTGTGCCGACCCGTGCACTTCGTGGAGCAAATCACCACCTCGGTGTAGGCAACCCAATTTGGGTCATATAAAATTTAAATTTTTTATAGTTAGTTACGTGCATCGAATTCGAATTACCCGAATTTGTCGGATCTCTCTAGTCTTTTGTGGTTAGTTCAGTAGAAAGGTAACGAAAACAAAGTCCCACACAAAACAAACACTCAAAAGGAAGCAACTCAATGAATTTTTCAAAAAAAAAAAACCTAACAAAAACGAAAAGCAAACAAAAACTTTTTACTCAGACAGAAAAGCTTTATATCTTAAAGTATTTCCAATTATGAAAATGAAAAACAAGGCGAAATTGTCCATTTTATACACGTGCATACAATTAATCCACCGAATATTTAAAAAAATAAAATAAAAAGGCCCTTGGCAAAAGTCGCCTCTCACTCGCTCAGTCAGTCGAGGACAGCAAAAGTACTTTATTTTTTACAATTAATATACTTGACTGTATATACATACATACATACATACATACAAATATGGCATAATTACCAATGCCCGCAAATGTGAAAAAGTGGCCGAACGAGTCGAGAGCCTTATAAAAATAAAAATTATTATTATTATGATGATGATGATGTAATTAATTGAAATCGGTCGTGCAAAATATGGCAAACAATTAACACAAGGGGGGGCAGAGACATAAATTGCATTAAATTATCATTAAAATGATATTCGATTAAGACATAAATCTGACCTACAAGTTCATGTTAAGCGTTTAATAACAAGAAGTATTTAAAAAAGGAAAAAAAATGCATAAACTAAACACAATTTGTCAAGTAAATAGAACAAAAATCATAAATTGGATGTGTAAATGGGCGATACGTCATCTTCTGTCACAAATAAACTTTCTAGAAGATGAGAAATCGTCGATTAAAGAAATAATATTGTTTACTAGGCGTTTGATGTTGATAATTCTGTTTTATTTAAGATTTTTCAAACTGAAATTCTACTTTCATTAGCAATTTTAGACTAGGGAATTGTGTTGTTAATTTGATATTTACAACTTTTACTGAGATCTGTTCATATATCAAGACATTAAGATTAGCTAGCAGTATCTTTTCTTAAGTAAAATATCTGTGGAATTGCAAACATAAACTTCGAGCAAGTATTAAGTTCGACATTTATCTTGCTTTATTTCATAAATAGACTGAACATTTTATTTTTTCGAAAAGTCCTCTACCAATACAAGCTCAAGCAAAGTCGAAGTAAGAGTATAATGATTGAATTATACAATAAATAATGGTATTTGCTGATACTAGGGAATGATATCAACAATATCTTTGTACTCCTCAATGTCTTCAATACAATTTGCCTTGACGAGGAAGCACACGCAGATTTTTTGGCGCTGCAGAGATACATATTATCAAGTCACAGGCCCACCAAAAAACTTCAGTGGTGCGAACTACTCAACCGATATTTCGAATCTGCTTCGAAACTTAAGCATTTCAGTAAGATGGAAACAAATAAACATTTTCAAAAGCATCTCTGAAATCAGTAAAACAGTTCTGCCTACCTTGTTGACCAATATCGTCCATTTTTTAGAAGAGGCAAATCCAAATCAAATAAGAGCTATTAATTTGACGTTATTGGTATTCCAAAATTTCGATACTTTACCATTTATACGAAAACAATACACATCTGAAACAGCGTTTGTCAAGAAAAGTACTGGTGTGCAAAAGTAAAACAACGCAAACTAGCTCTGACCTGCCCTCATGGACAAGTGAAAGCAATCAGCGCACAACTTGCTCTCTGGAGCATGTCTCGTGTTTTGAATTATGAATCATTTATAGATTGAACATGATTATAATTATGACACGACGATTTCATTCTACCTATATAATCAGATATAAGCAGATTTAAGTGTATTTCACATCCTGTGTCAAAAGTGATTTATAAATTTTGAATATTTAACAAGGGAATATGAATTCTGTTCCGGTTTAAATAGCGCGTGAGTGTTGGAGTGTTAACTCTTAAAGTTCTTAAAAACCAAATGTGTTACTCTACTTTTAACTTGAAACTTTTATACAGCTTCACATTAGTTTATCGATTCTAAGAAACTTACCGAAATCCGATCGATAGAGTTGGGAAATCAGAGCAGGGGTTTATAAGGACTATATGTCTTAAAGCAATTTAGTTTAGTTGTACTTGTTCGAAGTTTACAGTTTCCTGAATGTTTATCAATTATACAACAACCGATGACAAAACGCCAAACTCAAGAAGAACTTATACAACTTATACAAAAAAAAAAACTAAACAAAATTAAAATATGAAAAATTTCCAAAGCCTGCTCTCTGCTCCTTTCAAAATAAATTTGGAGAATAACAAAAAATTTAAAAAAAAAAAAACAATTGTGAAAGCCCACAAATAAATGGAATGGCCTTGAGCCCGCAACCAAACTGCCATGAAATGCAATAAAATAAACCATTTTATATTGATAGAACATACATAAAAAGGAACATTCTTAAAAATTTGCACTTCTACCCCAAGGTCGTTAAAATAAATTAGCCATAAAGACACACACACTTCCACATTTGCAAACATGTTGGCCATTTGTGTTCATTGAAAACATTTGCATAAACTAAACATTAATCTAAGCTCTCATCGTGCATATCTGACACATGTCCCTTAAACCAAAAAAAAAACACATTTAAGAAAACCTTTTGTCAAAATTTGTCTCCCGCAGCAAACACTATTCTTAACTTAAGGTACAACTGTAGCTAAATCAATTTTCCAAACCCAAAATCCTAGAAAATTAGATATGCCAAATTTTTGAACACTCAATTTGTAAACTCTTTATCATTAGTAGTTTAGTGTGATAAATGTTAAATAAAAAACGGAAACTTAAAACCAACAACAGCAAACACTTTGCCTTGTGGCAACTACAGGCTTTCATTTATTACGTGCTACAAATTAATAATCAACGCCCAACGAATGTCATATTTCATTTATTAATTAATGGCATTAGCATAAAGCGTCAATTTGCGTGCAACTCTAAAGCCAAGGCGATTAAAAAGTTTACCCCAAAAAAGCCAAGCCAAACCATTGCAGGACGTGCCCAGACTGTAAAAACGGTTTACAGGAGGCGACCCGACCCAGACATAACAATTCCCCTCAACGTTCAATGACATGCTCAATTTTTCATGCATTATGCTGGCGCACAGTGCGTATGCTTAATATTTGCTTCACATTGACTCGGGGCCACAAAGCACATTTAAGCTCTGAATATTTGCGCAGTAGGCGTCAGCAGATGAAGCATACGAGCCGAAACCTTAAACCTTCATAGCTTCATGGCCGAAAAGCCATAAGACAATTTGATGCATATATTTGTGAGCACGTACATACATACATACATAGGAGCACGGTATATGGGGAGGTTTGCAAGGCCCAGGAATGAAGGCTTGGCTATGTGAAGCAGGGGGGGGTTTGGTGGATGACACGCAAACAAACATAAGCAAAACGGAAACTATTGTTGTCGCTGTGCAGGCGATACGACTCATATAACTGCAAGGGTATTTTGGTTATTTCAGGAAGTTTGTTTGCCTCAATATATAGAAATGATAAGGCATGTTTACGTTTACTCAACTTGTTTATGTATCTAATTTGTGTGGAAAATAATAGCCAAATTGAAATACTAAATCAAATTTACTCATCCATTGGCCACCAAATAAAGCAAATCATTTGTTGACGATGACACGACTCTTTTGGGTTTTGTTTAGGAATTTTTGGATATTAACTTGCAATTTTAATGTTACTGTTTGAAGAAGAAAGGCAAAGCTTTGTTATGGAGAACGTTGGATGTTGGATTAGAGACTTAATATCAGGATTCCTTAGTTAAATAAGTGTATAAATAACTCACAAACATGAGAATCCACTGCTGTCCCCATCTTGAATAACATAAAGACTAAGGGAAGGATAAAAAAACGATGGAGAAGTGCTACACATATAAAAATACTAGATTGACGATGCGTACTCAGAAAAAAGCGAACTACTTTATCAAATGGTTACCAAAATCATTGCGAAATCCTTTATTCAAAGGTGAACTAAATGGTTTTACATAATTGAACTTAAAAAGAAATCGCATATAATAGAAAAGTTAAGCCAGTGTTGGGCAAAAGTAGATAATTCCAAAAAAATATTTGAAAATGGCAAATTTGTAACCCGTATTTTCCACTCATCGGGTTAAGTCTATCATACCATTGACTATAGTGTATTATATTCCTTTCGTCTCTATCGAAAGTGTATAAGATTATTCTCGTCGCTTTCGAAATTGCCAAGGTTTTATACAATCAGACGGTTTAGGCACCATATATTTCAATATAAAAGTCAATTAAATGACAACCGTGATAACAAAGGGTTTTGGGAAAAGAATAAGTATGAGGAAATGCTTAGCTCGACCTGAACTATATGTACTGGGTCTGGAAAAAGTATGTGCAGTATGTGAAATTAGATAGAGTATATTCTTAATATGGATGAATTATAATTGCGGCCAAATTTTTATCCAAAGTGTGAATTAATGTAAACGATATAAGTGCCAATCGTTTTGATTTGTATTATCCTTCCTTGTGAATTTTGATTTAGTCAAGAAAAAGACTTAATTGGCAACTTATACAAAAACCAGCAGTATCTTCCATTCCTTATCTCATGATTTGTGAGAAAGTTCACAAAATATAAATGACAAAAAAGAAACACATTTTCGCTGTCACAGCAATGCTTCAAATACATTGTTACTTTTAAGTATGAACAGCCAGCCGCAGGCGATGTCTGACGTGATGAGAATTTCCAAAACTCTTCCACCCTTCTGAGAGCTAAGAAGTTTCACACGAAAGAAATTACTATGCAATCAAAACAAGTCTGAATATTAAAAGCTTCGGTTAGCGAAAATAAAATTATGTTTCTTTCTTACCAACCACCAAACTTCCAGACCAGACCACTTTAAGTATCATATTTAAGCTGTTAAAATGATGTGAAAATCTGATTTGTTTATATTTTATTCATGAGCCTAAAGGAGGGCTATGGTAATTCAGGCGGATTGAAAAGCACAATGGTAATGGGAGGGCAATCTGATAATTTTTAAGATGGTATTATGATAGCAAAGAGGGTGTGAACTGTGAGTGAAATGGAATTTTATATATTTTGGTATTAAATATCGTTGATATTTACAATTTAATTCACATTTGTAGCATACATTTTGGGGCACCGAAGAATGAGATTTACAACATTTTTTTTTTTTGTAGCTTGCTGTAAGAGTAGATGTTGGCTTATGTCGGTACTTAAATATGTCTTAACCCTTGTGTGAATGACCGGCTAAGCGCGTATCCTTATTTATTTACTTTACAAATAAAAGCTAGATAAAAACGAGAAAGCTAAGATAACTTCGGCTGTGAAATGGTCGCTTAAATGTTTTCAAAAATAATTATTTTCCCACAACGACCCATTTTCCAATCGTTCGTATGGAAGCTACATATACGATATAGTTATCCGATTTGGCCAAAAGTTTGTAGAATTAGGTGAAACAAACATATACAAAATTTCAGGATGTTACCATTAAAAACAAAAACGTTTTTCTGATTAAGACTGTTTTTTGACCTATCTTTTGTATGACAGCTATGCCATATAGTTGTTCGATTTTCATTAAACTTGAAAGAATTATAAAAAATCATTGAAAACCTATGAATACAATGTTTGGAGACGTTTCCATTGAAAAGAAAAAAGTTTTTCTCACTAAAACTAGTTTTTCGACCGATTGTTCCTATGGGAGCTATGAGATATAGTCATCCGATCTGATCGGTTCCGACATAATAGTAGCGTACAGCAAAAAGAAGACTCTGTGCCAAATTTCAGTTCGATAGCTTTAAAACTGACACAAATTTGCGTAGAAACGGACAGACAGACAGACGGACAAAGCTTAATCGAGTCAGCTCGTTACCCTGATCAAGAATATATAAAAATATATAATGAATATGGAAATAAATAATTCCTTGAATAGGAATATGCTTATATAGGAATATAGTAAATCATTTCTTCAGGAAATAGAAAGGCCTTCTAGTTCCACAGAAGAGAACAAGGACTTGGAGATATCTCCAGGGAGAATCGCTTTCAAAGAAGAAGGCAATCGAACTAGAATCGAGTGAGACTTTGACAGCCTATTAGAAGTCTTTTACCAATTTTCATCGGTTCGACTCCGAACCATTTGGTTCTAGAATCTTAGGCTTGTTAAGAAGAAAACACATTTCCTTCAGATGACTGGTAAATGTTTAAGGATACATGATAGTTTGGCTGCTCTCGAGCAGTGTAGAATTAGAAGACATGCACAGGGACCACAACTGTTACACATTAGGGTGCTCCATAAATAAACCAACACGGGTGCATCGGTCGTTTCTGAAAGCTTTTAATGTAAAGTATTTTAGAATTTGTTTTTAAAATTTTTCGAAAGACATTTGGAGGTCGCGCAGCTCGAATTTCCCCAAAAAGTCGGATTTTCGGTACTGTTTCTAAATTTTACTGAAGCCTTGACAAACACCCACTATTTTCTTTGCATTTAAATCAACATTTTTAAAGAAATATTTCAAAATTTTACTCTTAAACATACAAATTCATTTTGGGGTCACCCTATTACACATTGAGATCGCATTGGAGATGGTTAAAAGAGTCTACTTCCTGGTAAGAAAGGCAAAGCTTGAAATCGTCTGCGTGCATTAAGAACATTTCTCTGGGTTTACGTTAAAATTCTTGCTTATTTGGGTAAACCTTTTGGTACACACAACGGTTAATTGACAGTTTGGCCTCCCCCAAAATTATGCTTGGCCAAAGTGAGCGTAAAAGCCGAGAAACGGATATTCAGAATGGCCATAAATATATGCGTTTATGTATATCCTAAGATATCTTCACCAAATTAACTAACTACACACTTTTAATGCCAGCTTCCACATCTTCCCTTCGCCGAAAAAAAAAACCCAATTAAATTCTTCCGCAAGGGCATGAAAGCTTCGTTGCTGTCATTTAAAGCCGCCCCCTTTTCCTGTTTGTTTTTTTTTTTTTTTTTTGGTTGCTGGCAGGGTGGATGCTGACTTAAAGTCGGCAGCAACAGCAGCTGGAGGACAACTTTTGTGCCGACGCCTCGCGATTTTCGGCCGACACACGCGGGGGGGGGGAGGGGCCTGTAAGTGAAATTTAGCTGCTGGCTGGGTACGCTGGTACGTGCCTGCAGCCTGGCTACCGCTGCCATGTCCTGGCCAACTGTCTAAAGTGTTGACATTGCGACGCCTCTGTCTCTGTCGCAGCTCTGCTGCCTCGTCATGCGCATACGCACGCTCTGTTGCCTACTTCCAGGCGTGCTTTAGAATTATTGTTGCGCTTTTGCAGTTCCCTCTACTCCATCGCACGCATCCGCTGGCCCGAACATCTGTTTTATGTTTGCTTCCAGTTCGTGTGCTCTTTCGTCGCTCTCTTCGGAGCATCACCAACCATTTAACGACTGGCTGCTGTGCGTCTGCATTGGCGAGTTCTGCTTTCAGTTCCAGCCTCAGAGCCAACGAGCAAGCAGCACGTAGAGTTAAAATTTTCAATCTCCGCCACACACACACACACACGCGCATTGCAAAAAAAAAAAAGAAGAGGAACATTCATTTAATAAAAGAAAATACTAAAAACTTATAAAATCTTCACTAAAAACCCCGAGACGAAGCAATTTTCATGTAATCTACGGCAGGATTTTGAAATTTTCTCCTGGTGCGTTTGCCTCATCTTCAGTTTTTCTTTTTTTTTTTGGGAATATCGATTGCTGACTGCCTTGCATAAGTCCACAGGAGAGATTAGTATAGACAAACGCAGGAAAAAACTTACGAAAAAAGGACAAGGAATTCGCCCATCATATAACACATGCCAAAAACTCGCTGATGGAAACAACGAAGTACACACATAATGCTCATTAAGTTTCTCTACAATTAAACCAAATGATGTACGAAGTTTGAGTCCCACGAACTTTGATTTCCTCTGTGCGTGTGTGTTTGTTTTTCTTTTATTTTCCTTTCCTTTGTTTGCATTGAAAATGGATATAGCCTTGCGTGGCACTGGAACTGGCACCAACACCACAACTCGCTCGGCAACTGGCTCTGGTAAGTCCTTGAGAGCATCACAGAACATCTCCGCTGACAACTCATGTCACTTGTCTCCCGCCCGCCACATACACGACAGTTCAAAGACACACAGCAATAACTTGGGAGATGTCGGATAATTGTTACAAGAAACTAACAAAACAAAAAAACACATTTCATTTGCAGGTTTACATCATGCTGTGTCATTGGGCAACATCGAGGTCTCCACCAAGGTTGGTACAAGCTAAATGAGGAGGATGGAAATGTGCGAGCAATTGAATCCACGAAAAGCTGTAGCAGTGCTTACACTTGAGTAGTTTCTTATGACAGACACAAAGGAGGACAGAATTCGTTGAACAAGTTTAATCAGAAATATGGGACATCAAATATACGCAAAAAGTTAAAAAGAGAAAAGTCACATAGCCGTATTAAGGCGGAATTATAAACCAATTTGTTGTTCTTCGCTGGATAACTTTCTCTCACAGTAATTAAGCTATCAGCTTATACATTTCCAATCAGTTCCTAAAAGTATGCCAAGCTATTGGGCTTATTCTAAAGCATTTTGTACTCAACTCTTTCTCCATGTTTTTTTTTTAACCTTTTGTTAAGCTTAATTAACCTCATTTGCAGTAAATTAGTGGTTTTTGGCTGTCATCTTTATGTGCAGTTCCAAATGTTGCTTAAGCAGGCACAAATTTGGCACAAACGTAGAATTTTGTATTGTTCTTTTGGCTAAATTTTCACATGACGTATGCGTAATATTGTGTAAGTAAAATTTTCTGCTTACTTAGACAACTTATTCCAGCCACATGGAGCGCAGCTATGATTCTGAAGATGAACACACTGGTCGCAGACGTCTACGTCACACCCTTTCCACCGAGCTACAGCCTCGCACTTCCGTTTACTCGCGTGGAGATATAAGGGAACAGGTGAGTGAGTGGTAGACTCTACTATAGTGGACTACATACTTAAACTGTGTTTTCCTCTATTTACCCCCCCAACAGTACTGCCTCACAGATCGTCAACTGCACAGCATCGAGCAACGTCCACGACGGGAACGTTTCTTTGGATGCCTTTCGAGACGAGGCCAGACACAGGCAAGCAGTTTTCTGGGCGGCTGTGTGGGTAGGCGAGTACCCTCCGATGAGAATTTGGCTGCTTATGCGCCATTTGAGAAATATCCACGGTGGGTAGAGAATTACAATGAAGTAGTCTTTAAGCTTGATCAGTGCTTTCAGATATATATTAGAGAATTTCATACGTGGATCAAGAATGTTTTATATTCGATAAGAATTAAAATTCTTGATTCAAAAGCGAATTTGTGATATAAGTTTGATTAATTGACACCGATTTTCCTGAACCAATAGCTTCAACAGTAGCACTCAAGTACAATCATGCACCGGTGTCACAGAAACTAACATGTGCCACTCTGAAAGAAACATGGTGCAATTGGTAATCGCTAAGTTTTAGAGGTTTTATGAATTCGCTAACAGCAAAAGATGTTCTAATTTCATTTAAGTGTGACCGTACCAGTTTAACTGATAAATACCATTAAAACCCATGCACAAATATACTTAAAATACTCTGCATATTCTATACTATAATGTTAGACACTTATTAAATCACGATACGATCACGAATCACGAGTTCACGTCGTGTCAGGTATAAATTAACAATATTTGATAACTAATTGAATTGGGTGAGATCAAGAACTTATTCTATTTATACCTTGCTTCAAATGAAAATTCATGAGAAGCTTGATCAGTACTCTTAGAGAAATATTAGAGAATTTCATAGGTGGATCAAGAATGTTTTATATTCGATAAGAAAGTTCTGCAAGTTTATGTAACAAATGGCAATGCCTTTTCCAATAAGCCAACTAATTTGAATCAAAAACACGCTCTACTTTAAACAATTTTCTTTCCATTTCAGTTATCAGAACAATTATACAGACACTCACGAATTGGATAGTTCCTATTTTCGCCGTCAACCGGCCTCGATCTTAAGTACTGGCAAATCGAGTGAACCCGATTTGGGTGGACGTTACACCTGGATGGGTCAACAGGTTCAAGCCAATAATAATATCGATTACCAAACGGACCAGAGGTAAATCATCCCACTAAATTACACCAAAAACGAACAGATAAACCAAAATCAAATCAACGTAAAATGCTATGCCAACTGTCGCTAGATCATGCTTCAAACTTAACTGTCGCACTATCTGTAGTCTCTTTACCTATCAATAAATATATATATATATATATAAATATACAATACAGCTATGTATGTATAATTGCTTGCCTTGCAACAATCAGCTTTCCTTCCCTTCATCAAACTTTTGCGCTTTTTGCTTCCTTCACACGCCTCCACTTGCGTACAAAAAAAAAAAAAAAAAAAAAACATTTTGCTGTATAAAAACCAACTATTTTTCGTATACTTTTCCATTATATTCATTCACCTTCCCTTCTCTCCTTAAATAACTCAAAAAATCAACTAAATCAAAATTTGAAAAAAAAAAAAATCACTTAAAACCAACACAAAACAAATGTGTAAAGGGCAACTTGTTGTACAGCACCACTTGAATCCTTTTACCAGGATATATTGCTACGGAATTATTATGTCGAGCTTTGCGCTCCAACTTCAAATCCTACACCACCAACATCACACACCAATCAAATCGCTAATCTAAATGTTTGGTATGTAAAGTGATAAAACCCCTAAAAATAAAAACCTAAACTTAAAATTCAAAAAAAAAATCCAAAAAAAGAAAAGAAACGAAAAACTTTAAAATAACGAGTGCTAAATGAAAATGTTTTTAAATGTTTTGTGTCTGCACGTGACCAAAGAGAAAAAAAAAATGAATAAATGCCATGTCTTGTCTTATGGTCTTGAACATATACGAAGAGATGGAGGGAACTGTTCTAATGTTGGATTTGATATGCTTATTTCACAGCTCGTATCACTGCCCCACATATGCCACAATGCCCACGACTCAACAGCAGCAGCAACAACAACAACAGGCAGGAAATGCCAGGTGAGCCAGAAATCAATTATTTGTAAGTGTAATGAGAAGAAGCGGAGACTTTTGGTAGTTCTAAAGAACATCATTCTTAGAGATTTCGAATGAAGAGAAGATAGAAAATGCTGCTGAGACTTGTCTATGTCTGTGTTAATATTAATTTCATCCTTTCTCCATTCTCAGAACCAAACACGTAAGCTTTGCCCGTTCTCACACTTTAACCAGCTTTGACAATGTAAATGCTGGTTTCCGCTCCTCGGGACGTTTAAAGACAGCACGAAGTCAAGAGCGTTTAATTGGTGGGAAGAAGCCCATCATAGCAACAGGATCCATGTATGAAACGCTGCAGCCCACGGGTATGCTCACACAGCAGCCACAACAGAGCTCTACGCTGCCCAAAACTTGGTTGCCACCTCCGGTTCAACTGCAGACTTGTCAGCATCATCATGCGCCCATACACCTGCATCAACAGTTGCCAGGTAAGATGAGAACTCATAAGTAGAGTTGTTGGATTCTATATCATGCAAATCCTTTCAGATAACATGGTGGGTCTGATTATACCACAACCTATGCCAGTGGCTCTGCCACCACTCAGTCCCGAGGTACTGATAGTGGAGAAGAAGTTTCGAAATGCCATGAAAACACAGGCCACACAAACGGATGTGGCCAGACGTCAGGGTGGTTATAATACACAAGTATTGGCCTTGAGTCCACGTCCACCACATCGCATTAAGGTGGTATCACAGGGTGCTCAGACTAATGGACTGCAGAATGGCAAAAAGTTGACAAAAAGCCTATCGGAAATTCCCAATGGCAAGGAGGCCCTACATCAGCATTATCAACAGGGGTAAGTTTTATTAAAGCACCATCTACACCTTTGAAGCATCTTGGGTTAGCAAGATGTCCGCTCAGGGGCCTTGTCAGGATTGTTAGAAAACGCAGAAGAGACTTGTACCGATTCCAGGAAAGAGTTTACTGAATATCTGAATATCCCTATTAAATTTCTTAAAAATCTTATGAAATCTCCATCAAAAATACGCGTTTACCCCGATCGTTCGTATGGGAGCTATATGATGTAGTCATCCGATTTGGCCAAAAATTTGTAAGATTATGTGAAAGCATGTGAAACAATCAAATACAAAATTGCAGGATGCTACCATTAAAAACAAAAAAGTTTTTCTAACTAAGACTGTTTTTTAGACCTATCTTTTGTATGGCAACTATACCATATAATTGTCCGATTTTAATAAAACTTGGTAGAGTTATAAAAACACATAAAAAACCTACGATGACAAAGTTTGGAGACGTTTCCATTGAAAAGAAAAAAGTTTTTCTCACTAAAACAAGTTTTCCGACCAATTGTTCCTATGGTAGCTATGAGATATAGTCATCCAATCCGTTCGGTTCCGACATATTAGTAGTGTGCAGCAAAAAGAAGACTCTGTGCAAAATTTCAACTCGATAGCTTCAAAACTGAGAGACTAGTTCGCGTAGAAACAGACAGACAGACAGACGGACCTACGGACGGACAAAGCCAATCGACTCAGCTCGTCACCCTGATCAAGAATATATATAGTTAATTTCTAGGCGTTGCACACTTCTGGACAAAAATTATAATACCCAATGCAAGGGTATAAAAATACCAATTAAACATTTAATTGAAGTGAAATATCCCAATTAAATAATTAAAATATCTCAATTAAAACTTTAACTGAAGTAAAATATCCGAATTAAACATGATTTGTGGATCTTGGAAGCCAGCAAACACCAAAATTCAGAATTTTATTCACTCCAAATTCAGCAAAGTGAGCACTGCGCTTTGCTGGTTGTCCATTTTCAAGAACCTTCTTTCATCATTAGACTCCGGTTTTGTCTACAACTTTCTAGCAAAATCAAACTTTGTTCAAGGAAAATCTCCCGTAGTTAATCAATCCAACTTTCCCTTTTTTTCACACCTCCATTTTACCTTCTCTTACAGTATGGCTTACCCCCATGAGTTGATCTATCGCACGCAATCGCAGGATGTCACCCCGCTGCAAACCCTCTCCGATGCCCAAAACAACATCATGTACTATAAACCGCCACCACCATTGCTTGATCCACATACCTATGGCCTGGGTATGGAGCACTTGAGTCGTGCGCGTTCTTCAAATGATCAAACTGCGGAGTATGTTAATGTCAATGCTGCCGCACTGGCTCTAAACGAAAGTTTTGACTATGAAAGTAATAGTTTGCCCAGACGCAACTGTACCTCGCATGCTCGTACCGAAACCGATTACTATTCCAATAGCCTACCCAGAAGAGCTGAAACTTTGCGCTCTTCGGATGTGTGCAAACACATAACCGAATGTGCAGAATTGATGACAGATAGTCTGCCATTGGACTTTACCAGACCCCATTTACTGCCACCACCGAGTGAGTATTGCAAGAACGATGAGGATGAAGAGGCCGAGGAGGAAGAGTACTTTGACGATGAGGAAGAGGAGGAGGTGAGAGCTCCGGAAACTACCGAGAGCTATAGCTCAGAGATATGTCTCGAGCAGGTGAGACGTATGTCCATGGTACCGCAGGTAGTTGATTCGCCCTTTCGTCGCGATGACGTACGTCGTCAGTCTATGCCGGTTTATGGACAGACCGAGAAACTCATTGATGGCTTCGGTCCACGTAGCTCATTTCGACGCAAGGAGAAGGTTAGTTGCTTTGCAGATGTGCCCTCGCCCAGAGATGAGCAGGAGATATTCATCGACTTTAAGCCGCATATTTCTCCGAAACCAAGCCCCAAAATACAGCTGAAGCATCGGAAGCAGCACAAGGCAGAGATAGCCATGCGCAAGATGCAACAGCAACGTATGGCCCAAGCGGCTGCCCTCACACTACCCAAACCACCCAAGCCACAGCCAGTCGAAGTTGAGGTTAGAAAAGTTGAGCCTAGGCCCAGCGATGAAGATGATGAAGAGGAAGAGGAGGAGGAGGAGGAGGAGGAAGAAGAAGGGGACTTGCCGACACAGAACGAACATGTGGATGAGGATGAACCTCTGTATGAGAATATAATACCGGGCATACCTCCACCCATGGAGCAACTGCAAGACAAACGCTCACAGTTTCGCAAGCGTTCGGTTAGCCTAGACGATGACTATGCTGCACCCACTGTACCCGTGTCTATGGCTCCTGCCGTAAGACTACCCTCAACACCGGCTAGCCCTTGCCGTGACGAACTGCTGCTGGCCAACGTCTCAACTTATCCATCCTCAGACTCGCTGGCCAATGACAATACACGTGATCATTCTGATGGCATTTGGAATGAATCGCAGGTTACTGTCTTGACGGCTGAGCAGAGGGATATATCCGATGCCTCGTATAGCTCGAATCTTCTACTGACTCCCTCATCGAAGCGGAAGAACTTGCTGCTGCAGCATCAGCAGAGAAGCTCTGTGGACACCGATGCCTTGGATTTTGAGGAACAGGTAGGATCATTTGAATTGTGTCCCTGGAATCTTATTAATACCGAAATCTACCCGCAGAGTCCCACTTATGGCCTACAAACACTGCCCAAAATTATCAGGACTCCCACACCCACCATGTCCAGACCTGTGTCTTCTCAACCACTGATACCGCCGCCAGCCATAGCTGTGACCCCTTCGACCAATCAGCTAATGGACTCTACCATTAGCTCACCTTTGCCCAAACGAAGCTTTGTGGCTCGGGGCTCGGTGCCGGATGCCCGCCAATTGATGTACATGTCGGGAGCCCTGAAACAGCGGTGGGTTAAGCTCTCTCTCTATGATTCCCTTGATTCACTCATCCAACTGCAAGTATTTCTAGTCACTCGGATGCCGGTGATTATGCACGAAGTGCTGACATTTCCGAGTGCAGCACGAATACAGATGAGTATGCCACCTGCACGGACACCTCCAAGCGTACACCAGGTATTAAGACTCCGCCGACAACGACAAGTTCTTCGTCTACGACACAAGTGCCAGGTTTGGGCCTCCACAGAGATATTGTGTGTGTGCGTGTGTATGTGTGTGTCTTTCAGTGTGTTTGTATGTGTAATCATCGCCCTCATCATGCCTTTAGCCGTAGCCACTCATGTCTAGTACCTTATTTAGTGCTTGATGAAACGCCTTGCCCGCCCTGCTTTAGCTGTATAACCCAGCCGCCGTTGACTGCCAGAACCTACTCAAATCTTCATCTTTTCTCCACAGTTTCTACACAAAGTTCACAGCTGGAGAAAACTCATGGGGGTAGCTCCTTTGAAAGTGCCAGCTCGTTATATTCCATGCGAGAGGATTTGCTGCAACACGATGAGAAGGAAAAGAAGCCCAATCTGTTGAAGTCTCCCTTGGGTTCGGTGAATGAGTTGACCAAAAAGTCGCCTTCGCACTCCATTAGCAGTACCACCTCCTCGGTTTCTGCGCCCAAAGAAAGTCCACCGCAGACGGTGGCCAGCACTTCCACGAGTCAAATAAAGGTTAGTGCAGCAGAAACTGCACCCGCATCCACCAAACCCAAACCAGAATCCATTTCCGAAGACGAGCGTAGTGAGGTGCGTTATTCTTCGTCGGGCTACTATGAGAGTCCTCACGAAGACGAGGACGAGGAGCAGGAAGAGTTGGCCCCTGCGAGCAAAGCGCGACGTACGCGCCAGGAAGATGAACGCAAGAGACGCAAGACCAGCATGAAACTGGATATCGAAAAGGAGAACATGCGCGCTCTGACCAGCCCCATTAAGAAACCCCTCGCTGGCGCCAAGCTGCAGTCGCCGGAGCAACCAAACACCCTGGAGGGTGGTAGCCCCACAAAAATGAAACGTTTCCGTCCCAAGATACGACGACAGTTGAGAAAAACTTCTCGAGAAGATGTTCTGGCGGCAGCCGCTCAACGAAGAGCCCGGGTCTCATCCACCATTTATGGACTGAGCAGCGCTAGCGGTGATACCGAGCTATTGCTGGACACCAGCATGACTACCACAGTGCAATCCAATTCATTATCCACAACTGCAACAGCCACCACCACTACCATTACATCAGCCACTTCGACCAGTGTGGCTGTGGTGCCACAGGAACCGATAGCACCGCCTCCGGTTGTCAAAAAACCACACAGCTGTGCCACACCCACTGCCCTGCTGTCGCCCAAGCTACCCCCAGCCAGCCAAAGCACTCAATCGAAATCCACTTCAGAGACATGTCAACTCAAGGCCAAGTCCATAGAATCTTTGCGTTCGGTTTCACCCGGTTCGGATTCAGTATTCTACAGTGAGGCAGATGGTAATGTTGCAAGTGCCGAGCAGGCACATTGTCTGCATTGTGGCAAGGAAATGGAGGGCAAACAGGGTGCAGGAGATTCGGTAGAATCGATACCCTACATTGAACAGGAGGCGGATATTGTGAAGCCACCGTCCGATTTTGCTGACTCACCGGTGATAACGAAGACCACACAACGCTTGTACAAGAAAATGGATAAACGTTTTCGTTCCGAAGAGCGATATCATGGTGAAAGGGGAAGACACTACAAGACCAGGCAGGAGAATATACGCGCCAAGGTGAGGGAAATCTAGGAAGATGCAAGCCAAACCATAGAAACTCGAATCAATTAGACCAGAGATAGGTAGTGTAGAGTTTCCCTGCCACAGACTCTGAGGCTTTACACACTCGGCATTTCAATAGCCGAATGCTTTTCGAAGTCTTGCCTCAGTTGCAGTCTGCGCATCAAGACACGCACTTCGGCGGCAGTTGTCTTTCTGCTTCCAATACTGCTACAAAAACATTTCTTTTCTAATAGCAAAGGCAGAACAGAATTTACACTTACATTTTTACTGATTACTTAAGCTGTATTTTTACTTATTGACATCTCATATATGAGATGGGTGAAAAATTCCTCAGTTCACTATGAATTGACTGTCCAAAAACTCAGATAGCCTACTTCACATGCAGTTTCTCATATATTTCTTCGATTCTCAGTTTTATATCTCAGTTGTGCTTCTCAGATTGACTTGTACACTTGTCTGATACCTCATTTAAGAAACTGGATTCTAGTTAAGAACTAGATTCGGCCTTCTAACTTTGATTCTTAGGATTTGGCAGCAATATTGCTCACCTTTAAAGAGTTCTAGAAATCAAAATATATACAAAAATCCCCTTGAAAATCACAACATTTATGGGAAACTTGAAATTAAACATACAAAAAAATCAAAATTTGTAACTAACCAAAGAAAGGAAACTCTTATAAGACTCTTAATCTAATTCCCTACTTTCCAGAGTGAAGAACGTGGTCGAGCTCCTAGTTTACCCAACACCCCAGTGCTACGACCAGCTGGCTCTAGTCCCTGTGTGCTACCCGATATCAATACGGAACAGAGTCAACATATTGTGTATAAGGGACACTACGATGCTGGACGCTATACACGTCTAACCGATGATGATCTGTGGACACAACTTGATCATCAGTGCTTTGGTATAACACAAATCAGTGAATAGTTAAACCTAATGATTATCTTATATCCAAATCTCTTCCTATAGATCGCTCTCGTGAACGTCGCGCCTCCACGGAGTCGGAGAAGGGCTTCCATGCCAAATATCAGGTGATACTACATCGTCTGGTGCAACGTCGCTGTACACTGGAAATGTATCATCGCCAGAAGCACAACAATTTTCGTAAGTCACCCTGTATGGGATTCTAATTTTGGGCACAACGTGCGAGACGCGCCCGAGAGAAGCGCTCTCTCTCTCTCTCTCGCCAGATAACGCACTTGGCACATTAGTTTATAGTTTTGGCCGTGCTCTTATCGAAAATAGTTGTGTTGCGTGCTTTGTTGTGGCTCGACGAAAATACGCTTCCCCTTTTAAATGGTTTTCCATTATCAAATGTAAACTAGTGCAAAAGAATCGTTTCAAGGCGAAAGTGTTTAGACCAAATGATTGGTGGGTAAACAAAAAATCAGGCGCCTTAATTCCCCCCACATTTGGTTAAGTATTTTTTCGTAATACCACAGAATTAATAGCTTCCAATGCCACACCGGATTCGCTACGTCGAAAATTGGAAGAGGTCTTAAAGCTCATGCTTTTGGTATGGGCACGCGAGAGTTTTGTCATATCCAGCCTCAGCAATGGGAAGCATGGTATGGTTGATCGTTTTCCGGAAATAAAAGCACACAAATCAAATTTGAAATAAGTAAATGTATCTTGCTTGCATATATGGATAATCTTTCGAATTGTCTTCCCCCAGGCGTGGACAAAACCGTTGTGGTCAAAAGTGATTCAGGAGAATTTGGTTTTCGCATTCATGGCTCCAAACCTGTGGTGGTTGCGGCCATTGAACCCGAAACTCCTGCGGAGAGTTCTGGCCTCGAGGTGGGTGATATAATCATCTCGGTGAATGGTGTACAGGTGCTGGACAAACATCACACGGAAGTTGTAAAGATTGCCCATGATGGTTGTGAGAAATTGGAATTGCAAGTGGCACGAACCATTGGGGTGCTGATGCACGAGCAATTGGAGCCACCCAGTCAGCCCATCTACAGTGGTTATTTATGGCGTCAGAGTGGACAGGCGAAGGGAGCACCGAATACTAAGAAATGGGTGCGACGTTGGTTCTCGCTGCGACCGGACAATTGTCTCTACTATTATAAAACTGAAGCCGTAAGTATGAAATGGGAATATTTTTAAATACATAAACTAGGAAAGAAATAGTTTATGGACAGTCATAACTGGCATAACAAAGTTTGATATACTTAGATTAAATATACTTAAGATAAGTACATAGTCCGATTTTTTCGCTCATCTTTAGTCTTAGATAATAACAAAATCCTATTTCAAGACTACCAAACATAGTAGACTTATTTGTTTTGCAAAAGGGCTAGGGAAAGTCTAGTTAACATAGATTCCAAAGCTTCTTGAAATAGCTTTTAGTGTTAAAATGAAGAATTTCATACCAGGATCAAGAATGTTTAATGTCATATGTTCCATAAGATTCAAAATTTTTGATGCAAGAGCGAACAAATTCTCAGAATAAGTACAAAAATGCTTAAGTCAAGTGCTAAGCGTACTCAAATCCAATATAGTTCATTCTTAAATCAGAAGAATAGCATTATCAATGATCAAGAGTGTTCTTTGTTGTATCAAGAGCTCATCAGATTCGTTGGTTCACTCTTGAATTAAGAGCTTTACAGTTTCAATAGTTCGGGCGCCCATATTCCAATCAATTAATTATTTTAAAACTGTTTGATATTTCTTATTTTGCTTAAAATTTGTTAATAGATGATTAATTGTCAAAGTATGTAGCAAGTTTTAGCCGGCACGAGGCACCCTCAACACCACAAAGCAGCATTAGCCCTTGCCTGTCAACTGTCAGTCCATTAGCTGTCTCTCCATGACAGCAATGCCATAACTGCTTGGGAATTTCAAAGCAACAAAAGTGCTCTCCCCACACCTGTCTTGCATACAAAACCAAACTTTGAGAGCGGGATCAATGCTTCTCTCTCAAATATGCATGCTCTTCTCCTCAGTTTCTTTACCTTATTCCCCTTTCCTAAAAACACCAAACTGAAAACGAATTAAGCTCAATTTTAAGAGCGAAATTCTGGAAAATTAAAGATTGAAAAGATTTGTATTCGTTCTGCTTTTATCCTGCGGTTGTCACATTACATACATATAAGCTATGTTAAAAATTCGAAGATTTATAAGAAAATCTATAAAAATTGCTGGAATTTCTCAATCATAAATGTCACTAGATAATATATTTGTCACTTCAAATTCAAAGTTCTTAAATAAAAATGCTTTTTTTAGAAAGATAGGGTTGGGGATTTCGAAGGTAAAAGTAAAGTACGATACAAGTTTGTGAAGTGGTGCCCATCGCGGTTAGTGCTGCCCTGTGACTCCACTATCTTTTTCGATTTCACCTGTTCCTTGGGGTCTATCTCGGCTATATTTCGGTTACTCTTGTATTTTCGAAAACGATTGTAGGTTCCTCAAGCTTTAAGGATTCTTAACCAATCGAACTATTGATTAGTATGTTTTAGTTGAGAAATTTATAAAATAAACAAATCATTATCAAATTGTTGGAACTTTCACCAATTAACTTCTCTCGATTCTTTTTTTTAAGGACTCCCAGCCCGTGGGCGCCATGATCATGGCCAAGCATACGGTGGACTTGTGTCCCATTGATATTGGCAAACCGTTTGCCTTCAAAATTGATTCGGGTGAGGGTATACCCATGTATGTGGCTGCCGATTCTGATGAGTTGGCCCAACGTTGGTTGAATCTGTTGCGGCAAGCCGCCACCCAGGATAATCAGTGGCTGGACAAAAGGTAGGAAAAATTGATTTTAGAGAAGCGAAAACCTTGTTCCACTCTCTCACATCATTTTCCCTCACAGTGCGCGTAGCCTCTACCAGAGTCCAACCAGCATACTTCGACCCGATTGCTTTGGTTATCTACTCAAATTGGGCTCAAGGTGGTGCGGCTGGTCGAAACGGTATTGTGTACTTAAGGATGCCTGCCTCTATTTTTATCAAGATGCAAATAGCAAAAGTGCATTCGGTGAGTCAGAGATAGACAACACCAACAGCGCCGGCTAATTAATTAATTGTCTTATGTTCTGCCCCAGGCATGGCCTGTCTGCATGGCTATAAAGTGGCCTCAATGTCCACGAATGCATCCGGCAAGAAGAACTCTTTTGAGATTATACCACCAGAAACGAAATTGCGTCATTATTATTTCTGCACCGAAAGCGAAATGGATAAGAAGCGGTAAGTATCAAAGACACCAAGTGCTGGCAGAAGTAATTCATGTATTTCCTACATTCACAGCTGGATATCCGCCCTGGAATACTCCATTGATCGCTGGATCAAGTCCGGGTAACTAAGGATTAAAACACGCTCGAAATCGGCCCTAAGTAGCAGCCGACGCAAGCGTCGCAGTTTTAGCTACTTCATGGACTAAAAGCCAGCTCACATATATATAATTTTTGGACACTAGTACGGGTACTACCAATCTAGGACTTAAGCGAAACCATATAGAAATAGAACCATAGTCCACATGGGTGGTTATTTGATTAGCCACTAAGAGAAGACAAGGAATTTAGGCAGTCAGTCGAATTGGGATTTAACTATTTTGAACACAGAACAGACATATACGAATATATAGAGAATTTTTCGGTGTGTATTCTTGTTATATAACTAGCTTATATACATACTTATGTTTAGTGAGGTTGTCATGTTATATACATAATTATTAGCCAAACAACAAATTACATTATGTATATACAAATTGCGTAGGTATTAAAAAGGCAAAGCATACAATTTTTTAAAAATAAATGTCTAGAATGTGAGAATATTTACAGAAAAAAAAAAAAAAACAAATGATTGTTGTAAGTTAGAGACGAACAAAATTCCATGACCAAAATTCAAAATTAAATAGCAATATACAAAAGGATATATATTAAATTGGAGATAAAAAGTAATTGAACCATTTGAAAATCAAACAAAAAGTAAGCGAAAGTATCATTTTGAGGTGACCAGTGGATTGGGGGTAAAAAGGTTGAAGTGAATAGAGGTCTCTTGGTTGAAATGATTTCTTGATTCAGCCAACAAAAATTTAATATCAAAGAAAGCACCGAAAAAAGGATTTTATATGAACTTCAAGAATACCTTTTAAATTGATATCAAAAGAGTTAAATCAAACTATAAACGAGGGAGCAAAGCTACATAACTTTGTTTTTGCTGAAGTTTCAATGCACTTTCTTACAGTTCGAGAGGTTTAGACAGCCTAATGCTAGCGCAGTCACTAACACAAATAACACAAATTTATTTTAAGCAGCAAGAGCCACAAAAAACCGAAAGAGAAAGCTAGTTATTGGGTAATGCTGTGTATGTATGTGCTAGTGGCTGTCTGAAGCACACGGCAACAACAAAATTAACGGTGCAGACAGCAAGCATAACGTAAATTAACATGAAAGAGCCAAGCAGAGCTTCTCTCAATCTCTTGACTTGTGTGCTTCTACAGTTTAGGTACAGCCGAATCCGAACGCCTTTTTTCTGTGAAGTTTGTTAAGGTTAAATGGTTTGCCATCCAACTATGAACATAATCACATTCTAAGATACTTTTGAAATTACTTTTTCATATTATAGAATCCTCCTCAATAGCTGTACATCCCAAAGTAAGCATATAACTGTTCAACTTTAACCCAAGCCACTGTTACATTACTCAAAATGTTATACTTTTGCCACGATAAACATTTTTGCCAAACTAAATTTCCTCCTAGTTAACTCTCATCCCATAGACACAAACAGTTTATTACATAATTTTAAGCGATAACGGTTTTCGTCCTTATTGGAAACAATGAAATTCTTAGTTAGACACACTTTTCGAGTATAGATTTTTTAAGGCGACAAAACACAATTTGCAATTAGTTAGATTTTTTTGATAGGTTGAATTTTTTTTTGAAAAAAGAAGCCACCACAACACACTTACACACACACACGCGCATCGGAAAATTTCATATACTACAATAATTAACATATAATTACTTCAAAATCCAGTAGTTACTTTGTCATATATAATAACAAAAACAAAACAAAAATAACAAAAAAAAAAAAAACAAAGATATGATCTTTAAAAAACAAAACTGATTTCGATTTTTTTGGATCAGTATGAGAGTGAAAGTTTTTGTAGCTTAATTTTATTTTTTATATATTTTAAATAGAGATTTCCAAAAAGTTATGTTTTACCAAACAAAAGCAACCAAAAAGATACAGAAAAACTAAATAAGAGCTTTAATTATTAAATAAAGAATATACCGAACAACAACAACTGACAAATGTGTACATTTAATGTGTTTGCCGACAGCTCGAGGGCATTGAAATGCATCTAAACATCATTAATTAGCCTCAGCCCGCGAGCCGAGCCCAGAAATTTCCTACCTGCCCACGGAGCATTTCAAATGCGATCAATGAACCTGTCTTAAAACCAGCCGACGCTGCTGCCACATGTTGTACACAGTTTTCAAGTAATTTATTTCAAAGACGGTGAAAAAAAAAAACATCGTTAAACTCTGCAAAATATGCACAGCAGACAGCAGCAACGACTAGCATAACAATTCGCTCGCCCTATGAGACCTGCTACCGTTTTTTTTCTCTCTCCCCATGTTGTTTTGTTTCCCTCTTCAACTACATCAGAACAAAAAACAATTTAGTTCCACTGTGCGGCAGCCTCTTGCCACTGACTGACTCAACTACCTTAATTATCTCTTGTTGAATTTCTTTATGGGATTTTTCTTTTAAAACAGTTGGTGGGTAGGGTTCTCGTTTGCTCATCATCATCATCATTATCATTGGCCATGAATGTGTTCATGATTATCTCACAAGAATTTTCTTCAGACTGAAACTCACTCAGAACATCAGTATTTTTGATGAATCGAGCGGACTGTGGTGTTATTCGGCTTTTAATTTTAAATCTCCATTCAAACTAGTGATGTCAAATGGACTCAGTCAAATTATTTTTTCGGTTTATAGACATCTCAACTCATCCCAGTCAACGAATGCGGACCGTGCGCATAGGCTGTGGGCAACCGTAGTTTAGATTTTCATGAAAATTTGATAAATGGCAATTGCAGAAGGGTAAATGGGAGGTATAAATCTAAAGAACGATTTATAATAGAAATGGCAAAATGACTTTGTCGCCCTCAGCGTTTACTTGGAAACCATTTCATTTAAGGGTATAAAAACAGAAGTTAGTTTTGCTACTTCGTTTTCACTTTAAAATACAAGTAAAATACTTGCCGGGTACCAGCTAGTTTATTATATTAACAAAATCAACAAGTAGCTATGTCTTATAATGTCTTCTTGTTGTTAAGCCGAGCCGAATACTAAGGTTCTGTACAGGTTTGGTTCAAAACCGGTTTGAATCCCTGAAGGAAATGCTAAGTTTGAGGTCGGCGATTCCAATTTGATGCATTTAAAAAGACTTCTTATAATAAAACATAAAATTCTTATCCACCAGCGGTCACCTTTACCAGCTATTGGCGTTAGCTGTTAAGAAAAGCTGTTGGAGAGTATAAAATGGTTATCTTGGCATAGAAAATTAAAAGAATTGCTGAGGATAACTGGTTTTCAAGCTTAAAATAGTAGTATGCAATGATTGCCTGGAAGCTTGGAAGTCTTTCCACCAAAAATACCGAAGTGAGTCAAATTTCGCAACTTTTCACCCAAGGAAAGCCAAATTAAACTCAAAAGAATATTTTAAAAGAATAAATTAAATAAAAAACCAAACTATTAATCCATTTCTCTTTACAGTCTATTTTTTTTTTTTTTACCAATTTCGAACCCCAAACCCATTTGATTTGACTACTGATTACTACTGAGAATCTGTCGTAATATTGCCCGAGTTAGTTTTTCCCAGCTTTGGTTATGCATTGTGATAACCATTCGTGTGTTATGCCTAGATCATATTTCAATTTCCGATGAAGCAACCCCTTTACAATCCTACCGCAACAATAAACCAACTAGCACTACTGCAGTTACACTCCCCCGCACAAGCTGAAGCCATCTGGCAACCCGTGCGTTCATTTCTCTGCCGTCGTCTACCCTCACGGAACGAAAAAAAAAAAAAACAGTAAGCAGTCGTCAGTCGGTAAACAGGTAGCGCTCTAACTGACAATAACTCGTCTCGTACGTATGCACGTTCCGTATAATCTGTCCAACCGGCCGTCCCACCGTCCATACCCCAGCGTGCGACTGGCGGTCGGTTGGGTTTGGGTTTTGGGTCTGAGTTTGCTGAGTTTACCCACTTGGCTGGTTTTGTTCGTATTGACCGAGAGAGAAAGAGCCAAATCTCGTTACTCGCTGGGCCCCTCTCTCTCTCTCTCTCTGGCGGTGAATGTTTCGGTCAGGCTGGAAGCAGAGGTTCGTGGATTAGTCTTCGAGTGTTGATCGTACCTAACGCACCTGCGCGCGGAATATTGTCCTCAAGTGTCTATGTAAGTGTGGAGACCTCTCGCCGCCAGTGTGTGTGTGTGTGCGTGTATGTGTGTGAACTTGTTGCAAGCGCTTTTCAATGCAACGCTGCGGCTCGGCGGCTCACTGTGTGTGGGAAGAGTTTGGGACTACTTGAGGAGCGAATTGGTAGCTGCACTGGCTTCAGCTCCTATTTCAAACAAAATGTAGAAAAACACATTTCAGCTGCCGTATCTCTTCGTTCGTTCGGTTCGTTGGCTTCGTTCGTGTTGGTGGATCGATCGTACGTTGACTGGTTTTTTTGCTTCTACGTGGTTTTTGTGGTAGCTGCTCCCCTAACCCGCTGGCAGTGATTGTATCTTTTCAAATTCAACAAAAAAAAAATTAAAAAATGTACAAAATATTGTGTGTGTGTGTGTGTGTGTGTGTGCGTAAAAATGTTTAGAGAAAATTTAAATGAGATTTTATGATGAATTCCCAAAATTTTCCAATCTAATGCTGAAATATTTTTCTATATTTTAGAAATTTTTTTAAATACAACAAAAATTCCATCCATAAACAAGAAAAAACTTAAAAAGTTAAATAAAAACTAAACAACACGAAACAAGACTTGTTCAAACTACTTGCATAAAAATCGTATTTAGCCTGAGGCTAAGCAAACCGCTGCAGGTAAGACACAGACATCAGCCCTGCCCACTAAGATAAAAAAAAAAACACAACAAAAAATTCCATTGTACAGTAGAAACTCTGTTCAAGGAACAGGCTTAAGTTTTTGAAAAAAAAAACAACAAAAGGGTTTAAGCCAAGAAGTCAAACAAGAGAAAGATGATTAATTCCTTTTTCTCTTAACAAATCGAAAACTAACTACGATTATTTAGAGTATTTGAAAAAAACGTATAATTTTGTCAATAAAATATAATATTTCGAATAAATTTGTTTTCTGCCAAGCATGAAATATCTCATTTGCAAATACAAAAGTTGTTTAGCTCTTGAGTTCAGAAAACCTTAATCCTTTTGATGAAATATAGTCGAGAGAGTAACGTTTTATGATGATATTGTTCGGCCGTGCCCGACTCCGATATACCCGCTACTCAGTGGAAGATAAAGCAGCCATCAGTTATGTTATTTAATAGAGCTTTAACATAAATGTTTACATATTACTACAAATCTGGAAGAGCCAAGAAGTATGCAACGTTTTTTGCTGTCAGAAATACATTAAAACGTTATCCTTCGTTGTTGTTTGATATTTGATCCATATGATATATCTCAGAAATTATAGACATTGCAAACATCTTTAAGAATATGAGAGTTTTTCAATATTTTTATGGTGAGACCGGAAGCGGGCGTGGCAAAAAATTTGAATCAAACTACAATTGGTTGTTCTAGCTATGCATACAGAGGGATGTTCAGATACACAGGGCTCTACAACTCAGATTTAATTTTGATCAAGAATTTATACTTTCTCCTGCCTGTTTAGTATACGCTTTTTATTCTACGGGGAATATTCTTTCTACACTGCCACATCTAATATTTAACAACTAACTTTCAACATCATGAGTCAAAAAACATTATCCTATCCCAACACTCAAGCACTTAAAAATTGTAAAGCATGGACAAAGCAAATAGTTGTAGTAGATGTTACCTATAAAGTTAGATGTGTTCAGTGTAATTAGACTATTACGGGTATTAAAATTCAGAAATGCTAGTTTTTCGATGCCTACTTTTAGGTTCACAGTATAGAGATAATAACACAAGGCAAAAACTGTAGAAATTTTTTAGTTTATTGAAGAGTTGGTGGTGATTCTACATGATTTTTCTGTGCAGAACACCGATCTGTTTCGAAAATGTACAATCACTTCTAGATTTTAAATAATTTCAGGTTGCAATAGTGTTGAATGCATGTTTTGACCCATTTTAGTAATGTTTTTTTAGGGGGAAACTCATCTGGAATCACCTCAACGAAATTGAATTGGACAACAAAATAGTCTAGAACTTTATTCGCTCTTGGAACATTTTCACCGTTCAAAATATAGAAAAGTAAGAATAGAAAAAGAGAAAAAACCATATAAAATAAATATTTAGCTATACGTCGAGCCGAAAAAGAGCCAAGCCGACCTCCTCACAATCTCTTGGCTTGTGTGCTTCTTATTACCGCACACGGGAAGTTTTGGAAAGTTTTTTTTATGGCTAGTTAGTGAAGGTGACCGCGTGCGTAAGCTAAGACAAGAAAGAAAGTCAAGCCCGACTATAACATACTCTGTACCAAGAAAATTTGTCTTTTGATCCTAACTCGAAAACCGTTCATCCGATCTTCTTCATTCCTTTGGCGGATCGATAAGTTATCCTAATAACTAAATATGTCCAAAAGGAACAAGCCATCTATCTTCAAAACTGTGGGAGTTATGACGTTTTTTCTAAATTGCGGAGGCGGGAGGGGGCGTGGCCAAAATTGAAAATAAACTTGATCTGCCTGCAGACATAAGAAGCATATGTGCCATACATGTCAAACCTCTATCTCTTACCATCTCTGAGATCTGTGCGTTCATACGGACAGACAGACGGACATGGCTATATCGACTCGGCTGTTGATGCTGATCAAGAATATATATACTTTATGGGGTCTGAGATGTTTCCTTCTGGATGTTACATACTTTTGCACAACCGTATAATACTCTATGTACCTTCGGTACAGAGTATAAAAAATCTTCTCCCACGACACACAGGCACACACAGTACCTGCAGCACCACTCCCGGCCACAAACCATATTCAAAATTCAATTGCTTGATTATATATTCTTGAATTTGAGTGTTTTTTATGATTATTTTCTCAAAGATAAAAATGCAGTTACTAAGATATATAAAATATGAACCTTTTCAATGCTTACATTTAGAAGATCTATCGATATGGCCATGCCCATTTGAGATGGTATGAGAAAAAAGTTGGACATATATGCGACAAACACTTCTCTCTTTATTTTCAATATATGGCACGCGATCTTCTGCCCCTGAAATTTTGAACGATCGTCATATCTCCCATCGTATTGAAAATATTCACAAGGTTCGTACCTTCTAGACATATTGAATGCTTAGTATTATTAATCCATAGGTTGAAGGATTGGTAAAGATTATTTTGAAAGTGAAGCATTTTACTCCATATAAGAAAAACTTACGTTTTTGACAAGGACAGTGCTTATGTTGAGTTCAATGCTTTAGGTTATTTTTCTCCTTTTCAATCAAATCATAGTTTTGGTATGGAAGTAGGGGAAGAAATTAAAAAGACGCAATTATTTGTATATTTCCCATTGACTGAAGCCGACTTTTGCATAAAGCTTGGCCACTAAATCTGACGAATTTAATTTCTATTGCTTAAACTTTCCATTATATTATCATCCAAGTCTTACTGTAGTTGAATTTTTTGTTAATTTTTTTTTTAGGGCTAGCTAATTATTTTTTCTGCCAAAAGCCCAGCCAACGAGTCAAGAGAGTAGCGAGACCACAGAGGGAAAGAGAGAGAGAGAGAGACAGAGAGCGCGCGTCCGGCGAGTGGGCCCCAAAAACCTGTTTGTCATACAAACTCCAACTACGTTGGGAGGCTGCTTGCTTGGCGGTTTTTTCGTGGCTGCCGCAGCGGCTTCCACTACAACTGCATGTGCCACTGTCATTGCCACCGAACTCAGTGTGGTGCCGCATTGACAGCGACTGGGTACTGGGCATTGGGGGGGAAACTGGCGCTCGCCAGAAAAACCTTCGCTTGGAATGCTTTTTTTTCTGTAAACCAGTTCACTTGCCAGTGGCCAGCAGCTCTCCGCTCTCGTCGTGCTCAATTTGAATCCGGTTTTTGGTTTGGCTTTAATTGTTCAGAACGTGTGTCCAAAGAGGAAACTCAGAAATTGCCGCAAGCTTCTGTGGTTGGACTTGGACCATCATCATCATCGTCATCTACATCTTTTTCTTTTGATTTCTTTTAAATGCTTTAGTTTTGGTTTTTTTTTTTTTTTTTCTTGTGTGTAAATCGCCTCCCGCGCTCCCACAGTTTTCTGTTTTTGGGGATCTCTCTGCATTGTTCGAAAATTAAAGTTTTAGCATAAGAATGAGTCCATAAAAATTTATTGCATTTCGATTGTATTTGTTCCGTAACAGCTAGAAAAAGCCAAGTTTTGGTCTTTTAAATCGCATTTAAATTAATTAAATATCGTAAAACATTTTAAAAGGTTGTATTTTTGGTGTAGTTTACCATATAAAGGAAAACAATGGCTAAACAATTGATTGTTATGGTTGGGCCATATAAAGTTTCAGTTACAACAAAGAGAGAAAGAGAGAGAGGGATAGCCACGCCTTTTGGCACGTGTTGGTTGTTTAATGAAACTAATTTAATGCAAATCTATTTTTTATGTTTGAAATTTTGGCCATAAACAATATGAATATTTGATTTAAGAATATTTTGCTGGGGATTTTGCGTTTTACCCAAAAAAAAAAGAAAAAACTTTATGGTCAAAATAGCAATAGGAAAAACAAACAACAAGTTGATTTAAAGATAAGTCATAATTTATAACTGTGGAGGTTGGCATCTTAAAGTTAAGATCGCTAGAGATTTTTTGATGGTTTTTTCTAGCATTTGGATGTATCTGGGCAACTCTGTTTTAACCAACTTTCAACAAATTTGCAAAATTGACAGATATATGGAAATTCAATTAAAGCCTATGCGCTAGCAGTTTATAATATCAAATAACTGCCTTAACCTAAAAGCGTTGCATTCCTAATGCGATGCAGCTGGATTCTGCTGCGACCAGGAAGACCAAACGAACTGCTAAAAACCGTTTCGATTCAAGATTTCGAAGGTTCTCGAACCGGTCCATGAAGCGGGCACCTTATATTGTTGGCTCCTCGACCCTGAACCTGAACCCGAACCCGAACCGGATCACTGATCTTGAACCGCAACCGATACAAGTGCCAGTTGGTTCTTTCTCATATGATCCGGACATTCAGGAAACGGTCCACGAACCGAACCTTAGACTTCAAAATGGATACAAGACCCTAGAACGAATCTTTTGGCAGAATTTGAGAGGCTTGCTTAATGATCAGCTGTTGTACATATACTTTGTAAACCAAAAAGGTTTCCTGATTTAACCATAAGTTTGAACCAAAATCCTTTGCATTGCTTCAGGACAGAGGTGCACTGGTGTATTACTAGGTTGCAGATTTGATATACATATTCGGAGGGTTCAGGTTCAGAGCAAAATCCCTTAATGTGGGTTTGGTTATATCATAAAATGATGAGCCCCGAAAATGGACCATTATGGTTCGGTTTGAAAATGTCCCTAAATAATTCAAGTCAACGAAATTTACTTTTCTCAGATTTGAGGGATTTTCTACATCATTTTCGTGTGATTTTCGTGATTTTTCGTATTTTGAGTTACTTAAAATGCCTTTTGTGACCTTTATAGGAGCATTTTGTGGAAAATTCCTACTTTTGTTATGACTTTCTTTAATATTATAGATAAAACATAATCCTTTAAATTGAAATAAACTATAACAAACAATTCTGCGATTTTTTTCTTTGAAGATAAACCATTTTGACTACAAGTGTTCGAAATTTTACAACTTCTATACTGCTCAAAGGTATGCAATAAATACTAGTGAGAGGTTTAACAACACGTATTGCATACTTATGAGCAGTAGAAAATGTAATCGCTTCGAGCAAAGGTATATCTTTGCTTTAAAAAATTGTAGAAAATGTTGGACTAATATAATTGAAAGCTTAACTTGATTGCTTTACGATAATATCAAAGAAAGGCAAAAAAATATGATGGTTTCCGCACAAAATTTTGCCTAAAAAGCATCAAAATAGGCGTTTTAGGTATTGATAAGCTCAAATTACACCATAATCTAGACGTTATGAACCAATTTATATGACAATTTCGAGTTCAACACAAGAAAATCGGCTAGAATCACCATTAACCCTTCCATATACTGAACCCAGTTGTCTAGTATAATCTTTCCTATAAAAGTATATATTTTTTAAACAATTTCAAGGATCAAATCACTCGAAAATAATAAGAACTAAGCATGTGTTAAGAAGTCTTTAGATGGCTACTAATGAACATGAAAGCCGGCGACAATAGCTGGCGAAGATGACCGGGAGGGTAAGAGTATTTAGAAAAACCTTCACTTTTAGATGTTTCGAAGGGGTCTCCCATCATCTACCGTACCAGTATACTGAAATAAAAACGATTTATCCGATTACCGAAAAGAACTAAGAACCGAAAACCTAAGTCATTAGTTGAACATTACTTGAATCGTGATATGAATAGGTCTTTTTTTAAACTTGTTACTTAAAACTTGTTGGTCATTTTTGGACAACTTCTTTACTAAATAAGAATGAAGAAAGCATAAACTGTTCAGTAAATTTACCTTTGGTTCTGGTAAAATGTTCTTTAGTCGCTTCTACCTTAGTCTAGATCCAATGGCTTTGCCGTTTATTTCAAGGGAATAGTTTCTGTCATCATTAAAAGAAAGGGACATTGAAATTCAATCCACCTCAATGATCACCTTTAAAACTACAATTGCAATCGAAGTAAGCTTATTGTAGTACTTTTATGTCAAGTCAAAAGACAAGTCAGCTTATGCTCTGTGGCTAAAAAATCTTCTTCCCCCATTTTAGAAATTTTTTACAAGTAAATTAATTCCACTTTCACCACAATTTGGTAACCGGTGAGTTCTGAGTTGCTGAGTTCTACAGCAAACTCGTACACAATCATACATTGAACTGTGGATATTTCGTGGAATTGAGACTTTACTTGCAAGCAACACAACAATCAACTTCATTCTCTGGTTAACATAGCAAACCCCTCCTTGTCAATTCACAAATGGTCATTGAAATCCAAATGGGTAAAGAACACAAGCTACATTTCTGTAAAAGTATAATCGGATTTGTGCCAAAGAAAACCTCTTAAGATCCATCAATCTTTCAATTTAGCACTTCTTCTCTGCTAATCCTCCAGCAGTTTGCTGCATTCCATTGCCTCCAGACCACTTGCACAATAAATGTGAGCATAAGTTTTAAGCATTTTCAATTTAAGTTAACGACAAAAAGCCATCCTCCGGCTGCTCGAACTCATAAAACTTCATTAGCAATCGTCGACTGGTTGAAAAAAAATTAGCAAAACTTTTGAAATTAATGGGCCTGCACTTGCTCAATGCGGCAGAAGAGAAAACGGCAAACGGCAAACGCAACGCGTGTAAAACTCATGGATATTAATCAAGAAAATTATAGAGAAGGAGGGCTGGTTGCAGTCAGGTTGCATCAACTGGTTTTTCTAGCCAGACCGTGATTATGCTAGATTTTAATAGCTTTGACTATAATCTCCCGAAAGGGTTTTTTTGAGATTAACTCGCGCTGGGACTATAATTATAAGTCTGTCTGTCTGAGCGTCCACTGATTATTAGCTACCTCCACTTCACTCTCTCACATGCACACCCAACGTATCCCGAAGGGATTAAGGTAAGAAAAAAAAGAAGATCTTTTCTCGACCCTTTTTCCTCTGCTGTTTCTTGGTTGTTTGTTGTTGTTGTTGCTGTTGATGTTGGCTGGTGTTTTGTAAGCAAACTTGGTCCGAAGATATGGAAAAAAGAAACGCATGGACATTTCCATCCATCTCGTAGACCATCGGTGAGGGACAAAAACTTAGCGTATGTTTGTATATTTTTTCTGTTTTTTTTTATTTTTATCAACACACTGAACCTTTTCACTTCGAGTCTGGGCTTCAGTTGTGTTTACACAAAAACGAGAGAAAAAAAAAAGAAAAAACTGGCAGCCAAATTGCTCCTCGATATCTTTTATTTTGTTTTTGTCTACCCAGCAGTAGTAGTAGTAGTTGTTGTTGCGTTGGGTTAGAGCCAGAGCTCTGTTGGGTTTCTACCCATTTTTATTATGTGTACACACACAGACACACACACACACACACACACTCAGCCTTAAGCCTTTGGATCTACGTGGCCGTTGCTATTGCCTCACGATGATGTCCATTATTTACATTAATTTTTATTTGTTTTTCTTATTTGGCTTTGACGTTTTCAAAAGTGCCGATGTTTCAGAAAAGATAATGAACGTTCAATTGTATGTACAGAGACTGGAAGAGAGAGCGACCGAGTCCCACCAGACAGACAGTCATAAAACCCAAAAAAAAAAAACACCCAACGGTTGGTAGAGGCTACCAGATAGTAGTAGTGCGATTCATACGTCAGAGGGGGGGATTATTGTATCAAAATATGTTATTCCGTATGGACGTAAGCAATTAGTGAAAAGATAAATTCAGTTAAATTAGCATTGTTTAATATAATTCGCATGATAAGCTAGATTACAGATTAGACTGGAATATGGTAATAGTTTTTAGATAACAAATGAATTAGCTTACTGCGGGCGAGAGAATATAGAAGATTTATGTGGTGCAGGAAGATTTAATAAGACTTAAATCTGTATCAAAATTGGGAAAATTCATTATTATTCAATGAAAGCATGGATGAAATAGGCTCTCAAAACAATTATACAAATAACATCTAACCTGTGTCTGCTAGTCTAGCTCACTAAGTGCCGATTTCTCATCTTCCAGTTAGCCCCATCTGCCACATTAAACTACAAAAAAGAGTTTTAAAGTTTTTATTTTGAATTGGCTTTGAGCCGGTCGAAGTCTTCTTTATACTTAGAATGATATTTCAATTGTTTTCAACTAATTTGGATTCTGTTTTAATTCTGGAAAATGTTTTACTTTATCCTATTCTTATATATATTCATCTGTATTGGTTCCACCAATTTTGGAAGACTCTTTAAGCAAGAGCAAATAATTATGTCTGTATACATATGAATAAAAGCCTCAAATTATTCCTGAAATATTTTGAATCAGTTCGGTTTAAGCAGAATAAACAATATATTACTAATAAGTAGCAGTTTGTAGTGCAGCGGGTAGTGTGTGTGCTAAAACACCGCTAGGCTAGAACATCAAATTAACAGTTTTGTCTTTAAGAACTTAAGAACTTCTTATATAGCTTTAATACTTTAGATGAACGAAAAGTAGGTTATAATATAAATACACCAAATAGAGCGCAAAGTGAAAAAGCAAGGCAAACTAGCTCTGACATGCCCTCACAGACCATTGGCCTGAGACTGTGAGCAAACAGTGCTCTGTTTTTTGTTTGGCTGAAACCTCGACATGCGCTCGGCTTGAAACTGTGGGAGTAGCAAAGTATGCTCTGCTCCTGCGGGCCAGGCATGATCATTGCTGCTCTAGAGACAGACTTTTAAAAGCTCACATATTACCCAGCCACTCTCACGTGGTTTGTGAAGCGGTACAGCTTCGATGGGTGGTACCTTACACAGTTCGTGTGTTTCCATACATCAAAATTAATCAGTTATATACAAACTTTGCCATCTACTGAGTATATAACAGCCGGGTTTGACTGACTTTCATGGTTAATTTAATTTGGAAACATTCCCAAATTGTTTGAACCGCGGAACCGAACCATTTCTGAGGGTTCAACATGTGGAATTTGGCCAATTTTAAGTAAATCTTTCAATTTCTTAAATTTAACATCAAAGGTAAAGTAGGAATTTATTTACTGAAGATGGAAACAAACGCATATAGAAGCTATTCGAACGAACGTTTTGGCATCTGGGGAAGTCCCCGGTAAGCCAAAAGAAAGTGGTGTTGACAGTTCAAAGTTTTGGTTTACTTTTGTTGTTATACCCTGTATGATTGCTCAAACGAGGCTGGAAGAAAACACACAAATATGAAAATAATTTTAAACTAAAGCGTACCACCACGCTTTTACACCACAGAAGTGAACACATATCTCTTCTGGTGGGAGCAATGACGAGTCACTATCTTATCACCATGACTTCTGAAGAAGCTGCAGGTACAAAGAAGAAGGAGAAACAGTACAACATTTGTTTTGCCATTGCTCTGCACCCTGGTCACTTGGTCAACCTTTCCTAAACATCCGAGCAAAGGTTTCCAGCTCTAATGAAATTCGCACAATGGTACAGTAAAGAGAACCCTCTAAATGGGGTTAGCAGGGAACACAGTTGGCATCGCAATGGGCGACTTGTCGCTCCCAGCCAACTTACTGATCAAACATCGTCGAAGCACCCAACATTTTGTTCCAGTTGTTGTCCTCGCCTAACAAATCTAACAATATGACAGGCCACCAATGCTTATTCGAAGCCTGTGTGGCAGCTAAGCTCAGCCCTGACTCCCATGAAAAGAAAAGGATATTCCCTTTGATACTATTGTAGTTCAGCTAATTCTAACTAATCACTCAATAAATATTGTATTTAAAATCTCTTCATTCTCATTTGCATAATACCCACCTTTGATCATTTCCACTTGGATAAGCTCTTCCTATTAAGACATTTCAATGATATACCATGTCATGCTCTCTTACCCAACCTTCTCATTTTTTTTTTAGTTGTTACGAACCTAATCTGACAGCGTACACACTTTACCTAAACAATATCTAAAAACGATTTCTAAAGATAAGTCACTCAAACACAAATCGCACCCAAAAACGGTATTCCAACAAAGAGAAGAAAAAAAAGGCAAGATGACGCTGCAGTCTAAGCCAGAAATCATCTCTAGACTCACGTGAAAAGAAAAATAATAGAATTTCTAGCAAATGATAAGCAAATCTGTCATTGCACAGCACGACACAGATCGGAGAAGGAGGCAGTTTTGTGCTTTTGCGCAACTGGTTATAAATTTAAATGAGGCTTAAAGGCGCAACAAAGTTTATGGTCGGGCATCATCATTATCATGATCATCGTCATCATGCATTATATTTTTGTTATTATCGTGATGATCACGTTTGGGCTGCGCGCTGCGGCAAGAGGCACTTAGAAGTGAAGCTCCTGTGTTGCGTAAATCCAGTGAGCAGTTGGTCGAGTTCGACGGCAACTTGGCTGGTTGCTTCCACTGTTTTTTGTTTCTGTTTTACTTTGCATTTGTGTGTGTGCGTGTGTGTTTATATCGCTGCTACTACTGTGTGCCAGTGCCAGTGCCAGTGCCAGTGCCTGCCTGGTTGCTGCTTACTCAGAGTAACGCAGTCAGGTTTTTTTAGACGCACAATCTTATCTAACCTGGCAGCAGCGTCCGACAACAACTGCGACTCGTTTTCAGTTTAGTTTCACTCGCCGACATCGCCAACATTTTGCCGCCGCTCTTCTGCTGATAATACAAAATTCGTATGAAAAAAGAAAAAAAATACACACAAATTATCACAAATTTAAGTGCTGTGATGAACTGTTGAAGTACCCTTGAATAGACTGCGGGTAAAAAGGTTCCTTTTTTTGGAATAAAAGCTGGCACTCGCGTATAAACTTTCGACTTTTCTACATCGACTAGTATTGAGTTCAATTTGTTCCTAAAATTTCTAGTTCCTTTTGTTCTTCAAAACACTTAAAGTAAGCACACAACGTTCTTAAATGAACAACCGTTCTTCAATTAAGTACTTTTCGTACCTACAATTAGCCGAAAATTACAAGAAAAGCGCGTTCTTAATTCAAATTCAAAATAAGAGTTACAATAAGAATGCTTTAAGTCTATCTGTTTTACATATATCCCAACTGGTTTTAATTCATTTGTAATGTGGTGTGATGGTACATTTCAGAACCACAGTAATAGCATCTTGATCTTTGTATCCTTTCAGACTTCTTTTATTTAAGGTCACTGTCATAACAAGGACGAATTGGAAATTTAACAACATTTGTATTTAATTTAAGTAGAAAGTTCTTGAACTCAAATCAGCTGTCTGTTCTTCACCAGGTATTCTGGTTCAAAATATATAATTGTGTATATATTATATATAATTATATATTTGAGTAGTTCGAATCAATCTCGATCGTTCTTAAAACAATCTTTTTTCAAATTGAGAGCTCGGCGAAACTCCCACCAAGCCGATCTCAAGATCAAATCAAGTACGAATTTCGAGCTTTTGTCTTGATTTTTTGTTATCTTCTTGATTTGAGACTACTCAGTGAAAAAGTCGTGTCCCGGAGCTTAAGTCGGGATTGAAAAACCCGGACTAGAAGCAATCCACTTCGTACTTGGATTGAAAATATCCAGGATTGACCAACATCTGATATGCTTTGGGATTGATTTTAAGCAGGATTTTTTGACAGCTCATTTTTTTTATTATTTTCTAACGACAATGAGAACTCAGCTATCTAAGAACTGTGTAAGTGCTTGTAAATTGTGCGCAATAAAAGTCTCAAATTTTATGGTACACGGTATTCAGAAGCAGGGACACTTTTTATTACATATATTCGATTTTAGACCTTTGATACATCTTTCACAATATTATCCATATTGCGACAATAATAACAAACTAGCAGAGCTACTGTTTTCTGTAAGATGGTTCGAGTTTAATAAAATGTAATTTAAATTTTGTTCATATAAGATTATGTTTTCAGAGACCTAGTTAAGAAGTATTAGTAGGCTTTGAATCAAAGATTCCCTTTGAAAAGCAATTTTCGGAACTATTTGCCATTTGACTATTTGTATATCAGTTGGAATTCTTAAAATTTGAGCTCTATGGCTACTAAAAAGCGTCAAGATCTCAGAGACTTAAAGAGCTAGAGCAACCAAATCTAAAATGATGACTTTTTTCTTATATTTTTGCCACTCCCCACAGAAAAAAAAATGTTAGCTCCTACTATTCAGAAAAGAAAATATTCTATAATATCAAACAATTTCAGAAAAATATAAGAATATTATCATCTGTCACATAATTGGGGTTAAAAAAAGGCTGCATTCTTTTCTTTAATGTTTGGGATAGGCAAGAGCTTACTTGGTGTTAAAACGTTAACATTTATGTTAATGTTCTGTTAATTAACATAAGTAAAGGCTATTTAACCCTTTTTGACATGAGTAGCGAGTACTTTATTCTATACTAATACGCCCAAGCCCAACACACCCTCGCATACCCTAGGGGTTATAAAGAATACGGGAAAAATATTGTTTATGGCACTTGAAAAGTAATTAAGATAAACCCATAGAGCCTAATAACATCACGCTACATTTTACTAATTGTTATTTCCACGTCTCCACTCCTCCCCCCCTCCCATCAGGTCTAGCGGAATGTGAAGTACATTTTCGTCAACCACCAGTATGCCCACGGAAAGCTCATCCAGCGAGGTAGCCGGTGGTGGTGGCGGAGCCATACCCATGCTACGCAATTCCAGGATGGATCAATTTATGTCCACAGTGGCTGCAGCGGCGGCAGCAGCGGGCGGTGGTCCCGGATCTGGTGGCAGTAATAGCGCCTCTTCTGAGGGCACCCCCACAGCAGGTGACTCCCGCAATTCATCAGCTAGCAGGATCTCGGCGGCAGCGGCTGCCTATGAAACACAATTGGCCTATCAGCAGCATTTGGCGGCAGCGGGTCTTCATGGACCGGCTCCACCGCCGCATCATCGCGAGATCTCGGCTTTTGTGCCCGTCCTGCCAGCCAAGGCGAGGACAGGGAGTAATTCCAACTATGAAATTATAGCCATGATGGCGGACAAACGTAAGGAGTTGGCTTTGCGTGAGGCTGCCGCAGCGGCCGCCATGTTGGGCAGAGGTGGGCCACCCGGAGGTCCACCAGTGCCACCGCCAGGTGTTCTCTACGCCCCACCCCCACCACCGCCATATTTAACTGGGCCCGGGCCGTCGCCTACGGGAGCTGGCAGTTTTGCCTTTCCCCCCGGAGCGGGTGCTGCGGGTCTTTTTCCACCTGGCCTGGGACCCGGAATGCACGCCGGTCTCGATCGTCGTCTGTTGCGTGCTCCCGGACGCGCCTCTAGGCCCAAAAAACAGTTCATCTGCAAGTTTTGTAATCGACAGTTTACCAAATCCTACAATCTGCTGATACACGAACGCACGCACACGGATGAACGACCGTATTCCTGTGATATTTGCGGCAAGGCGTTCCGGCGACAGGATCACTTGAGGGATCACAGGTGAGTGTGGCGAGTGCTGGAATGGGAAATGGGGAGTGTCTGGTGCAGTAATTGCTGGCATGCCTCAAGACAAGATGCAGTCAGCCAAATGAGAGGAGAAGCAGGCGGTGGTTATTTTATTTTTTCTAAGAGCGAAGGTCGACGAGGGGATACTCTTTTAGAAAGAGAATTGAATAAGATATGCTCCAGCTTATTCAAAGTATCGATAGTTAATTTGGAAACTAGGTTAGATAACAAATCCCAGTCATTGCACTAAATTGAACCAAAATCTCAGATCAATCAATTGCTTTAAAAAAATCAGCTGAACCTGCTGATTCCTCCAACCATTTTTTGTAGAGTACAACACTTGACGCAGAGCCGCAACAACAAACTTAATTAACTTTGTTTGGTTTACTCGACAATAGAGGGGACTAACTGGAGGACAGACTTGGCCTGTCCGAGCGTTCTGTCTTTTGATCGTTCGGTTTCGGTCCATTTGTCGTTTGTTTGCTTTGCCGCGGGGCTAATTCTGCTTTGGCTTTGGCCAGCATACAGCAGGCAGGCAAACAACAAAAAAAAAGCCATGAAGACGGCAAAAGCGTATGGGAGAAGAATCTCGGAGCCCCAAAACGCAGACGCAGAACCAGTTTTTGGTTTCTCTGATTTCTGAGGCAGCAGCAGCTGCCGAGGTTGAGGCTGGAGCTGCTGCTGCTGCTGCGGCTGCTGCTGGCTGTCCAACAACAAGTGGACGCCATTTCAAAGATGGCTGCCATAAACATAAAATATATCAGCGCACTTTATCTGCGGCAGGCAGCCAGGCAGCCAAAAAGGAAAAGATAATGCAGTCCAAAGAAGATAACTGTCAACTTGAGCTACCAACTGGCAGCTACCAAATAACCAAACAACGCCCACGCATTCAAATAATATGGCTTTAAGCTGCATTTTTTTTTTTTTATGTGTGGAAATTATACACAATACGGTTCAATGGTGCTCGCTTTTTTGGGGAGGGGGGGGAGTAAAACTGTTTTTCTTAGAATGTTTGCCAAAACTCGCATTCTACTCAGTGGAAAGTTTACTAAGATTATGGGGTAGTTTTGATACACCAAATCAAAGCATAAAGTTATAATTCTCAAGTGTTCCAGAGGTGCTCTGCTCTCTCTTAGCTTGATGAACCTTCACTTTCTCTCTTGACTTGAGCTATTATTATTGAGCGTGTGAAGGTGAAGGCTGAGTAAAATATCGATTTTTTTTTATAAATGAAACAAATGCCTGCACATTAGAGTAAAAAACTTGGTTTAACCAAAGAACATTCAATAACTAGATGCAAATGAGCTGTTTAACCTTAAACTGTCCTTGCACGACTTTGATAATCCCATTTCTCATGGCATTATAGCCATTCCTTATTTGAATTAACAGAGCAATTACTTTCATGTTAACATATTAACATTATGTAAACAGACTGCGCATGCTGAACCCAGAATCTAAGTTATATGACACAAGTTGTTATGTATTAAAAGATACTTGTGGAATAATATGACTTAATTTAACTTAATTTTTTGCCCATTTTTTCTGAAAATGATATGTGAGTTTTAAATTTTAGATCGCTATCTTCAAAATAGTAGAAGCTTTTAAGTTAGAAGGAGAAAGATATATTACTGGGGCTGCCAACCGGTTCTGAACCGAACCAAACCAAACTAAAACCGAACCGTTTATTCCAGCTGGTTAGCCGTATCGAAAACCGCATCGGCGACTTCTAGAATTTGCTGGATTTAGCCGAAAACCATAACCACGGTTCGGTTCGGTTCAGTTTAAGACGTTAAGGGTTTACCTTAAGGCAAATTTGGAAAATTTTCAAACTATTATTCTTTATCCTATCTTAACCTAAGAAAAGTCTTATTTGACCTTTGGTTAAACTAAGACAAACCGCTGATTGACCGAATTTATAGTTAGCGATGACGGATTGATGTAGCTTTTATGGATCAGCCATTACAATACTCCGAGTTCTTAATATACCTGTCATCAGACTGCATACCTTTCGAGGAAGTGGCTAATTGATTTGAGAGAGTATATCGAACACCTTCCCCAAATCCTCCCTTTTCTCTGTGCAGCTCTTCCAGTCTCTGAGATCTGGGTGTTCGTACAAATGGATGGATAGACGGTCGCACAGGCATGGCTATATAGACACAGCTATTGATGCTGATCAAGAATATGAATAGTTAATGGGGTAGAAGGAAATGCTACCTACATTTGCACGACTTTAGTTTACCCTTTTTATACCCTGTTCCCATTGAAAATGAGAAAAGGGAGATCATGAAATTGTGCGAATGTATGTAACAGGGAGAAGGAAATATTTCGGACCCCATAAAGTATATATATTCTTGATCAGCATGAACAGCCGAGTCGATATAGCCATGTCCGTCTGTCTGTATGAACGCTTCGATCTCTGAGAGATAGAGCCACAAATTTTAGCATGAAGGTTTGACAAGTTTGTTGTTTCAGAAAATTCCCCCCGTCCCCCTCCTATCACCAATAAACCGTCCTATCCTAGACCTAAAAAACCGTCAGATTCACAATTTTCCAGTTAGAGCCTAGTGGCATTTCAGCTCTTTTGAGCACTATTGAAAATTAATGTAATTTAAATGCTTCCTTGTCTGTTCTTAAATTTCACGAGTTTAACTTGGTGAATTTACCCCGTAATCCTTTAACAAGTTAAACAGCCCCTTTAAAAACAAAATTTCTTAAATTTCATTTATCTAATATTTCCTTTTCCTCCTCCCCCCCATATTTCAGGTACATTCACTCCAAGGAGAAACCATTCAAATGCACCGAATGTGGCAAGGGTTTCTGTCAGTCCCGAACTCTGGCCGTTCACAAGATTCTGCATATGGAGGAATCGCCACACAAATGTCCTGTCTGCAGTCGCAGTTTTAATCAGCGCTCGAATCTGAAGACACATCTGCTAACCCATACGGATCACAAGCCCTATGAGTGTTCCTCGTGCGGGAAAGTTTTTCGACGCAACTGCGACTTGAGGCGACATGCCCTGACACATGCAGTGGGCGAGGTGAACAGCGGCGACTATGTGGATGTGGGTGAGGAAGATGAGGCACGCCAACTTAGTGGTGATGAAGAGGATTCACTGCTGGAAGTGGATTCGCCCAGGCAATCGCCGGTACGCAACTTGAGTGAGACAGCCACGGGGGAGGAGAAGGATGAGGCCGAGCGAAGGCATTTAAAGAGGAAGGCCCCATCAAATGGTGGACAGTTTGAGCCTGAGGAAAGCGAGGAGGAGTTTGAGGACTATGATGAGGAAGAGGAACTGCATGAGACGGGCTCGTTTGTACGCGAGGATTTGGCCGAAGAGGAAGAGTTGGAGGCCGAAGCCGAAGCAGAGGCGGAAATTGCGCTGGTGGCTCGTCTAAGCAAGCCACCAGCTGTGCCGGCCAAAAGGGAAGGTCAGGGAGTGACCCATTGTCATCATGAGGGGGGTGAGAGGTACACCATGCGTCCGCATGGTGAAAAACCACCAGATGAACCTGCTTTGTTGCCAGGAACAGCAGCAGCAGCAGCAGCAGCGGCAGTAGCTGCCAGCACTTCCTATTTACGCTATGCACCACCACATCCACATGCTCACCTATTACCACCCAATGGTGATCCTTATCTGCCCATGCTGCATGTACGTCGCGACCTTCATCACAAGAGCTTAAATCTGTCAAAAAGTGCTGTGGCAGCCACCGCACCCAGCATCATAACCACTCCAGAAGCCAGCTCTAAGCCATCCACTCAACCCTTACATTCTCCACACGAGGCCATGCCCAGCTTTTTGGGTTCAATACCCATGCGTAAGAGAATACTACCACCTCCGCCGCCTTTGGATATGATGGAACATCCGGCGCTAAGTCAGCGTTCCTATTTAGAGAGTCCAAGTATTTATGCTTTGAATATGTCACGTCATCCGCCCAGGCAATTGCTGGGTGGTGGTGGCGGTGGTGGTGGTGTTGTCAAGCCAGCTAGTACGGAAACCAGTGGAGCACCGGAAAAGGAACCAGCAGCATCGGCTCCTGCACCACCAGCACCGCCAGCGGCACCACCCAGACGTACCGGCTTTAGCATTGAGGATATTATGCGACGCTGACGGGAGTTTTTAGGTTACTAAGATTAGATTCTAATCCGTAGCATACACGTAAGACAGGCTTTGAAATGTAGATCTTCAACTTTAAGTATCTTTTTATAATTGTTTGATTTAACATTTAAAACTTTGAGTGCCTTTTGAGTAGGTAAAGTATGGAGCAAAGGGAACTTTAATGCCTGGGGGTATATTTTATGAGAATCTACCTTGACGAATTCGCTTCGACTTATATCGAATTCAATATATATTTTGCCTTGGGATCGTAGGACCACTTTATGGCACTTTATACTGGTTAATACTAATCCATAGCAGATATTTCCAACTACCTGTTTCAATATTTGTCAATGTTAAGCGCAGATTTGGGTCATGTAGTCGACTTTGCTTACTACTTTTGCATATTACTTCCTCTTAAGACTAGGCACTTGTACCTAACATCCAATGTATTGATTAATTGAGTTGAAATAAGGATAAGTCATTTAAAAACTAAACCATATCATCTTTGTTTAACCACCAAGGACAATATTTGTCAATGTTAAGCGCAGATTTTGGTCTTGTAGGCGAATTTGGCTCACTGTTTTTGGATATTACTCCCTCTAAAGACTATAAAATTGTACCTAACGTCAGACTTATTTGAAAATACAGTTAATATTAGGATAAACCAGTTAAATAATTATCCATATTATTCATATTCAACCACCTAGGTCAATATTTGTCAATGTTACGGGCAGATTAAGGTCAAATTGTTAAATTTTGACTACTGTTTTTGGACGGAAATTGGAAAAATAGGTTGGAAGAAGGATTAGTCAGTTAAATATAGAACCATTTCATTCATTTTCTACATTATAGGTCAAAATTTGTCTATTTAAAGGGTAGATTCGGGAGAATAAGTCAAAATTGTATTGTGACTTTAGTATAATTCTCCCTCTTAAAGCTAGGAAAATGTATGTAACGTCACAATTTTTGGAAAAGTTAGTTTTAGGTAAGGGTTAGGGCAGATTTGGGTCATATAGTCGAACTTTGTTTAAGGTTTTAGATTGAAAATCCCTCTTAAGGCCTAATACTCAATAATTTTGATGCAACACTTCACTTAAATAGAGAAATAGAGCTTCAAAAACAAAGCCGAGCCGAAGTTTTGTACTCCGAACTCAGTTCCAGATAAAAGTACTCCCTACATCTTCAGAGTTCTATTCAAACTGAGAACTCCCCAGGCATAAAGTATTCTATTTGTAGTGTATACAATCTGAGCTTCTAAGTTTCTTAATTTGTTATTTGAAAGTTAATTTAGGAAGTTAAGAAATTGATTCAAAGTACTCAAAGTTTGACATAAATTAAACAATTTTGCATATTTTTTAATACAATTTAGTACAATATACTTTAAAAGCTAAGTAAATATTTGTAGTTTTAATTTATATATTTAATCACACTTAAAAACAAGTAAAATTCAATTTAGTTCAGCTTAGAGTCTATCAATTAGTTTTTTTTCTCGCTACACACATCAGCACTAAGTGTTGTTTCAACTTTAATTTATATTTAATATATTATTTTATTTTCTAAGATTATCTTAAAGAGTAGCATTTAGATCACATCACAACTCCAATGTTGTGGCTGAGGGAATAAAAAGGTTGAAAATTTGAAAGTTAAAACGACGAAGGCGGCCTATAAATAGGCTCGACCCTCTCCCATAAACATTCCAGTTACATTTTTTATACACCTAAACTAAGTTAGAAACTGTAAGTCTATACTTTAGTTTTGTTTTCATAGCATTCCATGGTCTTCCTTGATTGAAACTATATATTATATTTAAAAATATTTAAAATAAAGTTCGTAAATACAACAAAACAAAAACATGAAATTAACTGACTCATTCCCATCAATCAAAGCACACACAACACTTATACTTGGGGCACGTTTCGTCTAGGTCTTCCCATAGACAGTTTGCGGTTTGATGGAAACGCCTTTTAACATTGGAGCCTAGCATTCAATTCCAAGGCAAGTCCAAGTTTTGCACTCGAACACGTAGAAAGTTCAATTAAGAAATGCCACGTAAATCGGCATCATCATATCATGGAGGTGCCCAGACGGGCCAATGTCCCTCAACTGAATCGGATGACATCAATTCATAATATGGCAAAACAAAAGTTTCTCTCTTTTTCTCAGGGAGTTGGCTTTGAAACAATGATGATATCACAACCGGACTGTGGAGAAGGCACGTGATTTGCCTGCAAAAATACTATTTATTTCACAGGAAGCCATCTAGAGTATATGGTCTGAATTTATAATCAGAGTAAGTTTGAAGCTTAAATGTAGAAATGTATTTAAAGTCGAACAGTTTGGAGTATTTTCAGAAAAAAAGGAATCTACAAAAGACCCTACAGGAATTTTCTTACAGGACTTTAATGAACATTTTCGTGTTTTTTTGCTTATTATAAGTATATATAAGTATATTTCATACTGGTAGGTGATGCAGCGCGAAGTAATGTTAAAGTTCAGCTAAATATAAGTTTGAATGCTTCAAGATCTATTCGCTGACACATTTTAAATGACAAATTCTAAGGCTGAAATGTCCCGAATTCCAATGATTCCTATGGATGTGGCCATTGAATTCAAACAGCTTTAATTTGGTATTAGATTGGCATTCGCAATGACAATCAATAAGTAATTAGTTGCACTCCGAAATTATTTACATTTTCCTTATTTCATTTTCCTACTTTAAGACAACAAATCTATTATATTTTTTACTTTAAAGAGATCTAACAATGAGTATATCATTTTCGTAAACGACATACATTATATTGGGAAAATTAATTTGGTTGCTTCGCTGATGATATTTATTTGTCACAGCTGTCATCGTCCACAGCCCTCAGTTCTGCTTTTTGTCATAGATTCCATCCTAACACATCTTCAATACACACAAGAATCATATTGAAAGCCCCAACAACGTGTGTCGAGCCAGCTATCTACAATAATATCTACATGTATATGTAAAATAGGTATTAACCACTACATTTCGCCATTACGTTAACGAGCAGAAACTTATGAAATGGACCGCCAAAAAGTAGGCCACAAAAATATGTACGCTATGAAATTTCGTGAGGCGCCTTCAGAACTTTTATATGGCCTACTTTTGCGCTCATGTTTTTGTGAACCAAGAACCGATAATATGGTTAGTTGCATACAATTTTCGAGACCTGAACATAGAAACTTTGCTCAGCTTTTAACTTTACTTAATTTTTATTATAGCTTGGCCCAACAGTAATATTTTGTAGAATTTTATAAATCAGCTGCTCCATTTTTAAACCTTTTTTTTGTATACCCATGCAGACCGTATATTGAAATTTTCCAAATGTTTGTAACGCTTAGAAGGAAGCATTTCCGACCACATAAAGTATATATATTCTTGATCAGCATGACGAGCTGAGTTGATTTAGCCTTGTCCGTCTGTGCGTCTGTTTCTATGCTATCTCCTCTGTCAATTTTAAAGCTATCGCTACCAAACTTTGCACGAAGTCTTCTGGTACGAATACGCTGCACATTTGTCGGATCCGGCCGGATCGGACCACTATTACGTATAGCTGCCATAGAAACAATCGGTCGAAGAACTAGTAATAGTGGGAAAAACTTTTTTGTTTTCCAAACAAACGTCTCCAAACTTCGTGTTTAATAGTTTTCTATGCTTCTCCAAGATTCTGCCAAGTTTGGTCGAAATAGGACATTTATATGGTATAGCTGCCATAGAAAAGTAAGCTTAGAAAAATAGTCTTAGTGAGAAAAACTTCAATGCAAGCCGCTTTAAAATTTGCATATGTTTTTCTTATATGCTTTCACACAATTCTTACAAGTTTTGTCAAAATCGGATGACTATAAGTTATAGCTGCCATAGGAACGATCAGTCGAGAAAGTAGTTTTATTGAGAAAAACTTTTTTGTTTTTAATGAAAACGCCTCCAAACTTTGTATTTCTTAGTTTGCAATACTTTTTAATGTTTCCACCAAGTTTGGTCGAAATCGTACATCTATATAGTATAGCTGTCATACAAAAGTAGAGTCAGAAAAGTAGTATTAGTGAGAACAACTTGTTTGTTTTCAGTGGAAATGTCGTTCAAAATAGTTAGAAAAACGTGCTGCAAGGGTATACAAACTTCTGCAGAGCCGAAGTTAATTTTCATCTATTTATTTTATTTTGACTATGAATAAACCCATATTTTCAAAGCAACTTTTGATATTCCGAAGGGCCCACACGGTCAACATGTTTCACAGTGTTGAACAATTTCATTTGATTTCGATTTTCATATTTAACGGTCACATATTAACAGAGCTTACTAAACACAGCTGCCTCCAAACTGTTAACCCGTTGCTCACCGAACACAGAGGCAACAGGTAGTAAATTCTCAGCGCACTGTAACAACTGCTAACAACTCGCTCTCCAAAAGCTGCAGTCAACATTTCGGCCAAGGTAACAACTCGTAACTGACGCCAAAACTCTGTCTTCTCTCCGTTCTCCGTACTCGAAAGAAACGACAAAACTATACGCTCGCTTGTTGTTTGGTTTGTTTGGCTGCTTGCTCTAAAGCTTCTCTGGGCTGTTACTTTCAATGCATATTTTTTTTGAAATGACCAGAACTGAATTTTGTGGCAAGACTCTGGTTGTCTCTGGCTGACTCAATGCTCTCTCAGTTGGCGCGCTCAGAAGGTAAACGACGACGCGACCGAATAGACGTGTGCGCTTTGAACAACACAGAAAAAAATATATAAAATATTGATCTCAACGGTGCTTTGTGGTTGTTGTTGTTGCTGCTTTTTTGTTGTTATATATGTATATGTAAGTGTGAGATCGCTCGCTGACCGCGCCTTAAATACAAAAGTCTTGTTTCAAAGATACAAAAATTAACCAAAATCTACTGAAAAGTGAAGAAAATGTATAAAAAGTGTTGAAACTAGTGAAATGCTGCTTGAATTGGCCACTTTTCAGTGAGCCAAAAGCTGTTTGTACAGCAAAAAGTGAGGTTGTGTTGGTGCTTGGCCAAAATAAAAAAGCGTATTACCAAACTCACTCATACCAATGAAACCAACAAAGAAATCAACAACAAAAAGCTAAAGCTGCTCGAAGAAGAAGTTGAAAACACATTTTCTTGTAATTAGAACATGGTTGGATGATGGTTAAAACAGTTAAAAGCCTTTTTCTTTTTGTGTTTGTTGTTGTTGTGACTGGGAGATCTATGTAAGTCAACGAAGCATAAATCGGAGTTTGCAGTCTTTTTTTGCACGCTTTCATGCGTTTTGTGGAGTGCCTAATTGCCACATCCGAAGCTAGCAAAAAAAAAAACAAAAAATGTTATTTTGTGGCCAATAAACTCTCCCAACTGCAGCCAGCCGCAACGCGTACAGAGTTGTTGCACTTGCCCCATACAAAATTCCCTTACCACTTGTTTAGTTCCTCTGCCATTTCCTTCCGTTCAGGTTTGGCTTTACAACGCATTACTCATGAGGCAGAGATGACGCGGTTCGTACGTAAAACGGAAGTTGACATTATCAATCATTAAAATATAATAATATTAGAAAATGGCTGGAGTCAAGTGCATTTGTTGGGTTTTGGGGGACTTAAAAGATAAAATGAAACAACGGGCCAAGCGATAAAAGCGTCATTTTGTTGCTTTTGGACATTAGAGAGCATCAATAGTCAAATGAGAGAGTGGCTGAGAGAGAGAGAGAGAGAGAGTATTACTCATATAAAACGCCCGCTCATCTAATTAATCTCAAATGCTATAATAGCCGGTCAAACAATTGAAGATGACTAATTCTGTGACCCATATTTAAATCCAATTAAAATACCTCACAGCATGAAATTGGTACTCCAGCTAATCGCTTTTGCCAATTGCCTACATTTTGGTTTGGTTTGTACAGTTTGTTGAACCCTTTGATTTCCAAATCAAGTACTCCTTGAAATTAGTGCCCCACACACATTTGATGCTCGCATCAAACTGTATTGCTTCACTTTGAACTGGAAACCAATCAAACAGTATTGTTTTACCTAAAACTTAAAGGCACAACTCAGAAAAACATATACTTACAATATGCCGATCAATGTGGATGTGTCTTTGCGTAATCAAGAACCACCCGGAGGCGGAGATGGGAATTCATCCAGCACTGACAGTGATAGCATCGAATGTCCACCGTATGCCTGTTTGATTTGCTTGCGCACGGCGCGTTCGCCGGCAATCAGTTTCTGTGGGCATCTCTTTTGTTCCGGTTGTATCGAAAACTGGCTGCGCGCTCGGGGACCACCAGCCAAGTGTCCCATGTGCCAGTCGCTCATTGGCTCGAACACACTGATTCCGGTGGATTACAAAGGGGACGGTTCGGTACGCAAATGCAAGTCACTGGCCCAACAACGCGAGGAGTTTAGCATTAAAAATTCTGTCGTGCCAACGTGCAGCATGTTCTCCAGGTGCCTCTACCTTACGGATCCACGGCCGATGCCACGCCTCCAACCGTTGGCACCAGAGTTGCTGTTCCAAGTGCCCACACGTGGCGCCATTCGTTACTATGTGGATTATTCAGTGGGACGGCGCATCATAATGTTGGCCATTATTCTATTTTCTTTTTACATGTATCTGAATATTTCGTTTACTTAAATGATGTAATACTATGAAACAATAACAAACAATACGAAACAATAACAATATGGTAACAAATAAAAAGCAGAGTTCAATGAAATCTCTGAAGATGTTAATAGCCGAATGTGCATCAAATGGCACCTTAAAAACATCAGCCTCAATTTTATTCTAATGTTATAAAATATCGATATCGGTTTTTTGAAACGATCTTTCGTTCCCCGGTAGAAATCAGAACTGCAAATCGCATATCAAACAAACCGGCTTGAACTAGTACGTTCCAAAGTTGTAAAAACCAAAACCACACAGAATAAAAATAAGATCCATATCAATTGGATATTTTGTCATTTAGTTTCGAAACTCTCTAAACCATAGAGAGAAGGGGACGTATAGAAAATGAGAGGATGGAAAGAGACAACTAACTAAAGTTACAGTTCAAATCCTCAAGAAACGTAAAGATACATTTAAGTAGTCCCTGCGGCGTGTCCTATGGGGTTAAACGATAAAATGGCATTCCATTCTTATGCAAGGGGTCAAGAAGATAAAGTAAAAAAATAGAGGAAAGTTAACTTCTGCTCGTCCGAAGTTTGTTTACCCTTGCAGCACGTTTTCTAACTAATATGAAGGACATATCCACTGAAAACAAACAAGTTTTTCTCACTTATACTACTTTTCTGACTCCGCTTTTGTATGACAGCTATACTATATAGATGTCTGATTTCGACCAAACTTAGTGGAAACATGGAAAAGTATTTCAAACTAAGAAATACAAAGTTTGGAGGCGTTTTCATTAAAAACAAAAAAGTTTTTCTCACTAATACTAGTTTCTCGACTGACCATTTCTATGGCAACTATAACCTATAGTCATCCGATTTTGACAAAACTTGTAAGAATTGTGTGAAAGCTTATAAAAAAAACATATGTAAATTTTAAAGCGGCTTGCATTGAAAACAAAAAAGTTTTTCTCACTAAGACTATTTTTCTAAGCTTACTTTTCTATGGCAGCTATACCATATAAATGTCCGATTTCGACCAAATTCGGCAGAATCATGAAGAAGCATTAAAAACTACTAAATACGAGGTTTGGAGACGTTTGCATTAAAAACAAAAAAGTTTTTCTCACTAGAGCTAGTTTTTCGACCGATTGTTCCTATGGCAGCTATATGTTATAGTCATCCGATCCGGCCGCTTCCGACAAATGTACATCGTATTTGTACCAGAAGACTTCGTGAAACGTTTGGTGGCGATAGCTTTAAAATTAATGGAGGAGATAGCATAGAAACAGACGGACAAGGCTAAATCAACTCAGCTCGACATGCTGATCAAGAATATATATCCTTCATTTGGTCGGATTTGCTTCCTTCTATGCGTTACAAACATCTGCACAAGTTCTATATACCCTCTGCAAGGGTATCAAAAAAATTACAAAATTATTTACTTAACAGACCATTGAGCTTTGAGTATTACTACATTCACACTTTTTAGATATCTTTGCGCTTTCATGCCAAAAACTATACAAATTTTGAACTTTTTATAAACTTGTGGTATCAATTAAAGCGATTCTATGGTTAATTTTGGAAATTAGTGGTTCCGCTCATTATATTGAGAAATATTGAAAACATTTATAAAGTTCTTATGTAATTTAATAAATAATGTTAAGGCCAATCCAATTTTTTTAAATAAACTGCAGATTTAGGTTCGTTATATGAACCTTTTCGAGGGGCCCAATAAAACCGAACCGAACTGGTTTATTGGACCGGTTAGCAGTCTTTAATAAAAAGCTTTAGAAATGCATTTAATCCATATTTGGTAGTGTTTTCGAGCTTTGTTCTCTACATTTAAATGCAGTAGACTTACAAATTAAATTAAAATCAACCCAGCCAGTTCTGTGGCTACCTGAAAGCCCACCTCTCTCTAGCCAATATGCAGGTAACTTCAACTTAAAGCAAAATGTCAAACAAAGTTAATAAACCCATAAAAAGGCAGGCAATCAGCTTTTTGAATGCACTTAAGCTGCATAATGACGAAGACTTGCATAGCTGGCAGTTGAGTCACATACATCAATATGTATGTATGTCTGTATGTAGATACAATCATGCACACGCACTGCACCCCCCCTCCATACTCCAAGTCAACATGCTTGCTGGCTCCCAAGCTGCTTTGCATATTACAACAAAAGTTAAAAACAAAAGAAGACACCAAAACAAAGGTGTGGGGCGGAAGGGGGGAAAGGCTTTCTTCGTTGTACTACGCATACGCATACGTAACCAACAAACAAAACTTGCGGTGCGTGCGTTGCTCTCTCTCTCTCACTCCCTCTCTTTCTCATCTGTCTCTGCTGGCTCTGCTGTCTCTCTGGGCATGAATGAAATGCCTGCACATTTACAGTTATTTTACAAGCCCCAACAACGACAACCACAACAATAACACAAAATAACAAAAACAACTCCCCAATACTTTACATGTTGTTGGCTTTTGGTTGCTTGGCAGAGTCAAAATGCGCTCTCATGTCGCTTGGTGCTGCTCAGTCACAGCTAACGGTTCTTTGCGTATGGACGTGTTTTTTTTAGTTCGGTGGGTAATCAGTGTGTGGGATTGTTTTGGGTTTGAGGGAGTTTGTATGGGTATTTGTGAGTGTGTGTGTGTGTGAGCTTGTTGGCTTTTTAGGGCCTGTTTTCTAGCGGCTTATCAGAGTTGTTAACAATACAACGCAAGAGGCTTGTTATATGAAGAAAACTCATGGAAAAGTTGAAAATGTGTAGAAAGGTGTCAATTATATGAGAAAACCAAGAAAACAGCTTGAAATCTGAATTAATAAAACATTAATAATGTGATAAAAGTGCTTGAAAGTGAAGAAAATTTGAATTAAAAAATTTTAAAAATTATGAATTAAATGGAAGTCTCCAATTTTGTAATAGTTTAGCCTGAAATTTCAGTTTTTGTTTGAATTTTATGGTAAAGTTCTATGAAAACGTATGGTATAAAGTGCCTTGATGGTGTAAAAAGTTTTTTAATAATACAGAAAACTACATTTAAATCCTAAAAACTGATTTTAAATTATAGAAAAATGATAAAGTGCAAATTTCTAACAAAAATTCTAATAAATTTCTTCAAATTTACGAATTAAAAATGTAAAACTATGCTGTAAAAGTTTATAAACCAAATTAAATAAATTACTATTTTCAAAAAAAATGATGAGAAAAGTGGTCTAAAGCTGAGAGAAAAATCAACATAAAGTCTGAAATTTAATTTTAAGTGAATTTAAAAAGTGAACAAATAAAAATCCATATTAAAAATATGGTTAAAATTAAATTCCAAACAAAATTTGCAAAATCAGTGAACTAAAATTCCTCCCTCTCCCTTCTTCAGCTGTTTAATCACACCTTAACGACTGCCATGGCTATATAAAAGTTAGTTAAACAAATTAAATTAAATTAACTCATAAAACGAAATACCCAAAAATAATGCACAAATGACGGCGGCGCTGCAACAACGACTTACAACGAACTGCCCACAAAAACAAAATAAACAACATTATGGAAAACGAAACTGCCGCCCCTCCACACCCACTGCCCCCACATGGACACACATATGCTCAATGCTGCTCCTACTCCTGTCGCTGTTGTCCCTGAGCCAACTGGGTCGCGCTCAGCAGCAGCAACAACCTCAGCCAGAATCAGTGCCACCACCATTGCCACCCCAATCCGACTTGGAAGTTGAGCTATTGCAGGATAATGATATCGAATTCGCCAGTCTGGATGGCGCCACTCAGTTGCTGCCAGCGACACGGCAACATGGAGACGCCACCCAGGCGCCTTCAACGCTGATGACCTCATCATTACCCAGTTCTTCATATACCGAGCTACAGGGTGGCGAAATACTCAGTGAACGTATATTACGACAGAGAGAGAGTCCTTACCTAGCACGCGATGATTTGGAGGTGATGCGTGGAGCTCGTTTGACCATTGAACCGGGAGTAACCATAGAATTTGCACCCACCAAAGGGTTGAAGATACGTGGAGTACTCCAAGCAGTGGTAAGTTAAGAAAACAAATAAATTCACGAACCCACTTTTCCTTAGAACGACTGATAAAATACTTTATCAAGGACTTATCCAATCAACAAAAATATGCTTCTGAAAACCATTAGCTGAGCATATGACCAGTATCATTTTATAACTCCGATTCAGTTTTCACAAACATAATGAAAATATGCCTTCTGAATTCCTAGAAAACTTCTCTGTACTGCTACAATCTTACTTTTCTGAAAATCTACAATTAAAATACCTTTTTCGGGCCTATAGAGTAAGTACTATGTATTCCGAAACATTAATCCAGAAGCCTATTTCAAATTATTTGACCTAAGTCGGACTATCACTCCGACAAACTAGAATAATAAAACTAAACACCAAAAGGTACTTTATTTTTCCCTTAAAAGCTAGGATCTAAGATCAATGTACTTTACAGATCTTAGGAACGTATTTTATAATGCAACGACCCGATATTATTAACAGATGATCTAACATAAAACCAAAATACTAAATATAATACAATATAAATGACTTGAAACGGCGTATATCTTCAAAACAAGTTGACCTAGGATAATGAAAATGAACTCACATATCCACCAACAAATCGATTTTTTCTAAAATTCGAGATATAAGATACACTTTCCAGGTGTTAGAGGAACTTATCATTCGAAATCCAAACCACTCTGAAGCCACTTTTCCTACAATTAGAAGACATGTATTTGGAAATAATATATAACGCTTTGGATTTTTTGGAAACTGTATTATTCTTCCACAAACTGACTTTTCCTAAATTTGATTAAATACTTTTGTTTAGTTTTGAGATCTGTTAATATCAAAACTGAATGTAACATTTGAATTATAAGGTGATATGAAATGTTTAATTTTATCAGTTCATACAATCGACTTCCCGAAAGGATTGCTTTTTATTCTTTATTTCATTAAGTACTTCAACATTTTAGTCTTCATTGTGAAAGTGGGTTTTGCGGTGGTTACCTAGATTGTTAAGTATGAAAAATAGAAGGATTTGCTCTTCATTATCATATATTATACAGAAATTCAGGGACTTTCTATGAATAGTTTTACTTTATGGCATCTGCAGCCCCTACACAGAGGAAAAAAACCTGTTCAGAAAATAGAAAAGGTAAAATTACAAGTAGACACTAAGAACCGCGTCTACAAATGTGTGCAATGGCGCAGTGAGCTGACAAGTCGCCGTCGCCGAGTGCATAACTTCATAAGAAAGGAGTTGGAAGTAGTTGGAATTTAGAGAACAGATTGTCGGAACATGTAGTATTTCTATTTTTGAATGATTTGTACTTAATTGAAGTACTTTTAAAAACAAACCATCCTCGAAATTTGAAGTTCAGAACGGTACGAATTCCAGAATTCCTAGAGCTCTGCCAGTCGACTTTTTCTGAGTGTACTAAATGTGATACACGTATTGCTTAGGTGAAAAAAAAATCACAGAAATTACGTTCAACTCTAAATCAGCTTAAATAGCGATTTGTCGATTCCACTAGAAGTCCCTATAAATATGATAACATCTACTGCAGTTTCAATCGGTAGAATTTCTCACCCTTCAATCGTTAATATATTTTATAAAGATAAGTCACATGGAACTATGTTGAAAACACTCATATACATTACAGGGTATTCCCCAAGTTGTGCCCAAACATTTCCAACAGTTTCACCTGTTTGTTTGGCGAATGATTAAGCTCGCTCTTAGGCACCTGTTCTTATCAGACAACTGAATTGAATGAGTAACATTCAAGATAGATAAGCACAACAAAGCATGGCATTCGCTCGCTTTTTTTTTTTTTGTTGACTTTAGGCACTGAGATAAGATTGTCCAGATATACACAGTCCACTCCATTCCGTGTTCAACAACATTGCGGTTCATGGGTGCATAGCGGTAGGTTAGGGCGTCAGCAGCGCATGCGTCTTTTGCACTTGCTCTCGATTAATTGGGTCAGCCAAGTTCATTTCCTCTCCGCGATGATTGTTATTGCACAATTACCGGTGACCAACTTCAAAAGAACTTGCACTTTGCATGTCCGCTTCATAGCTCCGTCACTTAATCAGCGGTCATAGGGTCGTTAAGGGTTAATTAGATTTAAGTGAATGTCGGCGGCGTCGCATAATTGATGAATGTATTATAATGGAAATGAACAAATTAGCTTTAGCATTTCTGCTCTTGTTTGTTTTGTCTAGTTTTGAGTTGGGCCATTGATTACCAAAAAAAAGAAATATCGTATGCAAAATAGCAATGAGTCAGTTGAACAAGGGTTAAGAGTGTGACAGTCATAGATCTCACTTTAATTAAATAATAAAAATTTGTATTGAATTGGGCGTTGTTTGGGGCGTCCTCAATGGGGCATCAAGATCATCCGTCTACGCATAGGTGTTAATTAATTGAAAATGATTCCCATTGGAAAACGAAGGCCACAAGCGAGCGAGAAATATCATAATTGAAAAAAAAAGAAAATTAAACTGCAAACTATGTTGAGAGCATTTTCTTGAGGCTGGAAGTGAAAGAAACTACAAGTCACAAGGTGAAAATTGGAGAAATTTGCCAAGATACAAAGTAATTACTGGTTGAACGAGGCTTGCGGTTTCTATTTTGCGAATCTTAATGAAAGAACAATCATATTGGCCTGGGAGACACAGTTTTAAAGGAGAGGTTTCGTGTGCTAAACAAGAATCTGACTTTGCACCTTAGATACATGTATTTAGTTATCTGGTGTGCTTAGCAATCCACTGAATTAAGAACTGATTTTGCAATATGCAGCACTTTCCACAGTTTGTGAGGCGCCACATTTAAAAGTTATCATTAATATGTATTCTTTGACATTCTTAGTTCATATTACAGTCTTACTTTATTGAGTTTCTTACAGAGTTTTCAAAATAAACGAAGGTTGTCATAAAACAATTCCTTTACTTTTTGTAAAGTTTTTGATGCAATCATCGTCTAGATTCAACCCCACCCATTGCATACTTTTATGTACCTAAATTTAGGTAACCAATTTTCTGTATTTGAAAACCTGAATATAAAAAACTATTTTCTTTTTTTCAAAGTCGTAAAATTCTTTGAATGAATATTTTAAGGCCTAGATATAGAATTTTAGGTTGATTTTGTTTTAATACCTTTTTTTAATACCAATTCCCTTCTTCTTTCATTTCCAGGGCACTCCAACTGCACGCATTATACTAAAATCACAAAGTAATGTTGCCAATTTCAAAATGGATCTACCTGACGATCAGGAAAAGGGTATTCGTTTGGTGGACGGTCCCACGCCAGTTGAGGGGCGACTACAGTTATTCCATAAAGGATCCTGGCGCTCCGTTTGCTCCAATTCAAGAAAGTAAGTAAGCCGATATAGTGAATTAAAGTTGCTAGATAAAACTAGTTCAATCGAAAGCTTATTGTAATTTTGAAAAAAAAAAACTAGTTAACTTAAATCGTGAATGTCGATCAGATGTTGGAGTTTGAGTAATAAAGGGGTACTACTGCCAGTTAACAGTGCTTATAGTGGAAGCTAAAGAACAGCCCAAGCACCATAATTTTTTTTTCAATTGCATAGAATATTTTCATTTGTAAGTTCCTCTGAAACTGATTCAGAAACTGTTTGCAGCAAGTTTTTTTTAATAAGACTACTTTTCTGACTCTACTTTGGTATGACAGCTATACTATATAGATGTCAGATTTCTACCAAACTTAGTGGAATCATGGAAAAGCATAGCAAACTAAGAAATACAAAGTATGGAGGCGATTTCTTTAAAAAAAAAAGTTTTTCTTACTAAAATTAGTTTTTCGACCGATCATTCCTATGACAGCTATAACCTATAGTCATACGATTTTTAAAAACACTTTAAAGAATTGTGTGAAAGCTTATAAAATAAATATATGAAAATTTTAAAGAGGTTTACATTGAGAACAAAAAAGTTTTACCCACTAAGACTATTTTTCTAACCTTACTTTTCTATGGCAGCTATATTATATAGATGTCCGATTTCGACCAAAATTGACAGAATCATGGAGAAACATTAAAAACGAGTAAATACGTAGTTTGGAGACGTTTGCACTGAAAACAAAAAAGTTTTTCGCACTAGAACTGGTTTTCCACCGATCGTTCCTATGGGAGCTATATGTTAAAGTCATCCGATTTTCACAAAACTTAAAAGAAATGTATAAAAGCTTATTAAATAAATATATGCCAATTTTTAGGAGGTTTACATTGAAAACAAAAAAGTTTTTCTTATGAAGACTATTTTTCTAACCTTACTTTTCTATGGCAGCTATACTATATAGATGTCCGATTTTAACCAAACTTGACAGAATCATGAAGAAGCATTAAAAACTAGTAAATACGGAGTTTGGAGACGTTTGCATTGAAAACAAAAAAGTTTTTCTCACAAGAATTTGTTTTTCAACCGATCGTTCCTATGGCAGCTATATCCTATACTCATCCGATCTATTAAAGTGAATTTGTTCTGTGAATTCACAACTGGTTCTAAGACTTTCATTAAGAAATGATGGTAGATTTCTGACCTGCAGTAATACCATCTAGGTCATTGGTTAATTTATTAAGCTGCTTGATCTATGATCAGTTACATTCTTATTTTGTTTGGTTTGATGCATTTTTTAAAGTATCATTCCAAAGCCTGAGTGTATGGGAATGGGGGAAGTACCGTTGAACAAGTATATACTAGGCATACTTCTATATCCTGATCTCATTTTAACAACTTTTAAACTTAAAATTTAAAATCAAGCATCTCCGCTGAATGCATCCTGCTTCCTGCTGAATGCGCCCTCTTTTGTTCCTTTCAAACTCTTATCCTTTATTTTCTTTCTTTCAGTTGGACATTGGCGGACTATGGCGTGGCCTGTAAGCAGCTGGGCTACAGAGGTGGACGTTTCTGGAACTGGGTAGAGCGCACACCAGGCCACTACCCACGCCTGCTATACGAACAGCCCAAATGTCATGGTGGTGAGAACAAAGTAATGGAATGCCATGCCTGGAGTACACGTCAAATGGGAGCTGGTGCCTGCGACTATCACAATGATTTGGGTATACAGTGCCAGCCGGTACATGCTGCACCCTTGGGTCATTGGCGTGGTTTGTATTTTGATAATGCTCCCTCTACCAAATCCTTGGGACGAGACAATACGGTATATGCTGCCCAGTCGGAATCACGTTTAAAGTATGTGGACATCATAAGAGCCGGTAACGGTGAAGGATTCAGTGCCAAGTCAGCGGTAGAAGTGCAAGGATTGCCACCACAAATGGAACATGTGGTTATAAGTCATTCGGCCTATACGGGATTCAATAGCACCAAACCCTGGGCTGGATTTCAACTGAGAAATGTGACCATAAGAAAAAGTAATGGCATAGGAGCGTTTGTGAATTCCAGTCAGGGATTGGTGGAACTGGAGGGCTGCACCATAGTGGATAATGGGGCGGATGGTGTGAAATATGTGGGTCATGATTTGAGAGGTACCGAGCGTACGGACAGGGCCAGTATCTATGATTTTTGCACCCTACCCACCACCTCGGGTCAGACCTATCCCATTTCACTGTCATTTACACAGAAATACTATGCGGGCTCTGCCAAGGAATGTGGAAAGTATTTCTTTACCAGATCGGGCTATTACTTGACCATACATTTCGAGCATTTCGTGTTGATGCAGAATGAGACAGCCACGGTGGAGATATACGATGGAGCTTCGACCAACGATCGCTTGCTGTTCGAGTGGAGGGCACGAAATCATACGAGACCACAGAGTGTGACCAGTACACGAGAGAAAATGTTTGTACGCATACGGGCGGAGGCGAGACAAGAGTTGAGCGGTTACTTTAGAATAACTTCAGGCGATGCGGTGGCCTATGACTTGAGGGTAACCCAATCGACGGTAGAAGATAATGGCGGACGTGGTGTGGCCATAGATAACATCAGATCCAAGTTACATGTGCATGGCAGTTCAGTTTCCGGGAATGGACATGTGGCCGGAGTGCATGTGACATCCGGAGCAGGCGATGTGAATATCACCAGCTCGAACATCAGCTTCAACAATGGTGCGGGTGTAAACATCACCTACTATGGAGGCAATCGGAATGTATCACGCTCCTCCCTGAGCTCTAACAAGGGATATGGCATAGCCACCTGGTTGAATCATACCAACGATGTCAGTCGCATGGAGTATCTGCCCTTCAATCAAACCAGCGTGGTGGAATACTCGCAGATAGGCGGTAACCTGGAGATGGGTGTATTTCATGGCAATTACTGTAGTCCCATCTGGGTGAATATCACAGGCAATCACTTCAATGGCAGTCTACAGAATGATGTATTCATAGAATCCTGCTATCAGAGTACCCAACAGGGTTTACCCAATCTACACCTACAACTGGGACACAATCAGTTCAAGTATAGTCAAGCCAACTCTATAATACTGAGTCCCGCTCTCAATCTGCAGGGTAGAATCGAATTCAATATGTTTCGTTTTGGCTCCTATGGCTGTATATACATCAACAATGACTACATCTATCCGGAATTTAACTATTTGCCGGTAAAGTTGTTGATACTAAACAATTACTTCATGCGAAATAGCGGGGTGCATGTGGTATCTCTGGCCCTGTCGCCCTATAGTCGTGCCGAGGTGCAGTATATACTATTTAGCCGGAACTTTGTGCGTGGAAACAACATTACGGAAGCCTTTGGACCCTTGATAGCCGGCAGTGAGGGTAGCGATGGTGCGGGCAGACTTAATCCACGCTCCCGGGTGGCTGCACCCGTGGTGGTGGGTTCCAGTAATATTGACATTTATCGAAATATTCTACACAATTTGGACTCGGCCTATGAATTGGGCTCTCAACTGGCGGATCAAAGTAAAATCATAAATGCCACCTGCAATTGGCTGGGCCACACGGATGAGAATCGTATCTATGCACGTCTATTTCATCGCAACGATCGCTATAATCTGGCCAAGATTAACTATATACCCTATTTGTTGCACAGCTCGAATCCGGGTTCCACGGCCATGATTACAGTGAGTACGGTGGTGCCGCGTTTCTTTCACGAGGGCAGCGATGTCATAGGCGGTGAGGTGGATGGTCAGGATATGGTGCCAGCGGGCACGTATACAGTGACCAAGGATATTAACATCAGACCGGGTGGCAAATTGATACTACAACCGGGAACCACTCTAAGATTTGAGCCCAGTGTGGGCATGATGGTGGCGGGTAAACTGGAGGCACGTGGCCGTAGACCCGATGATATACTCTTTACCCTCAAAAGGGAAACTATTATCAATGAGCAGAATGATACGGAAACTTTGGATTTGGACAGTGAAACGGAGGCCATAGACATGGAGACTGAAATAATGCCGGCAGAGGGTTTACTGCCACGCCTACCCGTGCGTTTGGTGGGCGGTGCTGGCAGTCACGAAGGACGTTTACAATTGTATGTGAAGGGACGCTGGGGTACGGTGTGTGACTATGGTTGGAATGTGCTGAATGCGGCTTTGGTGTGTCATCAATTGGGTTATTCCCTAAACCCACAGGACTGGCGTCTGCTGCGCTCTCAACTGCCACAGGCAGGCACCTCGGAGGATGTGTTGATGACCAATGTTTTGTGTACACCACATGATCGTGACATTACCAAATGTCGTGCGGAATATGAATTTGAGAATACCTGCACGCATGATTACGATGTGGGTATACGTTGCTATGAGGGAGCCTGGGCAGGAGTACGCTTCTCCATGCTGGCGGAACGTGCTGATCTGCAGTATGTTACGGTGGAGAAGGCGGGTCTGTATGACTATACCACCAATGCCTTTAGACCGGCCGTACAAATGGATCATGCACGACATAATCTGGAGAATGTGCGCATTGTTAACAATCTACAAGATGGTCTGGGTGTCATCTATGCGGACATCTATGCCGGCAAATCGGTGAATAATATTAAAAACTCTGAATTCTCGGGTAATCGTGGCAGCGGCATTAGCCTGAAACAGCTGGACTTTCGCATCTCGGGTTCGATTATTAAAGACAATCTAGGCAGTGGCATTTCGCATGATGCGGTCATCTCGGCCATGGATCAAAAGGAAATCGGTAATTGGTTTAATATGGCACGCGATTTTAATGCCTACGATACCGACTATGATCCCTATGTTCTGCCCCATGATATCTCCAACATAGATTTGGGCACCTTTGAGCATAAGTATGTGCGCACCGAAGAGCTATTGGGTCAGTCCATTACACGTAAGATTATAGTACAATGTCCGGCTGGCTATGTCATTGGTATACAGCTCTTGAATCCCATACATAATCTGTCTACGGAAAGTATTAGCATACTAAATGCACGTACGGAGAATATACGCAGTGATTTGTGGCAAGTGAAACGTGATTTGAATGTGTTTCCCGTGACGAGCAGTAGTTATGGTTTGATCATCTACTATGAGAGTGGTTTACAGGCTCTGGGAGGAGCTGTGCTGATGCTGAGTACGGTGACGGCTCCGGTACAAAATATACGTAATCGTATAGTAAGTGGTCCCGTACCCACACTTACCATCAGATCTACCAAAATACAAAAGAATCTAAGAGGTATTAGTTGCTTTTACTACAATCGTTATATAGGCGATAATGAGGAGTTGTATCTGCGCAAGACTAATGAGTCATTGAAGTTGATCAACTCGGAGTTGAGTTATAATACACGTGAGGCCATACTCATCAAGTCACCCTTTTGGGATATCATCTCTAGTAATCTGTCGGAAATTACACTACATCTCAACTCTACGCTGATAGCACAAAACGGTTTGGGCATACGTCAAAGATCCAAGGATTTACGTTCATCCAACAATCTGTTTCACTATGTCATACAGGACTCTACCATAGAACATAATACTCATGGTGGTTTTCAGGTGGCCTTACCCTATGTCTGGCAATATAATGAAAACTTTACACACTCCATTTACTTTGGCAACAGCACCTGGCAAAGGAATAAGGACTTCCAGATCTATGTGCAAGGACATTATGCTGTCTTCAATATCAGTTCGAATGTTTTCCGTGAGAATAATTGCCCCAACTCGTTGATAGCTTTGGATGGCATGGAGAAACGGTTGAGGTTCGATAACAATCGCTTTGAGTCGAATAATGCCAAGTTTGTGTTACTCTTCAAGGCGGACAGCCTGAGTGAGATCATAGGACAAGTACCGGCCAGCATAGAGTATAATTCGTTCAAACAGAACAGCATTGTCACCCATTTGGCCAGCTATCGACACTATTTCAAGGCCGCACGTCGTCAGCGTAAACATTATCAGCTACCCTCGGCCGTCATACGATTGGATGGTGTTCAAAATGTACGGCTATATAGAAATCTGTTGGCCGACAATGAGATGGATTATAGTCTGGTGGCTGGCGTGAAATCGGCCAGATTGAATAACTATTTTGAGGCACGGGAGAACTGGTGGGGCTCGAAAGATGCCTCGTATATAGAATCGCGCATCTTTGACTTTGATAACTGGAATGATCATGCGGATGTGATATATCAACCGTTTTTGATAGAAGATAGTTTCGATTCCAGTGTTTCGGTGGTCGCTGCATTCGATGCCGATCAAGAGGTAGATCTGGCTAGCTATAGAGGAGGACGTGTCTATAGAGATTTGATTTTGAAAAAACAGTCACAGCCTTACTATATTAACTCCGATATCACCGTCATGCCGGGTCAAACATTAACCATACAACATGGTGTTACCCTGGAATTTGAACCCAATGTGGGTATACTGGTGTTGGGTACGCTCATAGCAACGGGTTATAAAGAGTCACCCATTGTCATGCGACCCTTTAGAAATGTGACACGTGAAGCTTTGATGTCAGGAGCAGCAGCAACTCCTCCACGTAAGAGAGCCTTGGAAGACATGAGCGCCGCCTTGACGGACTTTGACTCCATACGTCTGTGCACCAGTTCACAGAATTGCACCGGCGAAGCGGATGGTCTGTTTGGTTTAAATGAGGGCTTCTTGGAGTACTTCAACCATACCACCCTGCAGTGGGTGCCCATTTGTGATGGTCGTTTTACGGAACGTAATGCTCAGGTTGTATGCCGTGAGCTAGGATTTGATCCTTTGAATGTTTACTATGGTCATGATCGTCGCATTGAGTTCCACACCAACTCTTTGACACGCATCTGGTCCTGGGTACAGCCCTTGGAGTGTCGCGGGGATGAGGAACGCATGGAGGATTGTGCGGAACGTCTAAATGGTCAACTCTATGGTCATCGTCATGAATGCAAATGGGATGATGTCTTTGTGTTTGTCAGCTGCAATGGCCTGGCCGATGATGAGGTCTTTTGGGGTGGCATACGTTTTGCCAACTCCAAATTTGAGGAGATTCAGTATGAGCATCGTTTGCATAACACCCGCTCGCATGGTCAGCTATCCCAGCGTGAAAGTCAACTGGAATTTGTGCTCATACAACAGGCGGGTATCCTACATAATCACAAGTCTGCCGCCATTCAGGCCATACACAAGAATCCTTCCATTACCTCCGTTACCATTGAAAACTCTGCCAATCATGGCATCAATCTCATCGCTCCCAGTGGTAAACTCAATCTGAATCATTTGAATATTAATAAAACCCTGGGTACTGGCATCAGCATTGTTTCACTCACTGGAGAGGGTCGTGACAGTGATGAGTCCAGTTTTAGTCCTTTAAAGAAACTGGATTTGCCCTATAAACTGTTCTCCTTGGTGGATATCTGTGATCCGCAGAAAGTTTTGACCATTGAGGAACGCATGTTGGTCTACTATAAATATGACAACAATCCTGTCAACTGTGTGAAAATCTTTACCTCCGCTTTTCGAGCCAAGCCCATAGGTTTTCGCCTACTGCAATCCAATCTGTTCAATCACTCGAAATTGTATGGCCGCACGGACTTTATCAAGCTGTACGATGGCGATATCTATAATGTGACGGCCACCTATTTGGGTAAAATTGAATCCGATACGGATAATCAACGTTCGTTCTTCAAGACGAAAGGACCTACCATGAGTTTGCAGCTGGTGGCGAGTGGTGCTCCCGAAACGCATGGTTTTATAGCCGAAGTGGTGACTGTACCCATTTCTACACTGGGACAATGTAAGTTGGGTTAAACTTAAAATTGAGATGTTGAACTAATTGGAGTTTTTCCTTCAGATCGCGATGCTTTGCACAATATAACAGATAGCCATATCTCGGGTGCTGTAAAGGGTGCCATTAACTATGCTTCGGCGGGTGAGGTGACCCCAACTCTGACGCTCATAGGCAATCGTATTGAGAAGAATTGCCGTCAATTATATGGTAACTTCTCCACCTGCGCCTCAGCTCTTTATTTGGATGTGCAAAACATGAATTCGCTGTACTTTATGGTAAGCTGGATATTTTGAGAATAGTGCATAAAATATCTTGGTAAACTTTCTCCCATTTACTTTTCTTCTAGAACAACCTGTTGTTAGAAAATCAAGGTGGTCTGCGCATACGAGCTGATTCCCGTGGTACTGCCACCTCTTTACGTGGTTTTGTCCATCACAATCTGTTCATGCGTAATCGAAATCGTCCTGCTCTCTTTGTCGAGGGACGACAATCTTCACCCTATCAAGAAGTGGAACTCTATCGAAATTACTTTGCTCAGAATATGGCCGGCTATGAGGATGTGATAAGACTTTGTCAGGTTGTGTCCAATTTTAGTTACAATTATGTGCACAGCAATATGGGTGGACGCATTATGGAAGTTTCTGGCTTTGAGAAGGTGCGTCTTCAGATCTATCAGACGACAGCTCATAATGGATTTTATAGGTAAGTTGCATGCTTACACATTTTGCAAAGAAGATCTTAATTAATCGGTGATGTTTTGTTCCAGGAACTTTGCCACAAATTGGATGTCCAGAGCCACCATTGTGGCCGGTACTGCGGGTCAACAATATGTGGATAATATTTTCGAAAACTATGAGAATGACTATGAACTGCTGACAGTCAATAATTCCATGTAAATATGACAAGAAATGAAAAATCACAAAATTGTGAAAGCATTCCTAAAAATAGTAGAATAATTTAAATTCCCTTAAAATCAACCAACTTTCATTTTGTATATATTTTTCAAGAAATTTGCTTAAGATAGTCAATTTGTGAATTTTACTTTAATTTATAGATTTCTGTTTAAAAACCTAATCTAAACTTGACTTTCCTACTTTTATTAGCGAATGTATAAACAAAGCTTACTGATATCCCACTCTCTTTTCGTCCTCTTTTCCCCACTTTCTCTTTCAACTTGTAGTTTGAGCTTTGACTATGAGAACAGGTAAGATCTAAATCTGTAAAAACTCTTTAAAAAATATTTTCTTACACTATTTTTGATGTATATTCAATCCTTTAGGACCTTTGAAACCTGGAGTTCGAAAATAGATGCACGACACAATTACTGGAGCTACAACAATACCATTTCGGTACAGTCACGCATCAGAGATAAATCGGGTACGATTTTTATATATTTATCATATTATATTATTTATTTTAACTATTTCCATGGTTATACATAGATGATCCCATGCTGCTGGAAGTCTTGGCAGTGCCTTTCCAAATGAATAATGAAACCATATTGGATGGTAAATGTCCACCTGGTTGGGCTTTAGTGCACGATACCTGTTTCATCTATGTGGGAGCGCCTATGACTTTCCACGAAGCACGAGAGTTCTGTCGCTCGGAAAACTCAACGATGCCTTTTATAAGAACAGATAAGCTTACACTATGGAAGTATTTGCAAAGTCAGATGAGACATTTGAAATATCCCGAAAAAGTTTGGATACAGGACTACAATCATATAGAACGCTGTACGAGTTTTGTATTTGGTGAAATTGATGTGGAGGATTGTGCCAAAGAAAGGGGTTTCATTTGTGAAATGGATCCTAGGGTAAGTGGAAGGGTGGGAGAATTATTATAAAAGGGTTTGAACTTTATATTTCTAGTGTTATATTTTTTGTGAGAAAAACTTTTTTGTTTTCCATGGAAACGCCTTCAAACTTTATATTTCTTAGTTTGCTATGCTCTTCCATGATTTTAATAAGTTTGGTCGATATCGGACATTTATATAGTATAGCTGTCATACAAAAGTAAGGTCTAAAATGTAGTCTTAGATGGAAAAACTGTTTTGTTTTCAATGGAATCGTCTTTAAAATTGTCATTTTGTTATATGGTATGCTTTCACACAATTCTACAACCTTTGGACTCTAGCATATAGCTGTCATAGAAGTTATCGGTCGAAAAACAAGTTCTAGTGAGAAAAACTTTTCTGTTTTTAATAGAAACGCCTTCCAACTTTGTTTTTCTTAGTTTGCTATGCTTTCCCATAATTTTACTAAGTTTGCTAGAAATCGGACTTCTATATAGTACAGCTTTCATAGAAAAGTAGAGTCTAAAAAGTGGTCTTACTGAGAAAAACTTTTTTGTTTTTAGTGAAAACGCCTCCAAACTTGCTATTTCTTAGATTGCATTGTTTTTCCAAGATTTTACGAAGTTTGGTCGGAATCGCACATATTCACAGTATATCTCTCATACAAAAGTCAAGCCGGAAAAGTAGTCTTAGTGAGAAAAACTTTTTTGTTTTCAATCAAAACGCCGCCAAACTGTATACTTCTTTGTTTGCTATGCTTTCCCATAAATTTACTTAGTTTGGTCGAAATCGAACATCTATATAGTACAGCTGTCATACATAAGTCGACCCTGAAAAGTAGTCTTAGTGAGAAAAACTTCTTTGTTTTCAATGGAATCGACTCCAAAGTTCTTACAAGTTAGTTTGTTAGATATCACAAATTTTTGGCGAAATCAGACATCTATAGAGTATAGCTCTCAAGGTAAGGTGCGGAAAGTAAAAACTTAACTTCAACTTAAAAACTTAACTTTTGCATGATAAACAAAACTAATCGCTATATTTTCTTTTACTTTTACAGGTCATCATTGATCCCTTGTCCTGGAGTGCGGATATCTTTGCCATTAGTATTATTTCCGCCTTTGTTTTGGCCATTATTTTATTAATTTTGGTTGCCTTCTGTTGGTTTGCCAAGTCCAAACATCGTCATGTGCAGCGTTTACAGAGACGTAATAGCATACGGCAGAGCTTAAGAAGTCTGAACAGCATAGATCCTCAGGGATCCTTGAGAAGAAGGCCAAATTATGTATGATTTTGTTAAGTTTTCATCCTTAAATTTGTGTTAATTTTGTGTTATTACTTTTTCCCTCCATTTATTTTTTAATTTGTAGAACATGTCCAGTAATGGCACTTTATCCAAAAGCCAGGACTATAAACAAATGGTGGCCAATGGTTCCATCGACTCGATGGACAAGAGTGTCTTAAGCTCTGAGGCGGGCAGCTTTGAGGGTTATGAACAGAAGACGCACTATAATGAATATGTCAATCAGAATGCCCTGAGACCAGCAGGACAAGCCGAACCACCTGCCAAGGTGGCCACCATCTCCAAGGCTAGTGGACATCGGGCACGTGCCGCTGCAGCGGCCTTGGAACCCGATGTCTTTGAGTTGAGCTATCGCAATGAAGGTTTTCGTGATAACTCCACCTATGGTGGGGGCACCCGAGCGAATTCTTTAAGCACCAGTGTGGCGGAGGACACACCCATTATACATCACACGGATGGCGAAATCGAAGAGGCTGGCTCGGATTATTATGGCAATGCCAGTACTTTGCCCCTGCATACCGAAGGTACAGGCGGCAGCAGTAGCCAGGCGGGCGCAGTGCGTGGCCGGCGAGGACAGCCTGGTCTGGCGTTTCTCAGCGAATTGAAGCAAAATTTGCCCGAATATCAGCGCAGCTCACACAGCAGCTTTATGCCGCAGCGCAGCAGTGGCGAATCTCTGCCCTTCGATCAAAAACTAGATCAATTCAATTACTCCAACGAGTCGTCGCTATATCGTCCTGCTCCAGCGGCCCCCCAACCGGCCGATATGCGTCGTCCGGACTCGTATTACACAGCCGTACGTAGTAGTAAGGCACCCGCATCACATTATCGTACTCCCAGGCCATTGGCCCAGCCACCGGCTGCACCCACACCTTCATCACGCCCAAAGACTGTCTATCAGGAGGCCTCCGCTTCGCCCTCCCTGACCCCCTCACCACAGATCCTAAGCAATCCCTATCATCGCTCCAAATCGGAGGCTTTGCTGGAGACCGACTTTGATAACGAAAACGGTGAGGGGGGACTGCAACCGCTGCAGACAAACGGACGCAGTCACAGTCAGCCTCTGGAGACGGCCATGTAATGGTCCCTTTTCACTTCCGCTGCTTAGAGTTAGATTAAGTTTTCCAATACTTTTTTTACAAAAAAAAATCGAGATTATGTTTAACCGACGAACGCCCCACAAGTTGTTTTTCTTTCTTGTTAGTGTAAAACTTGAAGCATTCCATCCATTAGTTTTAGCCAAAACGAACGCAAAAAAGAAAACGAATTAGTATTAAAATTGTTGTATATAAATTAAATATAGCTATTTGAGAAATAAACAAATAATATTATAGAATAAAAATGAAATAATCATGCATCAAGCTTAAAGTAAGTGCGATACACCAATTGAAGAAGCGAAAAAAGAGAGAAGGCCTCTCTCACCAATACAGTGAGATATACATACACACTTGCACTTATGCAGCCATAAAATTCCCTACCAGTTAAAGCATTGCTGACATGAGAGGACATCTATAGATTTGCATTTGATATTTCAATTTGCCTATAATTCAAGAACTCAGACAACAAGAAACAGTGGATGGAGGTGATTCTAAATGATTTTCGTATCTTCTTCTTCTTCTATTCCAATCCCTAGGTGGGACATAGGGCATCAAATGATTTTGATTTTCGTATACTGAATACGAAAGGTCACGAAAGCCCGATGGCCTATCGCATCTGGATTTATGGTGATTTAAGCTTAAATTTGTTTTTATGGTCGTTTTATGGACATAATGTTGGTTTGTTTTGGCTTACTTTGATATTATCGAAAAGTACTATTTCTCAGATTTAAAATACTCTTTCCCTTATATTTTTGAAATTTTTTTAAGCGAAGATACACCATTATATATACATGAGTTCACATCGAGCAAATTTTGTGATATTTCATCTCCAAAAAAAATTGCAAAAATATTTGGAATGGCTTATTTTAAAGCTTAGGAATTATACTTTACGATAATATTAAAGAGAGTTGAAAAAACAGTATGGGATTCCTACAGAACGTGTCCAAAAAGTGTAAGAATAGGTATTTAAGGTAAAGTTGCGGTTTAAATTAGTATTAAGTTCGAATGGGTTCAGGAAACAGTTTCGTGTCAAAATCTGGTACTCCACTCACGTACTTTTGAATCGTAATTCAAAAAGTAACCGCCCGTTCGCGCCTAACAGCACTTTGTCGTTCCACACGTACGGTAAAAGTTCGTCACGAAATACCCACAGCCGAACTATCGCTGATTTGACACCACTAAGAAATCACAAACCGCGCTCAGTTGTTGTTGCTCTTGCTCCGGTCGAAATGGTGAAACAATTATTGAAATAGCCACAATACATAACGAAGGCCGGAACTGTTAGTTATGGCTGGCCAAAGTAGAACACTTTCTAATGCTTCTTTTCGATGCCTTCGGGGTGCCAAGTAGTTTATTAACACAAACAACGTAAGTGTACAACAATTCCATGACGTGTCGGACCGAGTGTGAGAGTCTGTGTGGGCTTGACATTGAAAAGTTAATTGCATTAGGCGCATGCAGAAATGTTTATTGGGTTGTCTGTTTTATGCAAGGCACGCACAAACAACCAGAGAGAAGGAGGAGTGGGAGAGAGCGTAATCAGCATCCCAATAGTCTGCATTTTGGCGTAAAATCGCTTACAACAGCAACAATTTACACACAAACACAATCAGAGAGAACAACGTCAGGCGTGCGCTGCTGCTGCTCTCTTTCATGAATTCTCCAAAATGCTTTTGCTGTTGCAGCGCTGCTTTTGGCTTTGCTTTGCTGCTGCTGCTAATATTGTAGTAAAAGAGTCGCCCAGTACAAGTCCAGCCATTCATATTCGTACTACGCTGGCGGAGTGTAAAAACTTTTTACGACATTAAGGATATTCAAAAAGAAGAGAAAAAAAAATAAAACAGTGACTACAAAACTACAAAAAGTTTGCAAATTAATTCGAAATATTTAAATACTAGACCCAGTTTTGGTTAATCTCTAGTTGCAACAGCAAGTAAGTGGCTTCAAGTGTTTCTTGGGAAATTTGTTTGTTCACATTTTTTGCCATTTCTCCTTGGCGGAGTTGCAAAAGTGCTAAATTTAGACCTAAAGCAAGGCTGCAGCACGCAGTCGCCTTTTTGCCTCCCACACACACCAAACAGAGCAGAAAAAAAAAATTGTGTTGGAAATTGTCGCCACATGCATACATATGTACGTCAGACGCGCGCGCTCTCTTGCTGTGCCAGTGTGTGTGTGAGGTATGAATGGAACAAAAGTACGAATCAATAGTCAGACTTGTTCGAAGTGTGTGGGGAGGGGGGGAGTGTGGGGAAATAACTTCGGTTGCGTTCGTAGTATTTTCCGCGTAAATTATTTGCAAAAATATTTCAATGTGCTGGAAAAGTCTGGTTTTCACATGTGAATGTAGTTACATTATGTACAAAATTTCTCATTGCAACGAGTTTCGCACGCTTCGTATGGTTTTTTTTTTCGGCCCCCATATTACTACATTGCCTGCCACAACCTGCCCGTTGTTGCTGCTGCTGCTGCTGCTTCTTCTTCTGCCCATAAATACTATGTACTACGCGATACGCTGCTGCTGCACGACCAACGACGCGTTGGCAGTGTTGTCAACTGTGGAGGCTCAAAAATGGCTAAATGTTTTGAGAGTCAAAGTTTAATTCAAAAAAGCTAAAGAGACGTTGCCAATATTTGACTGTTATTTGTAAGACAGCATAACTGATCCGAAAAGCTTTTACTAAAAACTTGTAAAACATTTTTCAACATATCTACAATAGCAGCTTCCGGCTTCCGGAATTCCACTTCACAAAACAGCTAGATCTGGTGGGAAAATGGCTAAGCTGGCAACGCTGCCCTTTGGCACGAGTTGCTTCGCGCATGTCCACACGATGCTCAACCCACTTCCCCTTCCACCACTCATGCTCCTCCTCCTCGCCCTCATTCATCCAGTCCGCAGCGTTAAAAGCTCCCACACGGACATCACCGAGTGTAAATGTAGTTAGTGCACTTTGCAGTGCTTTGAGAGTTGCCAGATTGGTGGGGGGCACAAATAAATATGTAGAAATTGTAGGAATTTATTTTCTAACCATTGTTAAAAGGTGATCTATATTTACGCTTAAGAAATTGATTTGATGTTTACTTAAAACAAGTACAAAAGCTTTGAAAAAATCCCAGAATTCTTGTGTTAGTCCGAAAAATCTTTATTCTAGAACCAACTTCTACTTGGAAATAATTAACTCTTTAGATCTGTAGTATGATGGAGTCGAAGACTCATGGTTCACCTTAATAACTTTAATATAATTACATAGTCATCTCTTTCACGCCTACACCCAGATATAAGACTACTCTGTATAAGAACTGTAAGGAGAATGCCCCAAGAGATGCTACTAGTTTATTCCATCGTGAACCTTTGTACCAAGTGGACATTAAAAAAAACGAATTCAAAAAGAGATTAAACTAAACTATAGCCTCATCTTTACTTGGCTTAAGAATATCTGGGATCGACCTGCTTCTGACTGAAAAGTGCTTGGATATCTACATTTTGTTGTAATTCAGTATTCACAATTCCAAACCAAATGTCAATTTAAATAGATTTACTCCAATTCTTCAAAGTATTCTCGAGGGTTCTATGAAACAAACAACATACATTCCTTTAAGAATGAAAAAGGTTAAAAAGTTACTTAAAAATCGGCTAAGTTGAGAAAAAGGAGGAGGAAGGAGGGATATTTCAATCCTACGGACACCAGTACAATTCCAATACACGATTTGACGAGTTTTAAGATTCATCCTTCAAAAAACCGAAATCTTCTTAGGATCATTTTAGTGAAAAAAACCAAAATTATATTAAGTTTCCTGTAGAAAATGTTTTTGAAATTTTACAATTTCTTAAGAGTCGTTTTTAACCCGTATTCTGATCAGTATTCGAGTCATTTGCAAGTCTTTTTCATTTCGTGATGTGTGGTTTGTGGGTTGTGTTGTTTCAGAGACCCGTAAAGTTCGTTAATTTCTAAAAGTACCTTTTTTAAATGAAAATTAGCAATTTAAAAATAAAACAAAAAATTTTATAAAAAAAAATATGTTTGCCTCGTGAGGCCTAAAAAAATATAAACCATTCAGTGTAAAATCCCTGCTTTCATTTCCCACCCATCTGGCAACTTTGTTGCTTGCGCTGCATTTCGCCTACCCACACACTTCCACAATCAAACACTCACACACAAACACGCAGTAATTGCAAGTGAGAAGAGCGTTTGGAGGCAGAGCTCCAACGCTGGTGCGCAGAGATTTGCTGCTGCTTTTTGCCCCACACATTGTGACCATAATTTTGTCAGTTTGAGCGCAGCACTAGCCGGTGACGGGTGACGATGATAGTAATACGTAGTAGTAACTAAAATCCCAGCGGGGAGAGCCGAAGCCAAAAACTCTGTTGTAACCATCGACTCGAATTGGTCAAGTGTGGAAAGCCATTATTAAGAGCACACCAAGCATCGAAGAAGTGATCAGCTAATCAAATAGAAGACATTTAACTTTTCCTAAACACGACACACACACGTTGTTGTGTCCGTGTCCTGTGTCTGTGTTCCCGTCGTCTGGCTTCCGTTATATGAAAATCAATAATTCCGTGCTGTATAAGTTACGGCGAAAGGTGCGCGAACACGCTCGGAACTCGACTCAGGCGTTCGGCTCTCGTGCTACTGCTTCGGGTGGGAGGCTCGGTGCACGAAACGTGATTGAAATTTTTGCACAAAAAGGAACAAGCGCTTACACGCTTAGCGTAGGCGTCAGCCGAGAGAGAGTGAGAGAGAGAGCGGGAGTGAGTGAGTGCGGTGTGCTCTCGCGTAAATCAGGAAGCAAAAATAACAAACAAAAATACAAAAGTGGGGGGGCAGGATGGAATAAATAGAAACGACGTACAAAACGTAACAGCACAAAAAGTAGTGTAGTATGTAGTAATATTGTAGTAGGCAAGAGGCAAGGCAAAGAAGAAACTGGAAGAGAGAGGCAAACGCATGCCGCAGTCGACGTCGCCATTGCCCTCTGCCAGCGTTGACGTTGACGTTGTCGTCGTAGTAAGTTTTGCTTCCTGCCGCTGCCTCGCTCTGTTGTTGTGGGTGCAGGTCGCGTAAACAAGCGAGTGTGCGTCGCTCTCCACATGCATATACATATGTATGTATGTGAGTGTGTGTATTTGTAACGTGTGTGGAATGTAGGCACGAAAAAAAATCATGATAAAGTTTGTCAGGCACAAAAATCGCGAGAATTCATTAAAGGCATCGAAAAATTTTCTACGTAAAAAGGTGCGAAACGGAAAACTGAGATCCGCATGAAAAATTTGATCGGAAATTGAAAATGAAAATTTTATTGCAGCGTGAATCGAATGACTCTGGCACCGAATCTGATGGTGAACTCCTCGATGTGGAAAACAAACGTCACTTAGACGTGGATATGGAAACTAGTGAGTATATAAAGTAAAGCTAAGGAAGTTGACTTATCTTTTAAGTTCGTTTCAAATTTTGAATTGTTTGATTGGGAATTGTGACTTATAAGATTATTTAGATTGGTCTCGAGTTGTACCGGTTCCACTGAGCATACACTTTCGTTAGTAAAGAGTAAATAACAGTCCTTCTTCGGACAGTTGATTTGAGCTAACTTTTTTTTGGTACAAAAGTTGGCTTCAAGGGCTATTACCATTTTTGATTTCGATTAAATTACAGAAAATCTTAATTAAAATGCTGAACCGAAAACTGGAAATCAAAACGGTTAGGTTCATTTAAGTTCACTGACGACTTTTAAGACGTAAAAATTTTGGGAATTTTAACACCATGCTTTAAGGGGCGTTAAAACTTCAGATAGGGCAAAATTAAAGGCTATCTAAGAACAGATATTCGGTTTAAAACGTTTTGACGACTTGCTTGCTTTCAAAAGATTGAAAAAAGTAACTATCCGCACTGATTAAGGGGAAAATATACGGGACTTTATACTTCAAATGGGCGAATTTACGGAAGATCCTTTGGCAGAAACATGATATTGCTAACTTATTGGACTGACTTACCTTTGAAAGTCGGGGAAAAATAAACACTTTTCAAACAGATTTAAGCAAAATTCAGATCGTTATCCTTAGGCAAAGCTTCAAGTGTTAGGATTCGGTAGAATTAGATCCTAGCACAGAAATAAGTATTATTGTTTCGTACTGTCGTTGTACTTAAGTTCGGGCCCTGAATGTTGAGATCTGAAAGAATTTCGGCCGATCCAAGAACTTAAATATATTTAGGAATTTAAACTGCCCTACGTTTCTACGAAAGTTTGGACAATATTAATTTTTATCGCAGGTTCTGCGAAAACGAAAACAGGCGTCCAATTAATAAATAAATATATAATTAAACTAAAAGTTTCTCACTGAAGCGAATCGAAACCGCAGCTCAGTTGACTTCAAAAACCATGCAAGAAACCGAACCTGCGGTTCAAGAACTCTGTAAACCACTGAACCGAATCAGGCATGTCATAGGCAGCGGACAATTGTTTATTTATGTAGATCACCCACTTGACATCGAAACTCTTCAATTCTTTTTGATTTTATAATTATTTTCCTTAGGTTTGAGTTCCTGCACGGATGCAAACTCACCAACTAACTCTACTGCATGCTCCTCCGAGTCATTTGCTGCCATTCCTGCTGCTGTTGCTGCTGCTGCAATGATGTGTCATCATCAGACAACATCTGCATCATCCAGCGCCCATCTCATGTACGATCAGCATAGCTCCGAGGAGGAATTGGAAGTGATCAATGGGCCATCAGCAGTGGCGGCAGCAGCGGCGGCGGCATCATCATCAGGTGGTGGCGGGGCGACGGGTTCGTGTGCATCACGTCTATCGAATCGAGGATGTAACTCCTCGCTGGATACCGAAGCGCCAACCACATCGAACTCGAAACGTTCGAGCTCAACGCTAATGGTGGAGAATCGCAAACGTTCGTTGGCCCATAGTTCCGATGATGAGGTGAGTACTGAATGGTCGGGGGGTGGGTAATTCTTTAGTATACGAGACTTCACTCAAAAAAAATTCGAATAATAGAATCCAAATAAGACTTAAGAATATCTTCGCCATATATTTTCTGGTATTCCTGTATTATTTCTTTCTTTTTGATAAATCGGAACATTTTCATAGCCGTTTACATTAAATTTTCCCGCCTAGTGTAAGACTCGGTCATTCAGAACCGTCAGGATAACTAAAGAAGACGCTAGGAATGTGGTCATACCGTTCAGGTTCATCTTTCATACCCTAAATAGATCGGTTTGCAGTAGTTTGAACCGAACCGGTTTGGTTAAAAACCGGTTTGCAGTCCTGATTATGACAACGTGTCGTATGTGTAATATCGTTTTTTGTGCCTTGTGGCATGCTGAAATGGGAATCCTTACTGAGCACTGACAAGGTATGTAAAGGAAGTTTATGTGCCGTATTTCCTCTCGGTGGACTCTTTGTAGACTTCTTAATGGTTTTTTTCGAGTGAAGCCTCCCCTGGTATACTTAAGACTTACCCATAAGGTAAAAAATCCAGATCAAATTCATCAAATTTTTGCTTTTTATCCCCACAGCTGCGCAACTCCTTGGAGCCCATATTGACGCCCGTGAATTTTCGCACTTCGCCGCCATTGGAGGCATTCAAGCCAAATCGTAGCCATATGATGTTCCGCTCCACAACGCCACTGATATTATCGGAGGCCCGATGTGGCATCGAAAATATTAAATTATGTGATAATAGTGTAAACGAGGAGAATGGTGGCAAAGTGTTGGCGGCAGTTGGTGGCGATGAGAACGAACCGAATAGCAGCACAGCCAGCAGCAGCACAAGTGTGATCAAGGCCAGCTCCCTGAAGATGAGCAACAGCAGTCATCACATCTATCAGCCGCAGCCCAAATATAGTTTCCATTACAATAGCTCGCGCAGCAGTCCGGCCAGTACAACGGGCCTGGACAATATGGAGGTGCGTTCGGTTAGTCCACCAGCGAAATTATTCCATTGCGCCATTTCACCGAGGCGGCGTCCCAGCAATAATGCGGGAAATGCTGCTGCCGCTGCTGCTGCAACCACAACGACACACAATGCTGCCCAGCGACCGCACAGGCCGTGTTTAGATTTTGATAAAATGCAGCAAGTGAGTCTCTAATGCTAAGGCAAATGGAGCAAATCAAAGACTTTTTATACAAACAACAACAACAACAACAACAACCATAAAACTGCAGAACCGAACAAGATCACGCCCCCCGTATCCCCATCCCCCACCCCCTTCCCCCTATAAACAGCAAAAACAAAAAAAAACCAGAAGAAGAAAAAACCAAAATATCATCAAATCAAATTAAATAAAAATTAATTCAAATTTTAAAAAATGCAAGAAGAAACTTACAATAGAAGCAGCTATTTTTTCACCATTTTAAAGTCAGGTGGCAGGCGCAGTCGCAGGTGGCAGTGTAAAGCGAGATTTAAGATTTAGATTGTAAACGGAGTGTAAATATTGTATTTGTGTGGTGAACGAATTGGCTTTTTGGAACAAAAATGGGCCGCAAAGTATTTTAATTTTTTTAAAACAAAAAAAAAAAAAACAGAATATATATATTATACTTGGTGATGTATGTATGTAGTAGACACTGGAAGACTCAAACTTTAAGAGACAAAACAAATTATATTTCTATATAACAACAAAACAAAAACAACAATTGGATTAACAACTGTGAGCGGTTTGTGGGAGCAGCAGTAGCAGCAGGAGAAGGAGCAGCAGCAGGAGCATTAAAAAAAATAGCGTAGCAAACACTTGGGACGTATGTGAAGCAACAATAGCAACCTAATAATCACTTTTTGTATTAAAAAAAAAACAGCAGGAAAAACCGAAAACAACACACAGACACCACACACATCAAAACACTGAAAATCAGTTGAGAAAATTTGTGTTTAATATTTACCAATAGGAATTCCATTTAATGAAACAGGGGCAAGGCGTTCGGAGGAGCACAGTTTTGTGGGTAGAGCGGTTTACGGCAAAGTTAAACAACCGATTAGGTTTAGCAAGAGACTTTTGTATCAGTGATTCTTGTATAGTTTTTAATCAGAAACATTTCTGTTTCCCTTTCTCGAATTTCCGAATCTTTTAGAAAACAATTCTGTATTGAAATGTACAACTTTTAGATTCACAACTGTTTAAGGCTAAGATGTATGAATTCAGTATATTTTTTGGGGTTCGCACCTTGATTACCATTCCAAAGAAGCACAAATCTATTGAAATTTTTGAGATATAGAATCAACTTTCTCAATCTCAGCTTTAAAATAGCTAACTCGTTAAGCACATGAATCGAAACGAATCGTTTTCGTTTGGAATTCACGAAAGATTTTGTTATATTGGTTCTTGATTGGGTAACCGCTGTTTATAGACTACCAAAACCAAATGAATTTGACTGTGGAAACTACATAGAATATTGGAAAATGATATTGTTTGATAAAACGACAATTTTCATTAATAACAAGAAGCTTTCAAACTAAATTTTGTTAATATCGTATCGATAATTCGATTTATCAAAGTTTTTGTTACAGGATATGCTCTATTCCAAGTAAATATCGATACTTCTTTAATCAGAATCAAATAGTTCTCGATTTATCTTTATACTGGAAGCCCATCTTGAAATATGACTGGTGTGTTTCAGTGATTCGTGAATATTTAAAAATACCCCTTGAATGATTTCGCATATCTATTTGGACTGGATATGCCTCAAAGCTTAACTGGCATTCTGATTTGATTTCCAAACAGTTTGGGTGTTTGTTTGTTTGGCTCAGAAATGAGCGAAAAACATATCACACTGCAGAAAGAGATGTCATTATAAGCTGCAAGGCTAGCCAAATGGAGAGAACATATAAATGTGCTTGTGTTGGTGAGCACACAATCCGTTTACATGCTCAATCAGCCGACTGTCGCTCAAATGCACGATGACTTTGTCGATGGATTGAATAAATGTACAAAACACATGTTAGATCATCGGTTCTTACTCAACCACTCGATAACTTGTGGCCGGCAAAAAGCTGATTTTATTTAGCTTTTATATATGTTGATTGATTTACAAATGTATGTAGCAATATTTTTGTATGATTAATCATGAAAAAAGGGATTTTTGCAGTCCCCAAAGTTGAAAAAAGTTAACAATAATACATGTGGATTATTCATAGTGCATTATTTGCAAAGAAACGGGTTTTCACTTCTTAAGTTGATCCAAGAAACAACCCAATTTTGGTCCATAAGTCATCAAACAGGACAAGTGTTATGCGGTTATGAACAGTCTTTGATGAAAATAGTAGTTCTGATAAGATATCCCTTTTGAGGGGTTTTAACACAGATTTGAACCTTTGCAGAACTTTCGGAAACATTTGAAAATGTTTTAAAAAATCTCCATATTAAATTTTTTAAAGTTTTGCAAAATTTAAGACGGATCTTAAGTAAGTTGGTAATTTGTTCGTGAGCCAAGTAAAAATCGGAAGAATTTCGTTGCGGTTCCAGTGTTCTTTAAGAAGAACAAAGCAGTTTCGACTTCATGTCTTTAGAAACCCGAATTTTGACCTCTTGTTTTATCAAGTTTATTTGCTTTTAAAATAAAACCAAACAGTTATACTTGCGGGTGAAACATTATTATGTTATTAAAAGTAAATTAAATTCCCCTAACTCAACCGACCACAAAAATGTATTCATCCAAATGCCTTTCCAAAAAATACAAAAACCAAAAAGCTGCCATCAACAAACATTCGTAACAAAATACAGATTATAAAGAAAACTCTTTTAGTTTTAACAAAACCAATTATGTTTAACATAAAACGAACGATTGATTGATTGATTGATGGACCCAGTAAAAAAAAAACGCAACAAATCTCAAACTAATTGGCAAAAAAATTGTGTTTTTTGCAAATGGACTAGAAAACGCATATTTAACTTTTCTTTGTCAAACTAAAAATATTTAAAAAAAAAAAGAAGAAAATAAAACCAAAAATAAACCCATATTAAATTTAAAGAACCAAAAAAAAAAACAAAAGGAAACACAAAAACCAGTAAATGTGTGCAACCATAGCAAAAAGAAACATACATTTTTAAGTACCCATATATAAATGAAAAAACCAACAGCAAAACGACAAATATTCAACGTAAAAACTAATTTTAAATCAAAGCAAAATTTCAGTTTACTCCAAACAAGAATGTAGAACTCGAAGCATACATACATATATATATATATATATATATTTTTCCTCAATAACACACTCACCTCCTCCACAACCTACCAGCATCATTAACCCACACCACCAATACAAGCAAACAAAACCAACCAACACACAGAGAAGCCAGCTGAGGGAGAGCAGCAGGAGCAGATGGAGCAGCAGCAGCGGCAGTATGTTGTACACCAAGGAATGGGGCAGGCAGTTTTCATAATTTTTAAATTATATATTATAAAATGAGAGCAGATAAAATGGAAAATGATATCATGGACTGAGCGTACATTACAAGTGGAAGCATGGAAGTGAATAACTAGGATTTTAGTTCTTAAGTTCAAAGAAATTATTGTGAAAATATTGTGTAAATGGCTACAAAAAGGCTAAACAAAAAAGAAAGGGAAGAGGAAACCGAAGGAAGAAAAGCACACACAAATTCTATTTATAGGAAATGTATGGCTGCGAGGCGTTTATGTTGAATGAAACGAGCAGATAAACCAGTTGAGTTGTAAAACAAAACAAAAAATGAAAACGATTTAAAACAAAAACAAATACAAAGATTTCATTGGGTCCCCCCCTGAAGGGGACACCTTGTGTTGTACATAGTTACATTAATAATAACAATATATATTTAATATATATATATATATATATATGATTATATATATATATATATACATACTTACTCATTAAAACAGGAAGAAGAGAAAAAAAACAGAGAAAAACAGAAACATAAGAATTAAGTCGATGAACGGTACAAGTGCAAAAATAAGAGAGAAAACAAAAAACCAGTAAAATATTTGAATGAAACAAAACAAAAAAATGAAGAAGAAGAGAAAAACATGAGAAAAATAATAAAGAAATGCTCTGCAATAGCAAAAAAAAAAAACCAGTAAAGGACTTTTATTTTTGAAAGAAAACAAAACCAACTTCAAAACAAAACCCTCGAAGATTAGATACCCTTGCAGTTGGTTGAATATATACAAATAAAGGTTTTAAATAATTTTCATTCCAAAACTAATTTTGTTTTCAGTTGAGTGATTTCCCAAACTGTTTAATAGATCGCTCCTCTACTAAAGGGTGATTTTTTAGCAACTTTCTCTTTGGCAACACTGTTTTTTTGCAGTTCAGCTGTTTTCGTGTCGCATGTAACTGTCAAACATGTTCAGTTTGGTTTACAATTTAGCCATGAATCGACTTGCAAACGAAAAATGATTTCTGTTATCAAAACTCCACGTTTTTTATCGAAAAATTGTGTTCAGCTACGAAGCTTATTGCTCATTGAATGGATACGAAACAAGCAAAACTGACGTATTCCATGTGAAGAGCAGCCATTAGCGTTGCAAGAGCTGCCAATGCATCTCGGAATATGCACTGTTTGGTGTGAATATGGGCCGGTGGCATCATGGGACCTTTTTTTTTTAAAGATGGCAGGAACGATACTGTAAATGTGCGATGACTACAAACTTTTTGTTGCCCAAAATGTAAGAGGAGGACTTGGCTAACAAGTGGTTTTAACAAGACGACGCCGCATGCCACACAGCATACGAAACAATTCTAATTCTTAACTAAAACTACTTTTCGGAGCTTACTTTTCTGTGGGAGCTATACCAAGTAGGTGTCCCATTTTGACCAAACTTAGTGGAATCATGCAAAAGCCTAACAAACTAATATGCACAACATTTGGAATCGATTCCATTTAAAACAAAAAAGTTTTTTTCAATAGAAATTCGTTTTCGACCGATCAGTCGTACTGCAGCTATATGCTATAATCAACCGATTTGGACAAAACTTCGTAGAATTGTGTGAAAGCATATTAAATTAGGAAATGCCAATTTTAAGGACATTCCCTTTGAAAACAAAAAAGTTTTTCTTACCAAGACTACTTTAAAGACTCTACTTTTCCATGACAGCTGTTCTATATAGACGTCCGATTTCGACCAAACTTAGTGGAATCATGGGAAAGCACAGGAAACTAAGAAATGCAAAGTTTGAAGACGTTTTTATAGAAAACAAAAAAGTTTTTCTCACTAAGACTACATTTTTGAGCTTACTTTTCTATGACAGCTATACTATATAGATGTGAGATTTCGACCAAACTTAGTGGAATCATGGGAAAGCATAGCAAACTAAGAAATACAGAGTTTGGAGGCATTTCTATTTAAAACAAAACAGTTTTTCCCATTAAAACTAGTTTTTTGACCAATCATTCCTATGACAGCTATATGCCAAAGTCATCCGATCCGGCCGGTTCCAATAAATGTACAGTGTATTGGTACTAAAAAACTTCGTATAAAGTTTGGTGAAAAAAGCTTTCAAACTGATGGAGGAAATAGCATTGAAATAGACTAAGGGACAGATGGACATGGCTATATCAACTCAGCTAGACGTGCTGATCAAGAAAATATACCCTTTATGTGGTCGGAGATGCTTGCTTTTACAAATATCGAGACAATTTTATAATACCCTTTGCAAGGGTATAATGGAAAGAAGTGGATTCGCAAACAGTTTTATAAACACCTTCATATAGGCGTCAACTCTGAAATAAGTACTAAGAGAAAAGCTCTAAAAACTGAACAGTTCAGTGAACAGTTAAATTATATGTCCCTTCTTTTTGTGCACAAAATGGTACAGGTTGATCAAAACTTTTTAAAGCACTTACCAGAAATCCCAATGATTCCCAGAATTGGTTTATAAAGTCACTGCTTCATCTGAAATTGAAAGAGAACATGATGAGATATTTTTCAATTTCCATCTTTTGAAATACAAAATCATTCAAATTTAATTTGGCATATGTCATTTCATATTTATTTATGTACAAATCTTAAATTGTTATTTTTTTTTTTATATATAAATTACATTCTCGTGCTTCATCTGTGGTACAAAAAGTCCTAAACTCTAATACTTATTGTGGGGGAGCTGGCTGAAGAAACCTTGGCACACACTTCCTTCATTATGATTCAAGATCGTCGCGGCTATAAGCCCAATATTTCCTGCTCAGATTCATCGCATATGGCATCAGACTTATGGTTATGGGTGGCAACTACATCGTCCTCATCTTCGATTTGTTTCAACTTTGATTTGTTCTCCTTTTTGACTCGTTTCACCGCCAGCTGGGCTTTGCGTGCCGGATCGTGTATACGCGAATGTCGCTTCAAATCCCCCGAGACACGAAATGTTTTCTCGCAGGTGGCACACTTGTAGGGTTTTTCACCCGTATGCACTTTTTTGTGTGTAAGCAGATAGGAGCTGGCCCGAAAGGTTTTCTCGCAATAATCACAGGCATAGTTCCGTTCACTGGTGTGGATTCGACGGTGCAATACCAGGGAGTAGCGTCGTGAGAAGCTCTTGCCACAGAATTCACACATGTGAGCCTTGATGTCGGTGTGTCGAGAGATGAGATGGTATTTGAGATCGCCCCATTGACGGAATTTATAGTCGCATTGCTCGCACTTGAAGGGTTTGACGCCGGAATCTGTGTGGGAGGAAGCAGTTGGGTAAGTGGAAGCCATTGGAAGCACTTGGCAAATACTCACGCGTTCTTTCGTGGGCATTGAGTGCACTCTGGGTGTAGAAGGAACGCTCACAGGCGCCACATTTATGCGTTCGCTGTTGATTGTGAGTATACTGATGATATTTGAGGGCATTGTACGAGTTGAAGTCACGCCCGCATTTGTCACAAAAATATTTCCTTCTCGATTTGCCCGTATCATCATCGCCTGCCAGTGTTTTGTCAGTCTCCGGAATAAAGCTATCATTGTTATCTTCATCACCGTCCTCATTGAGGGGCGAAGGTGGCCTACTGTCTGGCAAGTCATCCTCTTCCTCCAATTTAAATCCCTCATTCAGATCGAGAGGAGAACGCTGCAGGATAGTTGGCGATGGAGCTGAAGCAACCGAGGCGGCTGGTGGCGGGGTAATCAGTAAAGTCTGTTCTGCCCGCGACATTTTCTCGCGCTCTTTAAGAAAATCCAATGCAATTTGCTCTGTGTCATGGCTATGATCTTTAAGTGGAGTTGCCGGCGCTGGTTCAGCTGAGGCTGGTGGCGGTTCGCCGGGCAATAGCAGGCCCGAGAAGGCTATATCACTGAAATTGTTGTTAAACCAAGGTGCACGCATGCCACTGGTGGTTAGCTCCAGATCCACCAGCTCATCACAGGTATCTTCGATGGACACCTTATCCACAACATTGCGTATGCCTTCGAGCATATCTTCGGTATCACTGAATTCCACATCATCCACATCCACCACATGGGGCGGCACTTGGGTAGGAGTGGAGCTGGCAGGTTTGTCGGCATGCATGACCATGTTGACGCCCACATCTCCATCCGTGACAGCATCCACATGGCTGATGTTGTGAAAATTCTCAAAGTTCAATTGTACATCGTGGAACACCTGATCCAGTTTGGCCTGCTCCTGTTGCAGCTAAGGATTGCAAATGTGAGACAAAAATCGTAACACAAATCCAGGACAGACTTCCCTACCTTATCCTGCGCCGATAAGCCACACATATCCAGGGGTTCCTTCTGCTGTGGGCCCTCCTGTACCTCATCCAAGGCAACTCGCTCGTAGTGTACCTTTAGATGCTCAAAGAAATCCAATTGTGTGTGCACCGCATAACCACAAATCTCACAGCTGTACAGCGATGCGGCTCCTCCTGCGGTCACTTCAACCTGTTTATGCTGTTCTACCAAGTCGTTCGCCTCCAGGCAATTGCCTTTCAGTTTTCGCGAGATGCGTTTCTTGTGGGGCAGCACTTTCCTTGCATTTGTGGCCGCATGCTGGGCATTGTAGCTCACAAACTCCTCGTCTATGGGCACGGTGGGCTCAATGGCTGTCAAGGCTGGGAAGGCAGGTTGCGCTACTTGTTCCACCACCACCACTGGGGGCGTGGCTTCCACCACATCCACATGTTTGTTGACAAACTGAAAAATGGTGTTGTGGAAGTTCAACTCCGGCGTGCCGACATGATTCGCACTGGCCGTGCCAGTGCTGAGATTGGTTGGTCCCACGCCAGTGTGGTCTATTAGATCCATTATGAAGTTGTTTGGATCAGGCAGTATAAGCTCCGAGGCCAGCAGCGTCTGTAATTGATGGAGGAGCAGTAGAGATTTTCCTAGAAGCTTCCCCCTCCATTTGCTTCCACTTACATGATCAATGAACTGCTCCGTGTCCACTTCTTTGCGCTCCATTTTGAGCACCTATTGTCTTTGCTCCTCTCACTCTGCCGGTGTTTTCCGGACAAATTACAAGCCTTCGGGGATCTCCGAATCTTCAGGATTTGAGGTACCGATAACTTTTCGCTTTTGGTAGGCCAACCAGTGTGGGTAAACGCCTGTTGTGGCCAGTTAGAGATGTGCGTGACAGCAAAAACAACCAAAGATGTGCGTTTGAACACCATTGACCCATTTCAAGCGATTTTTATAAAATCTTTTCAAGAAATCTCCAAAACAGAGATGATCCACAGCCCGCACAGTTATTTCACTCAACACACATCGCTATTTGTTTACCGTTACGAGTCCCGGCTCGACCGTAGTGTACAACAACAGCGTGGAGATGGTCAAAGCAAAAGACGAAAAACTCATGTTTTTGAAGTAGCAGCAGTGCCAAGCGTCCAAATCTTTTGCCCACCCTTGCTCTAGAATTTCGTCAGTTTTTGGAAATTTAATTTAAAAAAAAACTATCGAGTTACCTTTAACTTAATCCTCAATCTTCGATCCAGAGTAATTTGCATTACTGATATGAAATGCTAATACCATACAAATACAAATAGTCTATTATGTTTTGGTGTAAATGGCATTTCATCACCCCAATAAGTAATATGGCCAATGTTTGAATAGCGTTTCATATTATTACGATTCACGACTATCGTCATTTGAAGTGCCATCTCTAGTCTAGTCTAGTCTAGTATGACCACCTTCCACCAAAACGCCTTCTAAGGCCAATTAAACAGGGTGGCCGTTCGTGAGTGTGTTAACAGACATGGTGGTCTCTGTTAAGCATAACAGAGGCAGCTTTGCGAGTACAAAGGCGCCAAATTCAAATTAAATGTTAAAACAGATCAATTAAAACTTACCCACGAAATAAGCATTAAATTATTAAATTCGTATTTGAAAGTGCTCGCTTAAATATTTAAAAAAAATATTCTTTTTCGCATTTTCCGACCGATCGTTCATATCGGAGCTATATGATATAGTCATCCGATTTGGACAAAAATTTGTAAAATTATGTGAAATCATGTAAAACAATCAAATACAAAATTGCAGGATGCTACCATTAAAAACAAAAAAGTTTTTCTAACTAAGACTGTTTTTCACACCTATCTTTTGTATGGCAGCTATACCATATAGTTGTCCGATTTCAATTAAACTTGGGAAAATTATAAAAAAACATACAAAACGTACGATTACTAAGTTTGGAGACGTTTCCATTGAAAAGAAAAAAGTTTTTTTTCACTAAAACTAGTTTTCTGACCGATTGTTTCTATGGGAGCTATGAAATATAGCCATCCGATCCGGTCGGTTCCGACATATGAGTAGTGTGCAGCAAAAAGAAGACTCTGTGCAAAATTTCAGCTCGATAGCTTTAAAACTGAGACAAGTTTATGTAGAATCGGACAGACAGACAGACGGACGAACGGTCGGACGGACGGACAAAGCTCAATCAACTCCGCTCGTGATCAAGAATATATATGGTTTGTGGGGTCGGAAATGAATATTTCTATGTGTTGCAAACTTCTGGCCAAAATTATAATAATCTTTGCAACTGAATAAAAATAGTATCACAAAAGGATTTTCGAAGAGTTAGTTATTGTTGTAAAGCAATATTTTTGCCAAAAGGGAGCATTTTCTTATAGAAACCAGCATTTCAAAATGGCAAAATGGCTATCTCCCGAAGCTTCTCCATTGGGAAAACTGTTGTTCACTGAGAAAACTGGAAGAAAAAAATTCTCAAAAATCCATTGCTTAATTTCCAAAGGGCAAAAATTTTAGAAATTCTAATTTTCTTTCAAGAAATGCTAGCTTCCGGAGAGCTGTGAGCCATCCAACACACCTTTTTTAGAAGACCCTACTTTGGAGACCGAGAACTTTTTAAACAACATGTTAGAAATGCTTGGAAAGAAATCCTGGAAAGACCTGGCCATTTGCTTAAATTACACGAAAAAAAGGACATAGCAAGCAGTTTAGTTACACATTTTCCCAAGCCAAAAAGAACTGTCTTTATTTTTCTGCACAAGTCAACTTATTTGCTTTAAGAATTTGCCATGCTCTGCTCACATAAAGAAACCCTAACCCAAATATTGACCCTGCATATTGAAAAATGAACAACAGAATTCATTTTTTTTAAATATTTATTTACATATAAAATTTCGTACACTAAAGCAAAAACAAACAACAAATTGTATGGGCCCCAGCCCACAGAAATCAATGGGCGAGCAGAGAGTTGGATAAATAAACAGCAAGCAAGCAGGTAGACCAAATGCATCCTCTTGGCCATCCTGCTTGATAAGCAGCTGTGGGCGTAACTAATTTTCAAAACAAAATCTATTTGCATTTTGCTAATGAAAAGATAATATTTATACATAAAAAGAGAGAGAATTGAAAATATAGAAAATAATAAACAAATGTGAAACAGAAAGGGCAGGATTAGGAAATTAGTTTTTGACAGGAAAATGGGTAAATTCGGTTCGAAAAAAATAGTGGAAATCTGCTGGTAGCTAAGCTCTGACTTGTTCCCTTTGTATTGCACATCAAAGTCCATTCACTTTATACCATTTTCCACTTTAAAAACTCCGCCCTGTAGGTGTTTCTTGATGGATTTGTATGTTATTGTTATGATTCGTATGAATTTCCATGCGTAATTGCTTTGCCATTTCAACAACAAAAATTCCTGAATCTAAACAAAATTGTAACAACTTGCGCTTATTTATTTTTACACCCATCCTCCCCTGCTCCACACCACAAGCAGCCGATCGAGCGCACATCAAAAAGAGATCACAAAAAATATTGTCTAATAATTGTTTATTAAACATTAAAGACTTTGGGTGAAATATTAAGCAGCCGCTACTCGTAACCATTAAATGTCAAGAGGAGAGAAAAAGGTCTATAAAATTGAATGGGGATGATGATGGGGTGTCCCCCTCGCTCTTGAAACTGGCAACATATGGTCCAACCACTGAGTGAGTGCAATTTGTATCGCTAAGCCCAGTGATCCGTTTACCATAAATATGTTGATATATCACAGTGCAGGATTAGCTTCCTGTTTGCAGCCATATGGAGCTGTTGTGGAGTGTGAGAGAGGGGGGGGGATGGATTATACAATATATGAAGTGTTAATTTGTCAATGATTTCTGGAATGTTTATGATGATGTTTGTGGTCCCACAATATGGTTAAGTATAGGTATAGAAATGGGAGTTCTTGTTAACATTCCCATACCACTTTCAGTCCCTTTTCTCTTGCTCATTAGAAAGTTTAGGCATCACTTAAAATAACGAAGTAAAAAGACTGCGGCTGTTTTTTCTCTTTCCTTTTTGTTACTTAGTCTACTTGGATGTACAATACATAATGTCATTATTATTATTATAAGCGTGCTTTTTTGTGGATACAACAATAAGAGTGGAAAAAACGAACACACACACACAGCACAGCACAGCACAGCACAGCACAGCACAGCACAGCACAGCACAGCACAGCACACAGCACAAGGCGAAGGACCCCCCACAAAATGAGGTAGGAAGGAAGGAAACATGCAAGTGCCCAAGTGCCTTCTTTTGTTCTTTGTCACGTATTGCTGCGGTACACTCGCCGGGCAAGTGTAACAAAACCACCTTCCTTATACGGCACATAAAACCACCCAGCGAAGCCTCAAGTTTTCCACATTGAACGAGAAGAGGAAACGGAAACAGCCACAACAACAGTAACAAAAACAATAACAGCAGCAGCAGGAGGAGCAGCAACAACAACAACAAGTCTCATCAAGAGCTGTTCGATCGTTGGAGAGTTTTTTTTTCATGATTATTATTATTATACATGGAGATACCCTTACAAGGAGATAATCGTACGATTTATCAAGTTGATGGACGTTAATTTTTAGAGATTTACTTAAATGATTGGAAAATTCTTGAAAAATGATTGATAAATAAATGTGCGGAACTACCCCCCTCAACATTTTAAACATGCTTATCTTAAACATTCATTTCCAATGGTTCTTGAAGTTAATTTTAATATTATTTGGGGACCATAAAAACCCACAGTAACGTCTTCTCTTTTTTAAGATTCTGAAGAAACTGAAAGTTTCAAGTTTTGCTCACTTAATTTGGAAAAAGTGGCTAATGGACTATTTTATCAGGGATGCAAACCGGTTCTGAACCGAACCGCAAACCGAGCCGGCTTCCTTTCAGAATTGCTGAACCGAACCGAAAACTACAAATAAAAACGGTTCGGTTCACCATTTTATCAGGGATGCAAACCAGTTCTGAACCGAACCGCAAACCGAGCCGGCTTCCTTTCAGAATTGCTGAACCGAACCGAAAACTACAAATAAAAACGGTTCGGTTCAGTTCAGTTCTCTGACGAGTTTTGACGGGAATCGCTTTCCTCTAGCCAATGATTTTTATTTGTTTGGCAGTTTGAATTGTTAGTAATTTGATAACATTTCGTTCGACCCCCTACATATTAAGCGTTGTCGGATCGATGTAACTTTTAAGGATGACCTGACTAAAATTTTACAATATATCTTCTGCAATTTCTCCGCTGTCTTCAATCTATTTTTGTTTCTCCATTAGACAGTACTTTCAATTTTCTGTGGTAATTCTTAACCCTAATTCAATCTTAATCTGCCAATAAGTAAGTAAGGACATTCCTCTAGGAACTGATAGACGACTCGTCTCTGGGAATCCAACATAACAAACTTTGGACATTGCTCTTAGGATTTTAAAGATATTTAAATTGTTTATAGGAATCAAATTTCTAAAATAATCGAAAAGTCACATTACTACAGAAATTTAATTATGTTCTTTTGTGAACCACTGAACCGAACCGAAACCTGCTGTTCATATAACTTAAAAACCATGTAATGAACCGAACCGGCGGTTTGGAAACTGTGCGAACCACTAAACAAAACCAGTTCTTATTTTTGAGTGGTATCTGTAAATTATCCACCTGGTAAATCGCAAAATGATTACCAAATTGTCTTCTTAATCTATCGCCCATCTATCTTTTTGACTAGAGAGATAAGAAAATTACAAAATGAGGAGGCTCTATTACTTGAGGTGCATGTGCAAGAAAGCTAAAGCTAAATATAAGAAAATGGTACTTCAGTAGTAAAGATGTATAATTGTGGACTTCATCGGGGACTAATCACTTGATCGGGGAGTAATCTAAGTTCAAAATCGCGAGACGTACATTTACATGAAATTGTCAGTGATAATGTGATAGCATGAAAAACTATGATTAAAGCTTCCAAACATTCGGAAAGCATACTTTTTGGGGCGTTTCTGTTAACTTAAAAGTTAAGCACACTAAAAAAAATACTAAATATCCGATGTTTGCTCAGAAATACGCTAATAACATCGACCAGCGGTAACCAAATTGATTTAAGCAACATTTGACGAATGAAGAATTGAATGGACTAATATAAAAAACTTTAAGAAACAATAGCTTGGAGTAATATTGATAAAAAAAAGTGATAGTTAAAGTAGAAATATCTGAAAATAAGGACTAAATACCTGATCTGTTACCTGCTTAGAGTGTGGAAACCAAGATAGTCGGAAAAAGCAGGATTCGACGATTGAAATTAATGAGTTATCTGCTTAAGAAACTTTCTTTATTGCTCAGTAAGGTCTGCCGCACACAAACAATCGAGCGGAACAGCTTCGAGGAGTGGAAAATTTTATATGTTCATATTTTAGCTGGCGTTTTCTTGAATATCTTTAAGGTATAATGTTGAAGGTAGAATTTGTTAGGGTATATAAATTTAAGTGAACTGAACGAAACTTTTTCCTATATTTTTCTATCACAAAAAGTATTTCCCTTTTTCTTTGTTAAGTTTGTTGCTGGCGGCGGGGTCCAAATTATGAAACAAAAGCTATAAAATCCGCAACAAAACGTAAAAACAAACAGCAAAAAATGGCATTGGTGAAGGTGGGGCAATGGGTGGGCAACTCCGCTGTCCTGCTGCTGTTGGTGCTGCTGCTGCATAAATATTGTCAACAACAAAAACAATAAGTTGTCTGGGCCCTCCCGCCACCCCCCTGTGCCTATTCTCTGCTCACGTTTTTCATAATTTTCTGCTCATCTCAGCGAAAAATCTGTTGACGCAATTGTCACGTGCTTGTCCCCCTTAGTTCGTGTCCTGGGCCAAAAAGGATGTGCGGGATCTGGGCACGCGCGGTGTTTTGTATAGTTTTTTATGCGCACACACACACACACACACACACACACACACACATAGAGAGGCAGACATGAGTATGTAAGCATGTAAGATGTCTCGTGCCACTTTCTTTAACAGCCTCGGCCGTAAGTGCAATGCGGCGGCGTAAAAGTGGCGACGGTAATCTGATTTCCTGGGAAGATGTTTCTACCAAAAAGTGCACAAAAGTGAAGGATACAACAAGCTGAGACGATCAAAAGACACCCAAACATAATTTCGATTTCGAAAAACATTTCGCTTTCATTTCTTGGCTTACCTCGGCCCTGTGCTCTACCTTTTTGCCGATCCACCACATAATATTTATTCCAACATTTGTGCTGCAAACCCCCGCCCCTTGACCCCATACCATTCGACTAACAATGCCCATAACTGCCAACCGATTTGTGTAGCCGATAGTTTTCACATGTTTTGTTCCAACATTAATTCCGTTTAAATGATTTTCACATTATGCACAGATTTTCGCTTTGCATGTAATCAAGTGGAAATGAATTTGACCAACACGAGAGGACTTTTTGTTGTTGTTGTTGTTGTTGTTGTTGCTGTTGTGTTTTCAATTATTTGAGTTTTATTATATTTCTTGTGATTTTGCGGTGCCCCATTAGGCTGATTGTTTCCAGTGAGCCGTGAAAGAACCGAAACATGAAAACTGACGATGTAGTTGATATTTGCCGTATCAGCGGCGGCGACTGTGACCAAAAAACGCGACGGGATCCTTTCCCTAGCTCTCCCTCCTCCAAGCTCCGGCAAGGTCAATGATATGGCCACAAATTTGCGTTAACCAGGAGAGGCCAAAATATGCCATTTACGTTGGCCACATCAGCCAAGCCAAGGACACATCCCACCGCACCACCGAGCTCAAGGACACGCTCAAACTGAGAGCAGCTGAAAATTTGGTGTGTTTGGCCTGTTTGCTGTCGTCGGGTCTGTCAACAGTGCATCCCACAGCGCTGGGACAAGGCACGGCCATGTCCTTTATCTGTCATTTTCATCTCATGCTGTGGATCACTCTAGCGGCAGCTCCCTCCGGTGCACTGCTGGTGCAAATCGTTGGCATTTAACACTAACCTTCCGATCTTTGCTGCTGTCCTAAGGATTTTATACCCTGCAGGCTATAGAAATCTTGGTGCAAACAAAAACAGCTTTCATTTCCTAAATATTCGTGTCGTTTGATGACTCTAAATAACACCTGAGGACCTAGTTGTCTTTAGATTGCTCAGCAGAAACTTCGTTTGAAATGTTTACACGCAGAGAAAAAATGTATTGAAATGAACGAAGATGAAAGACAATACTTGAAATGGTTTGCAGTGAGTCTCTACTAAAGACGATTAGTTGGGGTTAGATTATGCTCGATTTGACAATATGTTACCCCACACTGCATAGAGTTTTCGGTGCCAGTGGCTTCCATACATGTGCGAACGCCTGCCAAAGTCAGAAAAAGTACCCGGTTGCTATATATATTCAGAGAATGGAATGGAAAACATTCCAAAACTGTCATTTTAGTAATCAGGAAAACGAAAACGGATTGGAGATTGGCGAGCAATCGACGGCAGCAACTTGCATTGCATTCCAGAGAGTTGCTGAGAATGCGCCACCATCTCAATAACAATAAACCAGGCTAGGTTAAGATCTGCAGAAACGCCGGATCAGGCGAGCAATTGACGCCAGCAGAGAGCTTGTAAAAAAGCGACTAAAGCAGAGGATGAAGTCAGTCTATTGTTGAAAGGGAGTATTTATTCCACCTAAACACTTCAAGTAGCCTAGTTTTTTCCGAGTGTACCTCAGCAAACTTCACTCAACACACATTTTGTGTACTTTCCCCGCCCCTCTAACACATACTACAAGTATTTACACAATGATAACCAAATATTTTCAATGCCAAGGCATTTTCCAATTTGAAGCAATGAAAACATACAAGTCGCTGTGGCCTTTGATGTTCCATCCTTCAACTCCAGCCTCATGAAATTTGAGTGAGTCAGTCCTGGAGACAAGTGTCTGTGTGCGTTTCGGGGTTTTTTTTTTTTGTAATTAACCGACATTCAAACACATTGCCGGCTCGGCCTACAGAGAGATGCCTTGACGAGCCACGTCCACGCCTAAACACTTCACTTCTCGTTGTCGGCCGCATGTGTTTCGTCTCCTTCTATCTAAGTCTGCATCCAACTGTATCGTATTTCCCTCATCTACTTCCCGGGCAAAGGCGGCGCTCCACTGGCAACACATTAGCTTGGGAGTTAGGCGCCTGGAGCTACCGCTGGCCCCTCAACTAGGGACTGTCAGCAATTTTTTTGTTGACCGCTTTAATGAGAAAGTGTCACTGATGTGACGTGTGGCGTCAGCGTTGCGGTAAAAGACCAAACGATTTTTTTTCCCCCACAAAATATTGTCATTTTGTGTGTCAACGAGGTGTGATCAAGGCTGGATGTTGCCACCAGTTGGTGGCGGAGCTGACATCGTTTTGTGTAAGCAAATGGGGGGCGGGGGGGGAAGTGAAAATTGAACGGAAGAAATATTAATTTGGATCAGGTAACTAACTTAATTTTGTAAATTAGTTTGTGGGCTTGTGGAGTTTTGTGAAGTACAATTTGTCCACTTTCAAACCGGTTCAGAAATAGAGTGAACCACTGAACCGCACCAGAACTTATTATCATCCCTGACTTTCTGGCAGTTAGGAGCTTTGTAGGAAGAAGGGATAGAAATGATAATAGAAAACTGTATAATTCCCTTCGATTACTGTAAAGACGTCCGGTTTTTTCAATAACAATATCGATATTTGATTTATCGGACTCAAAAAATTTCAATTAATCGGTTTTAAAGCCTTTTAAAACAAAACAATTCTTTACAATTAAACTTTAAAAAAACCATTGATAGTGACTTTTCTTAGCCATCTGTAGTCTTAGTATGGAATCGATCTATACTTTATTGTAAACATCTGATCCAATTCGATGAATAGCAACTTTGCCATTTAGATGGCTTTGGAATTCATCAAGTAAGACGATGCAAATGAACTGAAAGTCCCTATGATGAACTGATATATCGTTAAAAGAAGTGAAGATAAGAAATATCACCAACATCGATAACAATAACATCGATTAATCGTTTTATTTAATTATCGGCATATTTATTAATCGATATATTTATTAATTGGTATACTGTTTTATCGATATATTTATTTCTTGATCGGAATATGTATTTATCGATATATTTATCTATCGGTATTTCTATTGATCGATATATCAATGTGTCGGTACATCGATTTATCTATATAATTATGTATCGATGTATTTATTTATCGGTAAATCAATTTGTAGAAACATTTATTTATTGGTATATCGATTTATCGACCAATCGAATCAATATTATGGATATATTTACTTATCGGTATATCCATTTATCGACCAATCGATTCCATTTAATAATATTTCTGATAATACCAATATTTGCTATACTTTTAACTTTCTCTATTCAACCTGTTACGTGTTCTTAATCCATAATTTCGTTTGAACATTTTCCATCAATTGATATTGCCATATCAATTACTCTACTCCCTGCCATAATTCCCAATTTCCACGAAAATCCCTCTGCACAAAGAATCATCAAAAGTGACAACATAATCTGCAAGCCAGAAAACAACAACACCAAGAATCCATCGCCGTCATCGTCGTGATATACGTCTAAATCTTGTGATTTGAACAAAAATTGACAACATTATCAGGATCAGGATGCGTCGGCGAAGATGACAACAGCCGCACCACACACACAACCCGAAGAATGGGAGAGACCAAAAGAAGCCACCGACGCGTCGCGTATTGTAGTCAACGTGCCGAAAGGTGGTAACCGAGTTGTTAGCGCAATAAAAGCCAAAGGAAAATGTCACCTGAAAAATGCAGCCGTTCATTACCAACAAAAAGGACCTCAAAAAAGGAGCCACATCACATTCGGTTTGGCTTTGATGCTTTGTTTTACAAAAACATTGCTTATCACATTGTCATTGTGGACCATTTGTGCGGCTACAAGAAAGTCAACCCAACCAGACGGAGAACGTCTCAATTATGTTGGAAAACCAACTGGCCAGGGCAACGCCCAAAATTGTACACGTTGCGCCGCAGCGGGAGTCCTTGATTTATGCGACGGCGATCCTTGATCCTGGCACGCAATCAAAAGAGCAGGAGAACAATCATAATCACCACAAATGCTCTGAGCAGCGCGTGCAAAATGTTAGAACTCGCTGCTGCTCCATAAGCCGACTCTCGCACACAGAAAACCAACAAAAAAAAACAGAGGAGAAAACAATTAAAGAGTCAATGGAATGCCAAAAAGAATCCATAAGCGGATTGCTCCGTCCTTCCTTCGCTCGTTCGTTATTTTTTAATAGTCTTAAATATTTCCGTTCTGTTCGGCCTGCTTTTGGCCTTATTGAAATGAGCAGCAGCATTTTATTGTGTTGTGTGTGTGTGTGTTGTCGGTTGGGACGTGTTAACACAGCAATTAACTTTTACAGGCTGCTAAATAGCAAAAATTTGTGTTTGATTTATATGCAGGAATCGGGATACAAACAAAAACTAATGATGACAGCTGGCCGGACAGAAGAAATGGAATGGCAGGCAAATTGAAAGAATTTTCAAAATATTTATGATGATTGTGAAGACATGAAGGGAGGAAGAAAGACCTTTGGGATTATGCATGGTCAAGATTTGGCTTCTAATGCGCGAAAATAAAACTTTTTAGTAGCTACTGCTGGCAAAATTAGTACCAAACTAGCGAATTGTCACACCACCGGTGGCAGGTCTACGTAAGAAAGACTGGCAGGGTTCTAAATAGTTTGGGGTTGAATTTCTACAGGCTTTTTCTTAGAATTTGTAGTATTTATTGTTTTTGGAAGTACTTAAATTATGTACGAAACATTCTTATATCGAAAAACAACAACCTCGAAGATTGTTGAAATGACAACCAGCATTCTTGAATCAAGAAAATGTAAAAAAAGTGCGTTCTCTTTAATCATGCACAAAGTAGTATATTTTTAGCGAATCTGTTCTACAAATTCCCAACTGTTTCTAGCACTTATGTTATGAAGTCTTCAATGATTAAAAGTCTCTATCATTTGAAGATCTAATTGGGAGTATCTTAAGTATTTTATGCATAAGTAGTATTAGTCTTCGACCAAGAAAATGTTGTATTTTTTTAAAGAACTAAAAAAAGGATATTAGATCTTAAAAGTAAGATCAAAAAACTTTTATAACAGTTCGAAATATACTAAAAAAGTTCGAAATGTACTAAAATATCACGAAACAGTGATTCGAGATTAAAGAAATAATACTTGATATTAGAATTGTGTACTTAAATCAAGTATTTTCTTACTTATGGTGAAATTGACATAGTTTGTACCTAATTGAAGTACAAAAATCTTGATTTTTTCCGATTTAGTTTATTATTGTTTGTACTTCTTTGGTGTTTCAGGCTATGCAGACTAACTTCGTACATGTTAAAGAGCAGCATTCAAATATTGTTTAAAAAAAATACTGATTTGCCACTTTCAAACAGCAAAAGCAGACATCTTAATCTCCACCAGCTATAAAACAAAATCCAAAGACCGAGCTCAACATGGTACATGGATATGCTTTGCTACTAACGAGCAATTATCGCCAGCTCCCAGGCGTTGTGTTCCCAGTTTTCACACAGTCAAAGAGAAGAAGTCAAAGCCAATGTACAGGCACACATCCTCATCACGGATTCGTTGCGCTTTGGGGGGGAGTCCAACTGCCTCAGACCTGCACATACACACACACACAGAGTCGCACACCCAATTGTTAGGACACAATGGATGAAAATATTTTCGTCCTGTTGTCAAATGATTGCATTTAATGTATCGAAATCTGCGTGACGAATCAGTTTAGTTTCAGGCAAGCTGCAGCAGCAACGTTCAAATGGCAACCAGTTGCCTTTTTAACTCGTATAATTCGATCACGGTCACTATGTACATACTAGTATCCTGTGCAGCACATGGTCGTCCTGAGACCCAAACCGCACAGACAACTTAATCAAAAAAGAGAGAAAAGAGCAGGAAAATGCCAAAAATATATAAAAATTTATGTGAGTGTTTGTGTGTGGAACCGATCGGTTACACACACATACTGGGTGGGTGTTGTCAGTTTTATGTGAGTAACATCTACGGTTTGACTTTTCGATACAGGACATTTTATGGACCCTTACTAATGCGGTTGTTAGGCTACATTGTCTTAAGTAAAGCAATGAAGATGTTAAGCGAGCGTTTGGGAAACAATGATGCGAAGGCAGCTGTTTCAGTTTTTTGGGAAAAGTGGGATCCAATAATGAAGTAACCACATGTCATGAGATCTTTGTTGGGCTTAGTACTCACCTTAAGAGAACTCCTCACAAACCTCCTTAATAAAACTCATTGAACACAACTGGGAGTACCTTAAAGCGCTCAGTTGTAGCGCTCAACTCTTCTTGTAAATATTGCTCCACCTAAAAACCTTTGGGCATAATTTCTAGCTTTAAAAAAAAAATGCAAAAAAAACTCGAAAAAATTTTTAACGAAAATATACCTTTTGAATACTTGTGGTCAAAACTATTACAATTTTTACTGTCCGATAACATGCTACTCAAAATTATAGTGACCTAGAGATTTGTATTGAATCCTTTTAAAAATGTTCCACAACATCCACTGCATACCTTTAGGCGTTACAAAATATAGTAATTTTCGGTACATGAACTTAGCATGGTATATCTTCGCTTAAAAAAATCTCAAAAATATATGGCAAATTGGTTTTAAAAGCTTATAAAGAGTACCTTACAATAACACCAAAGTAATCCAAAATAATCGAAAAAGTTCCTCTTTTTAGCTGCTTTAAGCACAAATTTCTTAAATTTTCAACGTCTTGGAAGATTTCCCAAGACAGATTCGTATTTAGCACAAGAAAATGATCCACTCTTCCATTTACTGGACCTTGTTGCCTTATTATTTGTGTTTTCTTCTTGAGTTTAAGGAAAAATGATTCGAAATATTACGGTATTTCTAGGGTTAAATATCCTATCTTTAAACAAGAAAGAAAGTCGGTCAAGCCCGACTATAGCATACTCTGTACCAACGAAATTATACGCTCAGCATAAATTTTGATGCTGCAGCAGTAGCTGAAAGCAGCGCTGCTTCTGCGCTGCTGCAGCGAACAGTCTTTTGATCATAACTCGAAAACCGTTCATCCAATCTTCACCTTTGGCTAGTCGATAAGTTATCCATATTACTAAATATATCTAGAAGGAACAACCCACCTATCTTTAAAACTGTAGGAGATATGACGTTTTTTCTAAATTGCGGGGGCGGCACGGGGCGTGGCCAAAATTGAAAATAAACTTGATCTGCCTGCAGACATAAGAAGCATATGTCCCATACATGTCAAGCCTCTATCTCTTACCATCTCTGAGATCTGTGCGTTCATACGGACAGACAGACGGACAGACGGACATGGCTATATCGACTCAGCTGTTGATGCTGATCAAGAATATATATACTTTATGGGGTCGGAGATGCTTCCTTCTGGATGTTACATACTTTTGCACAAACTTATAATACTCTATGTACCTACGGTACAGAGTATACAAATTTCCATTTCCTTGATCCTTGAATCTCCAGTTGGATTCCAACTTGAACCCGTTTCTCTTCTCATTTTCACACCGGCCGCTTGCTATGTGTGTGTCCAGCGACTTATCGGCTTAAATCAATTAGTTTTGTCGCGGCTGTCAAAATTCGAAAGGATACCCCAGGGAAAAGTCACAGAAGTCGGCAAAGTTGCAAAAAAAAAAAAAAAAGAAAAGTCAAACCAAATCCACAAAATTTCCAACTCAATTAGTGCCCCTCTGCCCACTAGGCACAAAAAGAAAAAAAGGGAATGAGAAGCCGCAAAAGAAATGAAAACTGAAAATTCGAGGCGTTCAAATCTTCATCTGAAACCTGCCGCCTACTTCTTTGACTAACGTCCACATCCACTTTCAACTTTGCCGACCTGAGTGCATCATTATCATCGGCAATTGGACTACTGCGTCAAAGTGAGCTGCCTACTATTTCTGGGTCTTTCACATTTCACCATTGTTGTGTGTCCGCCTGGTTTTTTTTTTATGCCCCGACACGCACACAATATTTTGGGCAAAAAAATGAAAATAGGGAGAACAATGACAGTAAACTATGGCGCAAATTAATAGACAGCCATTTGAGCATGTGCACGGCGGAGGGAGTAGTTGGCCGCTTGCTGCTTTGATTGTTTTGTCAAGTTGTCTAAGATATCAAAGAGGGAATGCCGCATGCCGAAATCCTCTAATAACCCACAGCGCTGACGTCTTCATTGTGTGTACTTGACTTTCGGTCAATTTATTTTTTCAATTGTTCTAACAAAAACATGCCATAAAAACATATAAAATATCCATATGGATGTGGGGAAATTTGTTTTCGAAAACAAAGAGCAGGCACTTGTACTTCCTTGTTATTGTAGTGGGGTACACCAAGACTACGCTTCGTTAGATCTGACACATGATTTGGTATGGGGGGGATCTTGCTTTATTGACTGCATCGAGATGCCAGGACTGCAAACCGGCTCTGATTCGGATTTCTTCAACTGAGCATGCTTAATTGTAGACCTTGTCCAACTCTATGGCAACCATGTGGTCAACTGATTAGTAATGATCAGGACCTTCCCGGACTCCACGCTGACTAACATTATGGTTTCATTGCCAAGCCACAAGAGGAGGACGTTTCACGCTTCAAAAGGCTGGTCCAACGCCCCGGGTCCGTCCGTTGAATAAGAAAAAAAAAAGCAACAGCAAACCTCAGCGAATTGCATTTCCAAGTAGAGGACACACCGTGGCCACAGACACCGTCCATGTAATTCTCAATTAACGCCACAAGATTTTTGTCAATTTTATCCAAAAATTTCTGCAAACTTTCGTTCCACCGCTGGACACTATTCAGCCTCATAATTGATCGTAATGTGCGATATTTGCCTGGTCCCTTTTTGGCCCACACAATGCCTGTATGGAAATGCCTGGCAGGCATCCTGTCAACAGCAGGATACTGTGATAAAAAGGACATTCGTTGCATTTGTCGCGCTCGCTCTGTGGCCCACACTCGCCCTGTATAGCAAAGTGTCCTTTGAGGCTAGTGCTCTTTCCCTCCGAGACCGGACTCATCACGATTTCATGCACAAACAATGGCCATGATCGATCGATGACGGAGAGACTCAGTCTGAGATCTGGACTCGGGCATTAGCTGATTTTTAATGCATCGAATGCGACATGTGGAATTGTGTGGGCCATTCGAAGGAAAGGATCGACTTATAACTCTCTTTCAAACCTTGCTTTATTGATAAATCTGCTCGCAATCCTAGATTTTGAATGAATCCCCGCTTCTTAACTTCTTAGGTAGGTATTGAATATTATGACCGGACTTAAGTTTATGGTTGAGCATTTATGAGCCTAGATTTAGAGCTGGGCTGCTGCTTTGTTGAGGCAGGTACAAGAGGACAGTGCACGCTTAGTATGTAATGTTCAACAAAATTAATTATAAATATTAAAATAATTATTGCGATTTATTGGTATGTGAAACAGAACCATATCTATGTCCCTATCTATCAACTCTGGTCAAGTTTCTGAGCTCTCAAAAATTGTTCTTGAAGTGAGAATTATAAATAAGTAAAACTCAGCCCTGCCCCGACTTTGAAATACTCGTTATTACCTTTGTTAATTAACAGAGCATTAACATTATTGTGAATATATCAACACTATGTTAACAAGCAGCGCATACTGCTCAGAAAAGTAGGCAACATTTTGTATAGCCTTTATAAATCTGGCATTTTTTATCCGATCTTTATTAAAATTTGGTAAGATTACCACTCTTGTGAGGCTTAGCCTTCTCAATGCAGAATTCTGGTCCAGATTTATTGAAAGATTTTAGAAAACTGGTCTCCGTTTGCCGCCATTAGCTCTTACTTTCAAGATACAGCGACAAATCCAGTGATGCAAACCGGTTCTGAACCGAACCGTTTTTCAACCAAATCACATATTCCAGCTGGTGAACTGAACAGGATTCCTTTCAGAAATGCTGAACCGAACCGAAAGCCACAAAAAAAAACGGTTCGGTTTGGTTTAGTTCTCTGACGAGAAGTAAATCGCTTTCCTTTAGCCAATAAAACCTATTAATTTGGGAATTTGAATCGTTTAACTAAGATAATTTTTATTCAACCTTTGGTTCTAACCTCTGCATCTTTAGCGATGCCGGATAGATATAATCTTGAAGGCTTACTTGACTTAAACTTTACAACATGTAATCCTGTAAGTCTTTTGCAATTGCCCACCGATCTCTTAATATATTTGTCATCAATTTAAATGTTTTCCTCTAGGGGACGATATTTTAAATTTTCTGTAGTACTTCTTTATCTTAATTCAATCTTAACCAGGAGAGTTTTTTCGCATAAATAGGATAAAGAAGGGGTGTAAGATGCAAGGTACGATTTATTTGACAGACAACATTTTCTGATTTCCTTTAGGAACTCATACACAAATCCTGCAAATCAGACATCATATATTTTGGACATTCTTCTAAGGATTTTAAAGATGTTCAAAAGGTTTATAGGAATTTAGTTTCCAAACGCGCCTTTATTAACCACCGAACCGAACTCCAAAAACCATGGTATGAACCGAACAGGCGGTTCATAAACTGTGCGAGCCACAGAACCGAACCAGCACTTATTTCGAGTGGTTTGCATGCCTGGATAAATCCGTTTTGCATATACTGAATTGTTGGACATAAAAATTATGAAGGTCGCACTGATAAAAAATGTTTGGACTATGAACCGAACCGGCTGCAGACCGAAATTTTAACTTTTTTAAACTGTGAACCGGTTCTTAAACCAAACCAAGTAAGAAAAATTCCAACTTTTCGGTTTGGTTTATCAATATGATAGACATTTTAAGATCAATTATGTAAATTGTGAGATAAAGACTCGAAAATGGGCCTAAAGTATTATGCAATTCTGAACAAAACTCTAGAAAGGATAAGCCAAATAGAGCGTCTCTTTTAGATTCCTGATTTTAGGTTCAAAAGACGATGAAAGTTGGCTACGAGGTTTTGATGCTAACCAAGGTAATTCAAATAATTTAGAGATTATTAGAAAGAGCCTTCGATTGTTAATATAACCTTTTCACTTTATTCTCCCAACTTTCCGACCATTGTGCAAACAATTTCATGGATTTCTCCTCTTAAATCTCTTCTCAAACCCCTTGGGCAAATCTGAGAAAATCAAAACTCTAAGCGCAAATGTTTACTTGGATCCAACCAAAATAAATTCCTCGGAATCCCAGAACTAATTCGCGGGCAAATGCAAATCTGGTCACAAGAAAACTCGAACAAATCCCGAATTAACCCTTTTCCAAAGGGATTACCTGCCGCCTCACTTGAGCTCCATTGAGCTGTTGAAAATCATAAGCCATCAAGGATTTTGAAGTAATCCTTTGAACTAGTTTGTGGCTGGATTAAGCGAAATAGTTCCACGAATTTTGGCCAGGACGAAGGCAGTAGTAGATACGGTTGGATCGTTTGATTAAAGTGCAAAACTTGTGTGTGTTTTGCTATTGTCAAAACAATTGCGTGTGAGAGGGAGAGAGCGAGGCGAAAGCGTAGCCAACCCCTGTTTGGATTGGATGTAATATATATTTTGACGCCGAAGCAGTTAAAGACGGCAAATAAACATCCACAAGTTCCAAAATAAAGAGAGAGAGAGAGGGAGAGAGTGCCAAAGGCCAACAACGACAACCATGCCAGGCAAATGTGGAACAAAATGGACCGCAAACTGGTTTCGAGCAGAGGGCGGAGTCTGTTGGCAGGTAGCTGCCCTGGACTCACCCTCTCTCGCGCATGCTCTCTTGTGTAGACTTGGTGTGGCTTAGCCGCGCTCTCCAGCGTATAAATAGCCAGCCAGTTGACAGTGGTGAGTCAGTATACAGCTACGCCTTGTCCAGCAAACAACTTTCTTCAGAGAGCAACGTGTGTGAACACTGTAAAAAATTATCCACTACATTCCAAACAATTACAAAACACAAACAAACAATGGTGAAAAGTGTCTGCGAAATGGAATTCAAAAGCAATTTCTCCATCGATGCCATTTTGGCCAAAAAACCAACCACACAAATCATTCAACCCATCATCAAGCAAGAGCTGGTGCATCATCAGTATGTGCATCCGTACTCCAACTCGGATGGCGAGCTGTCCGCTTCCGAAGATTTTGATAGCCCGTCTCGCACCAGCACTCCCATGAGCAGTGCAGCCGAATCGAATGATAAACTGGATGTGGAGTTCGATGATGAAGACGATCAGCTGCTGGAGGGAGAGGAGAGTGATGACAGTGAGAGCAATCCCAGCAAGAAGCAAAAGATGAGCTCCTCCTCAGCCACTAGTGACAACAAGAAGCCACCTTATAGCTACAATGCCCTGATCATGATGGCCATCCAGGATAGTCCCGAGCAGCGATTGACACTGAACGGCATCTACCAGTATCTGATCAATCGTTTCCCCTACTTCAAGGCCAACAAGCGGGGCTGGCAAAACTCCATCCGCCACAATCTGAGCCTGAACAAATGCTTTACCAAAATCCCGCGCAGCTATGATGATCCCGGCAAGGGCAACTACTGGATTTTGGACCCCTCGGCCGAAGAGGTTTTCATTGGCGAAACCACCGGCAAGCTGCGTCGCAAGAATCCCGGTGCAAGTCGCACCCGGCTGGCTGCCTATCGTCAGGCCATCTTCTCACCCATGTACGGTGGAGGTCCTGCCGCTGCCTATGGCTACCCTGGTATGCCGTTTGCGGGTGCTGCTGCAGCTGCCGCCGCCGCCGCATTGTATCAGCGTATGAATCCGGCTGCCTTCTATGGCCAACAGCCACCTCAATTGCAATATCAGGCGCCACCACAAGCCGCCGCTTCCGGCCATCCCCAGCTACAGGGCTATCCGCCGCAATTGAGTGCCGAGCTCTTTCAGCGCATGCAGTTCTTTGGCAAATTTCCCTCCAGCTAAATGAGTTTGGCTTAGAACACGCCCAGCGAGCGCGCTTTGGATCAACGGGACAAGGCTTTAGCTAAGCCGTTAGGAGCCGACAACCTCCACAACCTAATCTGACGTCTAAATTTTTGCAAATTTAGCAAATCAATTTCTTGGGCCTTTGATGGTCGGCCTGGAAAGCCGTCTAACTATTTGAGAAGGTTCGCTTTCTGGCTGCTAAAAGGCCTTCCGCCGCCCATTTGTACAGTTTTTGTGGGGGGAGGATGGGGCTTTGTAGTTTGTCTACACCTATTGTTGTTATTTTAGTATTTACAATATTTATTAAAAAAAGGAAAAAACAAATTGATCAATGTTAAAAATAAAAAAAAAACAATTTTAAATCAAAATTTTGCATTTTTGTGTGGTTTTTTATAAAACTTTTAAAAACTTTTCAGATGTATTATTTATATTTTTTCAGTGTTTAAGTCTTTGGCTTTAAAGGTAACCATCGAGCACATCAAAAATGTGGCTTTCCGCGGTTTTTCTGTTATGTTAGAAACTAGTTTGGTAAAGGTTTCTCGGGTCTCCTGAAGAAACATACGTTTTTTTAAACATATGTTAGGAATAATCTTTAAGAATTGGTAAGGGTTATTAAGTCCCGATTTCTCATCTTTTTAATTTAGGTTTTCTTTCAATCTAGTTTCAAGTTCCAATTTTTACGAAAAAAAAAAAATAATTGATTCAATACCGGTTTTTGGTCTTAGTTTGTTCTCACAAACCACAAAACTTTTACGGAAGTGGATTTTAATTTTAATGGAGAGTTCCTTAAATGGATTTTATAAAGGTATGGAATAAATTAATAATATTTATTAAATATCAGAGATGCTAGTCGCTTGGAAACAAGGACTGGTTCGGTTTAGTGGTTCATACAGATTTGAAGCCAACAAATCGGTTCATTTCATATTTTTTGAAGCTACCTGAACAACGGTTTCGGTTCGGTTCGGTGGTTCACGCTTAACTTATTACAGATTTCATAAAGCCCCGCCTTAAAAAATGTTGAGTATCTGCTTTAAATTCAGGGATATTAATCAAATATCAATAATCTGTAAAATTTTTGTAAGATCGCATAGTTAATGAAATATACAGGTTAGAAAAAAACGTTGCATACTTTTCGAAGAATATCATTCCAAAGACGATATGTTACACTTACTCAGTATCAGCAAGCATCTTCCAAGGAAGAAATGTAGCCTTAATATACTATAAATCAAGCAGACAATGATTAGTTGCAGGAGATGTACACCATGGTTTAAAATGGTAAATAGCTATACCAACCCGTCGTCTCTATCAATCATTAAGGTTTACGACTGATCTACATTGTAGAAGATCTATGAAATTTACAAGTTATGTAAACGCTTTATGTCGACATATATTATTTGGGATGGGAAAAAGGGAATTGTTCATAGGTCAACTCACCTAAGGAATGAAAATAATCAAAGTCAAATATATTGATCGGGATCGGGACGAGATGGAATCAAGTGGTATTTGTATAGTTCGTAACTAGAAGTGAACTTGAAACTATCTACCATTTCTATCCATTTCTACCTGGTCTACAGCTTCTGAACATGAGAAATCTGTCGGTTTCGAGGTAGCCGCTCTTTGGCAAATTTAGGTTGGGATATAAAATTTTAAATACAATATTTTCACTGGAAAAACATAATTAATATCCTACTTCCACATAGTTTAGCTTCTAATTGAAATATTTTAAAAAAAAAAGCGACTTTAAGCCGTTTCTTTAGCTTCCCTTTCCATAATTGTTTTGTCCCGCTGATGACTTAATTAGTTATTTTGCCTAGCCAAGCCAGCGGCAAACATGAAAATGATTCCCAAAAAGAACAAAAACAATAACCGGGGGAGAAAAAAAAAAAAAACAGAGCCATCACCCATTGACTTTTGTTGTTGTCTCAATTTTGTTGGCTCTTTACATGCCCAGTGACAACTCCAGCTGTGAGCGAGTGCTGGGCACCGCAGGTACTATATGCATAGGGATACCTTCGATATTTTCAACATCGACTCCTTCCCGGGGTCCAGCCAGGCTATTGTCTAAGCACACTTTGCTCTCGCTCTCTCTCCATCCCTCTCTCTATAACTTTTGTTATACAATTTTTCAACTAATATGCCAATGGAAGAGGACGGGAGATCTTGAATTTGAAAGATGAGAACCTTACGGTAGAAAAAGGGAACCGACAACGAGCGAGGCGTTGTTTGAGAAATTTTCTTTTTTTCTATGCTGATGTCTTCATTTCAAATTTCACTTGGAAGCGGCCTGGCGTCTTTGATCACTTGCCATGTGTGTGTCTGTGTGCGGAGTTTGGAGTGAAACATGTGAGAAAAAGGGAGCATCAACAAGAAATGGAAAAAGAATAACAAGACCGGGCCATATCATAAATAGTGCGCTTTTCTCGATTTGTAAACGAAATGATAATTAATATCATCGTTAGTAGATTAATCTCCTTCATTCGGTTGGAGCTATGGCCCGATGGAGAGAGAGAAAGAACGGTAGCAATTATCATATATTTTTTCTCTCTGTTCTTTTCTCTTTTTTTTTCAATAATTGTAAATTATTGGGTGTGTAGTGTGTGTGTGTGTGTTGTGTGTGTTTGGTAGTCTTCATGTTGGTTAATCATGTTATTGAAACGATTAGCTGGCAGTTTTATGGGGTGCCAAAGCAACGATGAGGTGGAGTTGAGGGGGAAAATGTGTAATGAGTTGACTAGTTAAGCGTGTTATGAGCTAACGATGAAGGTTCATTTAGCTTTGGGGGTGTCGATAAGTTGAGTTATAGATGCATAACAGTTCACGGTTTGTGGGCAAAGGGAAGCACCTTGACCTGAAAGTCTTTTCACACTTTACTCAACACTGTCCATATCCAAAATTATTAATTTTAAGAAAACCGCGCTAAAAGTTCTTAATGGACTTGATCTTACCTAACCTAAATGGTTCTTTTATAACTGAGATATTTTGCCTTTGGTGAAACATATAAATGGACATTTAAAATGATCCACTGACATGTTCTCATTTCACTTGGAGACGATAAGAAAGGATTAAGATATGAAGAAAAGATAGCAACATTAAAATTTAACACAATATGGATCAAGGTTTACTCTAAATTTGTGCATCATTAACATATAAATCGGGATTTCTGACTCATGACAGTGTTATAAAGTTAGCGAGCGAGTTACTGGATAGTTAGTTTAAAAGGAACATGCAAAACGACTTGGGGTGGGACACAAAAAATGTCTGCAGATGTACAGACAACCTTTGCTATCCATTTGCTATGCTCAAAAATCTTTGTCAACCCTTGTCCTTGAGCCGGCTAAACACTTCTTTAATACATTTTTAATAGTAAATAGTTCGAAATCTTGGAATATATGCACAGATAGATAAAAAATTATGGCTATTGATGATCCATTGGATGCTTTTGGTATCAAATTAGAATGGGAAAAATGGACTCTCCATCAAACTTAAAATAAATAGTTGTCAATGGACTATATTGATCGTGTTACAAATCTAGGTATTACTTTTAGTTATAAGCTGATGAAAGAACCGTATAAAGTACACGAATTATTTGAGATAATGTGCCAAAAAAAAAACTATGTTCACTATTTAAAAAGGATATTTATTACTTTTTTATAGAGAATCAAGACAATCGAGGTCAAATTTGGTTGACATTCACTTGAGATTGCTATAAAATTTCAATCATCTCAGCAGCAGATTCAATATGGCCGCTAAAAACTGTGAAAAATGGGACATACCTAAGAGAAAATCCTTGTTTTTGTTTTGTTTTTTCCTTCGTTTTCTTTTGCACAGATTGCTAAAGATTTCACTGTACTGCTCATTTCCAAGTCTAACCCTATTTCCAACACATATGTACTGTGTATGTCCGCTTATGTATGTACATATTTGGGGTTTATGCCCAGCTTAGTGCTGCATAAGAGTTAAATCGCCTTCTTGCTACGTGGCCTAAATCCATTTTCCATTTTCAATATTTTGCATATAAAAATATCCAAGCCACGACTTAAGGTCCTGAAGGAACAAACTTTGTGTATGATTTAGACAAAAGCGTTATTCCTTGCCTCTTTCCTTTGGCTTAGGTGGCTCGGTTTGTTTTTGAAATAGATCGGATGAGCGCATTATATACTTAACACATCTCTGAAATCCAGTCTACACAGGATTCAATTACCTAAGCCCAGGGACTACGGCTAAGTCGCTAAAGCACATGGATGTGTGTGTCTATGTGTGTGTGAGTGTGGGTTGATTGTGCGAATTGGTTCATGAGCGAATATGGATTAGGGATTTGCTTAACTGTATCACTTTAGGAGTGTAGCACGCGCTCAAGCGCAAAACCAGCTCCTCCGAGCAATCCTGCGATACAATTGGCTTAAGTGCTCGACATGCAATTTACAAAGATAACAAACCGAAAAACGGATTCTGCCTTACTTATCTTATTACCCTAGGTTAAGTGCAGGGATTACGATGTCGAAAGAGCAACCTGGTACGGTTTGGTGCTGTTCAGTGTGCAGATGCAGAAGCCTGATTACCCAGCATGCTGAGATCGTTTCCTTTGGCGTTGTGCGTGTGCCGTTTGTTACACTTCTGCACAGCATTTAGACTGCCCAGGTTGCTCCTGGTTGTCTGTTAATGATTCAAACCCATCGTCAGAGGCTTAGTATTTTGGGTCTTTCATAAATATTTGATACATACATAGTAAGGCTTAGAAGGCAAAGAGGGAAAAAAAGGTGTATGGGCTTTGGCAAGCATATTGTGTGTATTCTTTGGGTTAAGAAAAAGATGAGAGTTGAGAAAGTGGTGGGTAAGGAGTTGGTAACAAGGATACTTATTAAACCGTGTGTTCCTTTGGAACTGGGAATGGTTCCTAACTATACGGCATCTACGGAGAATCGTAAAAAAGTGAAAATAATACTCAGTACTTGATTCAAAGTACTCTATACTCAGTACTCAATACTCAGTACTCTATACTCAGTACTCTATACTTAGTACTCTATACTCCGTACTCTTTACTCAGTACTTTATACTCAGTCATGTTTGAGTAAGTTTTTTTTAGCTTTAATTTGACACTTGCTACTTAGTACTCGATAGTCTACCAAGTACTCGATTATCAATGATACTTATTACTAGTTAGTTAGAGTTTGTTATTGAGTAACTCAGTAATTACTAATACTCGTCTGGGACTGCTTATTGTAGTCGATACTTAGTACCCAATACTCAGTTCTTAAGACTCAATAGTCAATATTCTGTAATCGATACTCAGTACTTAATACTCAGTCGACAGTCAGTAACAAGTACTCAATTCTATATACTCGATATTAAGTAATTGATTCTCGGAGCTCAGTACTGTGTGTGTGATTTTTCTTGGGGTCATTGCTGGCATCCCCTTCCACCCCCCTTGATCCAAGCTAAACCCTTGAAGTTCATTCATGTAGTTAAATTTAAGTGCAAAAATATTGACATTATCGATTGAAATCCAGTTCTTGGCTCTCTCTCTCTCACCCCTCCCCAAAGCGGGGGCCAAACCCACATCATCATCAGCAACGCTGCCTAAGTCTCACCATGAAACCTTCCAAGTTCCATACACACATATCGGGCGTGTCACCTCAATCGACCACACACTGACCACAAAATGTGTTTTTAATTGAAACTGATGTGGCTGCCCACTTCGGACTACTTCGTCACGATGATGGGTTCACATGAGGGCAACAACAAATAGCAATTCCAAATACTTTTTAAATAATATAATCGAATAATAAGAAAATATTTGAAAAATACATTTAAGCAATAACAACAAATCGCCAGCATTTGGCGGAGAGTTCTCTTTAATTAGTTTCTTTCATTATCTTGGCCCCTCTGTTGACCCGAATTTCAATTAAGTTAATTTACGCCACACTCATCGAGGGCAGACCTCTGGTCCGGCACAGCGACAACAACAGCAACAACCACAACGGAACCAATTCAAATAATAAATAAATAAGTGTATGAATGAATGGAAACTAGTACGGGGCAATTGTAAGAGCAGAACAAGAACTACACTCATAATTAAAAGAAATTATGAATGAGTAAGAAATGCACTTGAAGCTGTACGTTCAAGTATGAGTGGACCCGCTCCAGTCAGCCAGTTGTGATGTGACGAAACGGAAGTGAGTTCATTCCGAGGTTGAGGCTGACGATGATAGCAAGAAGCTTGACAACTTGGCATATGAACTTTAAATGAAACAGGATGTTTATAAAAGGGAGTAGAGTGGAGTTTTGCCATGTGTGATATGTTGTCAGGTGGGTTATTATTCACTATGAATATCGCTGGCTTGGAAGAACACAGTAAAGTAGGCAATGCTTGTGTGATAATGTCCTTTTATAGGACCTTTGACAATCAAAATCTTAACCGATATAGATTCCAGACATTTCATGATGCAAATCCTAAATATGAGTTCTTATTTTCGAAGGCTATTTGATAAAATACCCTTAAAATACCGAGTCGACATACACTCAGAATAAATCCAAGAACTTTGTACTTGAATTAAGCAAAAACGGAGTGAATAGTATGATAAGTACACAAATACTTGATTCAAGTACAAAATTCTTATATCAAGCACGAATTTTTCAATACTGTGCCGAAGTTTTTATACCCTCGCATAAATTTTTTTCCAAAAATACTCCTTTTCCCATTTTCCGACCGATCGTTCGTATGGGAGCTATATGATATAGTCATCCGATTTGGCCAAAAATTTGTAAAATTATGTGAAAGCATGTGGAACAAACAAATATATAATTGCAGGATGCTACCATTAAAAACAAAAAAGTTTTTCTAGTTAAGACTGTTTTTCTGACATATCTTTTGTATGGCAGCTATACCATATAGATGTCCGATTTTAATAAAACTTGGTAGAATTATATAAAAACATAGAAAACCTAAGACTACAAAGTTTGCAGACGTTTCTATTGAAAAGAAAAAAGTTTTTTTCATTAAAACTAGTTTTCCGATCGATTGTTCCTATGGGTGCTATGAGATATAGTCATCCGATCCGGTCGGTTCCGACATATAAGTAGTGTGCAGCAAAAAGAAGACCCTGTGCAAAATTTCAGCTCGATAGCTTTAAAACTGAGAGACTAGTTCGCGTAGAAACAGACAGACAGACGGACGGACAAAGCTCAATCGATTCAGCTCGTAGATTATGGGGTCGGAAAAGAATATTTCTATGCGTTACAAACTTTTGGGCAAAATTACAATTCCCTTTGCAAGGGTATAAAAAGAGAGAGTATACTACTGTGGGGGTTGACTGACTTTCAAAGTCTTAAAGTGACAGTTTTTCAAGAGTCTACATCCGAGCCAACGTTTCAGATTACTGACCTTCCATTTTACTTTAGCTCGCCTCCATACTCAATAGTCCAAAGTCCCTTGCCCGTCTATTGCACTTTTCTTACAATTGCCCCCTAACCCAACTTCCTTTCAAGATCTCACTGAAAGATGTACGTACCCCCTTAGTCTCAGATTTCACACTGATACCAGTAGTTGCCTCTGTGTAACCATTAACTGGCCATACAATCAACAATTAAGCCAGGCCAAGGGCCAACACTTGGACCTCAATTAAATTGATTTGGATCAAAGCCCAGGCAAAGTGACCAGCAGAGTCCACCAGCATAATCAGTAGCTCAACTGTTCTACAGTTGTACAAGAATATAGGAGTATGTCCGATTATGTAGCAATAAATCCGCAAAAGTACCCGCAGAGTCCAAGTTCGAGAGGAGCGTGGCCAGTGACTTTTGGTTCAGCACAACTTGCGGTTGTTATTGTTGTTGTTAATTGTTACGCAGTTCATTAACACACACCACATCATCATTTTCCCCCTTGCTGCCAAGTTGCCACCCTCGCGTGGCACACGCGACCCATACCCATACCCATTCCCGTCTCCTGCTAACGATGACATCTAAGCGGTTGCCGTTGCCTCTGCCCATTGCTAACGATGTCACTGACGAGTGTCGCCGCCGCCGCCGTCGTCGTTGTTTGGTGTTGGCGCTGCGTGAGTTTTGGCAGTGTTTCTTTTTTTTTTGTGTTAAATGCGTGTAAATCAGTTTATAACACATTGTCAACAATTATCAAGTGTTAGAGCGCGCGAAGGGGTGAGCCAAGAGATGAGGGGGAGTTTTTTCATCTTTTGTGTTTGTTTCTAACTTGCACTAAATTAATGCCCTACATGAGGGTGGGCCTTCGGCTTTGTGCTTTACGGAAGCTGAATGCTGATGATGCTGCTGTTTCACCTCGGAAGCAGGTTTTGAAACGAACCGGTTCGAGTACGGAATCCCGAACAGAAGATATCGTTTCGGTTCAACAAAAAATATACATTTGATCCTTTCCACCTTCTAAATCTTCATCAGTCAAGTCTAAGCTGAACAGACTTTTTCAAATAACAATTTATCATTACTCGGATTGTTAAGAGGAATCATGCATTGTTGTTAGAGACCAAAATGTTGGTCAAGCTAGGTTTTTTTGCAGGAGGCAGTTTCCTTCTCACTCTCAATTCCAGCTCAAGCTGAAAACTGATCTATAAGACTCTGTCAAGCCTCGGCTTTCAGCTTGTTCTTCCAAATATATCTGCCTGACTCAACAAGGACCACAAGCAAATGTTTCTCAGCCAAGGAAAAATTCTTTACTTCTTGGCTTCCTGAAGTTTTACCTTAAAATTTTCGTTAAAAACAAAAATTGGGCCCAAATAATCAGGAATGCAATCGACTTGAAAAGAATGAGAAAAAGCATTTTGAGTAAAAATTCAAATTCTGTTAGATTTCTCTGCACTTATGTGGAAAAACTCAACTGGCACGAGCTCAGGTGTTCACACATGTATGGAAGCTCTGCCCTAAACAAAGTGAGGGCATCCTTGGCCTTAAACTAAAGATTCTAAGAGCTTCAAAGCTGGCGACAATAGCTAGTGAGGGTGGTAAGAAAAACTGAGGTACACACACTACCCGCTGCACCACACCCGTCCAGATTCACTGTAGCGCACTCAAAACACGACCTAAGCCGAAATCTCTCTTTGTATCTAAATGTTAAAAAAAAAAAAACAACCTCTTCACGTTTCAACACGCTTCGCCACCCTCTAGCTAACCATATGCTCTCACAGCTTCACAGCCTGTTTCTCCATCTCCCCCGCCCCGCACACACGCACACACACCGAGCTCAACCTCTAGCACACTCATTTGGCTGTTTATTTGCAAAACGAAACACACGATAACAACAACAATAACAAGTGTGTCCAGAGTCCAGAGTAAACTGTCCATCCTAGCGAGCGTGATTCCAACAAAATTTGGCCAATTACCCCCAGCAACCCCCTTTGAAACCCCTTTGCCGCACTCTGTACAACTCTCCACGCCTTAAACGAAATCAGATGTCAGTTGCCTGGGCCTGTGGATCGAGGTTTAACCCTTTTCTTTAAATTTAAGAAAAGTATTTGCATGGCTAAGCGATGGCGATTAGCGTGAGGAAGGTCCACGAAACGAGATTAATACGCGCTAAGCTTAAGTCCCCTTGGAAGTCCAAATCCACACATCGGATCTAATCCTGTTGCTTTAACCCGTTCGCGATGCGGTAGGTAAGTACAATTTGTTGTAAATTCGCTACTGTACGGGGACTACTGTAAACAGACCATATAAACAACGGAAGCACATGCCCAACCTTAACCCGTTCCCCTGCCCAGGTAGCCGCCAGGTATCGCCCACACTTAGGTAGAGGACCATGTCGCTGAATTCTATGTTTGCATGCATCCGCGTTGATCCGTTGGACAAACAAGCTAATCCTGCGGTTAAACTGCCATTGAGTTTATCAAAATAAAGCATACCCGGAAGGACTTCGAGGCAGGGGCGTATACCAAATTTTACTGCAGCCGCAGCAGCCGAACGGGTTGAGAAGGGTTAAGATCTTGTCGCGGATTTAGGTGTCCTCGCAAATATCAAAAAGTCTGTGAACAAAACTAAATGCCTGCCATAAATCTGCCTGATTAGTAAAGTACTCTCGCCCACGACTCAAACGATACCGATACCCAACCCGATCCCGGATCAGACGTGCACACATTTCGATATTTAATGTTCAGCACTCAAAACGGTAGCCCAAGCGTAAATATGTTGTGTCGCCTTTTGGCCAGGATTTTTAATCAATGACAAAGTTGGATTTTTTTTTTTTAAAATGATTTTTGGGTTTTTGTTTGCCCACTGAGGGTAATTACCGGCGACGGCGACTGTAGTTTCCGGACTCTGGCGGGAAGTTCTAAAGATTTGTTTGTTGTCAAAGCAAGAAAATAGATTTGGGAAACTGCAATTTGAAATAGTTTTTTCTTAGGGTTTCAATGAGTCTCTGCATTTCAGATTTTAGTTGGTTAAATTGAAAATTTTCTACGATTTTTTGCAACAGAAGAAAGTTAACAAATTATAGAGATTAGAAACCTCCGGTTGATCCGGTTGGATGATTTTCAGCTCCGTTGGATGGTTAAAAGGATATTAAAGATACATTCAGTCCAAATGTATCTTTTTTGGATCCGTTTTTTATTTCTGCGTGGATATTGCTAAGGATCAATTCAGTCTCTAGAGGTATCTCTTTTTTAGGTTCCATTAGCGAATCTTAATTTATCAAATCTTTTGTAGGGAAGAGATGAAAATTCCAAAATCTAAATTTTTTTTATCTGCCGAAACCCGTCAGACTACTGAACCGAACCGAACCGTTTTGATTAATGGTAATTGGTTCGGCTCAGCACTTTCCAAACGACGCCGGTTCGGTTTGTGGTTCGGGTTATCATTGGAATTATCGGTTCGTTTGCTTTTTGGTTCGGTTCAGAGCTGGGTTGCATCCCTTGTAAAAAAACCTATATTTAATACTAATTTTTATTCTAGAATTTTATTGGTTCTCGCACAAATAAGTTAGGTAAAAGCGAAAGCTAATTTTTCTAACTTTTTTTAGAGCTGACAGCACACAGCACCAGAGTGCCGAAGATACTAGTCGAACCTGCTTCTTTTTGAGAAAGAATCACAGAGAAGCAAGTAAGTGGAATGTTGCCTTTAGTGCTCACCAACACAAGCACATTTTCCTGTGCTCTTCATATGTTTTAGACCCAAGAGCAAAATCGAAACATAAGACGGGACTAAACTGAGAGCACTACAGGATGGAACTAAATGCAAATAGACTAAAATGTTTTTGTAAAAAAAAAGATGCAGAAGTTGCATTGCTCATCGTACTTTTGAGCCCAAAAAATGATCGATTTTCTATAGAATCTTAACACCAATTAAAGCATTTGAAATATAATTACAAAAATATTAAAAATTTAAGAACTTTTACTCATGGGAAAACAATTGAAAAACATTAAATTCGTAATTACTTGACAGCTCTAAGGAATTCTCCTCCTCTCCTCGTACCACAATCAAATCAAAAATGTACACAACAATTAAATGTAATTTTGTGCAATCAATTTGTTCGAAGAATTTTCCAGAGCCATCCGCATAAAAACAGCTGCTGTCTTTCGCATGAGCCACAGTGGACACACACACACACACACACACGCACACACATTGTAAAGGAGCCACTCCCATTTCGGGTAATCACAATAATTGTGTTCACCAAAATAAAATTGGGGGCGTGTTGTATGTGTATGTGGAACAAAGGGCCGAGGCACTCTGATTGGAGCCCACAAGGAATTGAGATTGTGTGTTAACGTAAGGAAAACATGTTTTACCTGAAGAAAAACTGTGAATAAAGCAGAGCAAAACAAAAACTACAAAAATGCAATAACAACCACATATGGGGGCCATATTTGCTTGGTTGGGTAACGGAATGTGGTTTCTGTTGAGAGTGTGTGTGTGAGTGTGTGTGCTGGGGCTGGCCACAGACCATTGGACCTACGCCTTCTCAGTGGAGACATGCGCGGTCCGCTCTTGTTTTTTTTTTTTTTTTTTGGTTTGGAGAAAGAGAGAGCGGCTGGCCCCCTACTCTCCCTTCCTCTTTCTCTCTCTCTCTCTTGTTCTCTGTTCTCTGTGTCTTAAGTGGGAGGGGAGCACATTGAACAGGTCAAAACAAAATGGCGCAAGCCATGGCATTTTAATTATTACCTTCAACTTTTCCAATTGATTTTTCTTCGTTTTGTTGTTGCTCGTTGCTCGGCGATTTCAATTAAATTATTAATTATTGTATGTACAATTTTGTAATTGTTTTGGTTGCCTTGCATAAAACGTTCAAAGGGGAAAAAGATGCCAAAGGTAAAATTGTGTGTAGTTAAATATATAATTATAGTGCGATGATATGGGGAAAATGTTGGGCTTGGGGGAAGGTTTTGTGTCAGAGAAGGTATATATGCTAGTGGTTTCTATTAGCAAAGAAGTTTTTTGTGGAATCGTATTTGAATGAATTTGTTAGTTTTTTTTTAATTAATAGTGTGTGTAAAAGTGTTGGCGAGTAAAAGGAAGTTTAGGTAGTCTGGGTGGATGTCGAAGAGTGCCATCTCTTAGCCTATTATGCCATCATAAATTTAGTTTTTAAGAAATATCTACCGTATCTATTCAAGAATTTAGGTTGGAGCCACTCTGAAGAACCGGTTTTGAGCCGGACACAGAACCGAACCTGCTAAATTGTTAACCTTCAGAGCCGGACCCCCTCTTTGAGTTCGCGGTGAAGAAAAGACTTATTCAGTTTTGTCAAAACCTTAAAAAACTAGCACAATATCAGAATAGGAGCCGTATCATTTCAAATTTTGTAACCCACTCCGACTTTTACGACTTACAGAATTGAAATATAGCATTAGAGAAGTTGTAAAATGACAAAACATATCTGTATATTTGTGTACATAGAAGAAGAATAGGCAAGCTTTTCATTTCAAAGTCCAGGCACTTTTGAAAGTCATTGGAGGGAAGGTTTGAGAGGTAACCATTATAAAGCATGTTGTTTTAGTTTTTTAATAAGATTTTAGTAGCTTCGTAAGCTGGACGCTTACTTCTCATCAAAATAAGTCAAGGAATTCTAAGAATCGAAATAAATCTAAGAGCAGAGGAATCAAGCTTCAAACCTAAGGTTCGATTCGTAATGGAACCGGTCCGAGAACCGCAGCTTACATTTTTCAATGCGTTAAAACCAGAGATGCGAGCTGCTATGATATAAGGATTGGTTCGGTTCAGTGGTTCAATCTGTTTTCGATCCTGTGGTTCGGTTCATGGTTTCGGAGCATGGTTTTAGGAGCTAGCTGAACCGCAGTTCCCTTTTCAAATTGAAATCTCAAAACATTTCAAAAGCTTTCAAATCCTTATACATATGTCGCAAGCATATACATACGAAAAACACACAACTACATATCAATTCAAAATTCTTATCTCCAATTTTAACAAATTAATGCAGTCTGGTGATAGGTATATTAAGAGCTCGGTGCCAGGTTGCTTTAGAAATAGGGGATCACTTGCCTTACAATCGGTGACCCTTAAAGGCTACATCAATCCGGCATCGCTACGTATACGTTCGATCAATGAGTGGTCTCTCTCAAAATAAGCGAAGGTCGCCTTAAAGTCTTAAAAGTCGTCAATATACTTTACCGAACCGAACCGTTTTGCCTTGTGGTTTTCGGATCGGTTTAGCAATTTAAAAACCGGTTCGGTTTGAGGTTTTATTTAACAGCTGCAATAAGCGGTTCGGTTCAGTTCAGAGCCTGCTTGCATCCCTTCATCAGTATGTTTATGGGTTTACAGCTTTAATAAAATACTAGCAAGGCTCAGTGCTGCCGAACCTTTTCTGTTATAGAGCACGAAATTTTAAAAAATTAACGTTTTAAAGTTTTTTTCTGTATCTTGTTTTCTTACAAATTTCTTAAGCAATTCAAGATTTATTGCTTGTTTAATGGTTGAACAAATGTTAATTCAACTTCTGCATATTTCTTACATTCATAATGTCTACGTATTTATTTGTCTAACCAAATATCTTTGGCATCATTCAAATGATTTTGAGTCTAAGCTCCTTGCACAAGTTTGTAAACTCGGCAGAAATTAAGGAGGGCAACCAACAGCAACAACGGCAGCAGCAGCAGCAGCAACAGCAACAGCAACAACATCAACAGCTACAATTAATAATGGCAACTGTGTGTATGAAATCCATTAACAGCAACAACAATGCCATCAAACCAAAAGCAGCAGCTGCCACTACCAACAACACCCCTACCCCTACCCCCCCGTAGCCACAACAGCACCACCGCCATCTGAAGGCAAAAGAGCAAAAACCTGGCGTATCAAAACGCAACCCACAATACCCAAAAAGAAAAGGGTGACCCCTCGCAAAGAGAGCGCGTGTACGTGTGTCACTGGCAATTAGCAACTGAAAAATCTCAACAACAAACGGCCGAGCAAGTGAGAGAGAGAGAGAGAGAGTGCACAGAGCGAGAGCACCAACCATGCGTTCCACAGCTCCCATTGGCCATCCAACGACAACCCTCACAGCAAAGGCAAAAGCAAAGCCAAACTACACGTCGTCTGGCTGTGTGGATTGGGATTTGGTAAAGAATTCTTGTTTTTAGTCTACACTAAACGCCACAGAGCAACGGACGTCGGTGATCACGTAAACTTTTTGTCGCCGTTTCTCAGTCGTTTTGACGTCGGAACTTTTGCGTGGAGAAAGGTTATTAAACGAAATGTTGACACTTCTTAACTTAGACTAAGCAAGTGCACAAAATGGTCAAAATCGGTGAGGATCAGCCACATGCCGTCGGTTTAAATTTGACCAGTTTGATCAAAATGGCGCGTACCCCTCACTTAAAGTCTAGTTTCTCCATAAATGCCATTTTACCCGAGACCTTAGAGCAGGATGAGGAGAAAACGGAACAATTGGAACAGAAATTCAATAATAATTCCCCGTTGGGCTCGGAGGACCATGACGCGGATAGCGATGTGGAATCGGATTTAGATGTTACCTCCATGTCACCGGCACCAGCCACACATCAAACGCATGACAGCGATGTGGAGGATGTGGAAGAAGATGATGTCGACGAAGAGGTAGAGGAGGAGACCAACGAGGGCAGCGAATCGGGTAAACCGGTGAAAGACAAGAAGGGCAATGAGAAGCCACCTTATAGCTACAATGCCTTGATCATGATGGCCATCCGTCAGAGTCAGGAGAAGCGTTTGACCTTGAACGGTATCTATGAGTACATCATGACCAATCATCCCTATTACCGGGACAACAAACAGGGCTGGCAGAACTCGATCAGGCACAATTTGAGTCTCAATAAGTGTTTTGTGAAAGTGCCGCGACACTATGATGATCCTGGTAAAGGAAACTACTGGATGCTGGATCCCTCGGCGGAGGATGTGTTTATAGGCGGCTCTACGGGCAAACTGAGAAGAAGAACCACTGCCGCCTCCAGATCCCGCTTGGCTGCCTTCAAGAGATCCCTCATAGGACCCATGTTCCCCAGCCTGGCTGCCTATCCGCAATTCGGTCAGTTCCTCACCTACCCACAGGCAGCTGCAGCCGCAGCCGCGGCTGGTCCCAGTCTTCTGGCCTCAATGTACCAACGCTATAATCCCTTTGCGCCAAAGAGTGGTCCCGGCATGGTATTACAGGGCCCGCCACCTGGTCCAGCCTCCCTCCCGCCACATCCGCCACCCCACTTTGGGGGACCACCGACTCCATCGAGCACGGAATTGTATCAGCGCCTGCAGTATCAACAGCTGTTGCATCAACATGCCGCCGCCGCCGCTCTGGCGGCACATCAAAGGCAACTGACGGCATCCGCCGCTGTCGGGCCACCTATGACACATCTGGGACAGCCACCATCACCGTCGCCCAGCCATGGTCATCATGGCGGAGCAGCGAGTGGAGATTCCGGCTCGCCGGTGTCCTCACCACAGCCACTGCTCAAGCCGGTGACAGTGGTGTCACGCAATAGCTGAAGCAGCGACTGGCCTCGGAGTAGTTTAAGTAATGTATATAGTTATAGCCGCGACTGAGGCGCCAAGACGCTTTGTAAATAGGAAAGTGTAAAGAAGAGAGAGACTGAGATTCGGCTAGCCGAATATTGAAATACCAAAAACCCTTGCAGAGAGAAAGAGAGAGAGGTCCCTGAAAAGAAACCCAAAAAGAATTGCTAAGAACTTAGTGCTTTGAGTCCAGGCAGGAAAGTTTCTAAAGTATTTAGTTCCAAAGTCTTGATTCAAGAATTTAAAAAAAAGATGAAAGAATTCGACTTGGATCATTCATGTTCATTCTTAACTTATCGTAAAATTTATCATGTTTTCTGTGCGGTTTATAAAGCTCTTAGATTGTGTAAATACTTAGTCCTATACACCAACCAATTGAATTAAAAGTGGAAAATAATTGTAGTCTAAGAAAGATCCAGAAGGTAGACATTTTCATTAAGGCTGCAGACCTTTAAAGACCTCCGGGGCCTCCGGGGGTTTGTATACAACAAAAAGTCTCAGGTTCGTTTCGCGAACTGGTTCCTAAGGTTTTGGTTCGAAAATCGGTTTCTAACATCTGATGCAGAGAAAATTATACCTATATATGATCCTATAAAAGTGATTTAAGAGTATTTTTAAAAAGAAACCTTTATCAAACCGATAAGATTGGATCGGGTTCAGGTTCTGGAAGTCATAGGGCTCAGCTCAAGGACCGGTCCGAACCTGTTCTCAGAGGTGGATTGATTGTACATTTATTTTGATGCCTGAGTGTAGCAATACCATTAAAAGTTCTATTGTAATAGTGAAAATATGGTGTTGGGTCGTCATCACCCCTGTAGTTCGTCTGCAGCGGTGCGGTATTTGCCAAAGGAACAACGACTTCAGTTTTCAGTCCCTTCCTTCTAAAGATTCTCGATGTTGTGATACCAAATATAACAGAGAAAGAGAGCTATCGGCACTGTTCCAACTTCCGTGTCGGTTTCCGTGTAAAATTGTCCTTCCTTTTGAAGAATGGAATCCTCTTGTTATAGAGCAGCAATCGGTTCCAGCAGATTTAACAATTCCGTCTTTTCTAATAACTGATTTACCCTAGCCGCAGATTTGCTAGTCATCTTTTTATATGACATTGAACAGTTTAGGCTTAACTTGCAAATGGTTACACGAAAAACGACACGGAGTGCGGAACTGGGGCATATTTGACCCGATTCCAGTATATACTCCCATACATACTCAAATATATAGCCTTGAAGCCTTGAACTTTCGTAAAAGCAGAAAAACGGAAAAAGAATCTGAATAGATGAAATAGTTTCAGTATTTCACATAAGTAAGTGCCCTAATGCAAATGGGTGCTTGCTTTACACAAACAATTGGTTAGTTAGAGTTAGGATTTGGACATATCTGATAAATAAAGTAGGTAGAAATTGATCTAACTCTGAATAATTCCGCATTGTTTTAAAAAAATTCGTGCGAACGTTTGTATTTTAAATTCAAATTATATTTAACATTATGTTTCATTACTTAAGGAATTGAAAACATTACGTCAATGTGCAATCGTTTTCATTTAGTGTCTCAGGGATTGTTCAGTAAGCTCTTCCCTATAACGCAGTCAAGATTTATTTCAAGGCCTAACACTAAAATCAAAATATAGATCACCTTTTTTAGAGAAAGTCCCTAAGACTTAGATTGAATTTTAGTAGTTGTGCACTTGCCTGTTCCGAATGGTTCTAAAAACTTCCGCAATGTATATTTGGAAGATTTAGCTTGACCTTACACTTATGACAGTTCCCATTCCAAAAAGTTGTATTGAAGTCGAACCACCCTCATAAAGTATTTCAGGCCGTTATCGATTTCTATTCCATCTTGCGGTATCGGAACTGTTAAAGGCTCCCGCTTCCAAAACCGGAACTGTGTCAGTTCCAATCGATCAAATTCGGAAGTGAGAACCGGCCTGATTATGTATAAAAAATCTAAGGCACATTATGTTGGGTTCAGAGAAATGTAATGTTCCAATTAATCACCCAGTTTGTCAACTCTTTTCCTATGTTTCTGCCACTTTTTAATAAGGCCTTGTTCCAATATAATCGAATCCAAATTTTTTTTATGCAAATTTTTTTATGCAAATTTTTTTATGCAAATTGTCATCACTAATTTAAAAATGGTTAAATTATTTTTTAGCAAAGACTTTATAATATCAAAAGCTAGACCCTATTACACATAAATACAAGTATATCATGTATAAATGGTTGCATCTTAAGGTCTTAAGGTATATCTGGAACAAAAATCTTATGAACTTGATAAAACAATTAATCCACTTTATACAATTTGATTAAAGAGTCTATAAATTTGTCGACTGATCGAGTTGGATTTTTTCTAGTCTCCTGAAAACCTCTGCAAGGGTTATTTTGAAAAAGTTTTGAAAATTTGGTAACTTGTTGTCACATATCTAAAAAGGAAAATTTTTAATATAAAATACGACCCTAATTATATGATACTTAAGCGCTGCAGGCAAAGATCTAAGCACTATTTAATTTATGTATATTAATATTTAGACACTGAAGAGAAATGAAATTGAAATTCTATTGAAATAAAAATTGAACAAAATTAAGTGACTTGGAAAACTCATTAAAGCCCCTATGGAGGGGAGGATATATGGAAGTGGTAAATTGAACTGCAGTCGCTTTAAATTAATCTGTTGTCGCGACAAACTTGATGACGGACAACAGGAAGTCCTTAATAAGTTGCTGGCCCGTTGTCTATGTTCTCTCTCTGTGTGTGTGTGTGTGTGAGAGTGTGTTGTAAACCCGCGCTAAAGGCCACTGTTAAGTGTCAAATCAAATAAAATTTTAGCGCATGTCCCACACACGCCGCACAAACCAGAAACCAAATTCAACAAGGGGCAACGCGTGGAGCTGATGAAATTGTTTTACTGCCTTTGCCCATAGTCATTATGTTTTATTTCACTCGATGTGGTTGTTGTGGCTGGCAAACGTATCGCTAGAATACAAACAAATGTGTTTAGTCCGAGGGAAGGTTTTTTTTTGAGAGATGGACAATATGCGGGCTGAAGGAAGGAACGAGTAAGTGAAAAGCAAATACTGCAGGGAAAACCGTTTCTTCGAGTCTTATAAATAAAGCTTATTGTCAAGAAAGTGGAACTTTGGCGTGTTAAAGTAAATCCAGAAATACTTGATTTATGAATTTTTTCAAATCTTAAATTTCTTCTCAACATCAGAATTCTGCCTCCAAATATATGGTCTCATTTACTAATTTAAAGCTTTCAGCAGCTTACAAAACACTGGCAGGGTCCATTTGGTCTCATTCATTAAGTAAAAGTTCTTTAGTTGAAGTATTCACTGCAGGGGTGCCCACGGCCTATGGGCGCGACCCGCATTCGTTGTTTTTACGCATAAGCATTGCCGTAAGCATGATATTTCTCTGCTCTTCCTCTTCTATGACGCCTGCAAACGTAAGAAAACACCTAGGTCTCGTAAGGTCTTGTAAGTAAGGGCCTGTCATTGAAGAAGTTGCCGATTTTCAAGCGATTTGCGTGTATAGGGAGTATAACAGCCAAGCACGCTGCCCTTTGAAACACCAGCGCGTAAAGAGGTCGGGTCTAAGGGGTCCCCCTATCCAGTGCAACCTCAAAAGTACTGCCTATCAGGAATCTCTTGTACCTAGAAGGTAAAATTGTGGATTTAGAAACTCATTTGCGAGCAGAACATAATTGGAAGCATAATCAGAAGGGTGGACTGCTATCTTACTTGGGATCGCATGAGGCACATTCTTACAGCGAATTCTGTTGGAATAACAAACGCAGAAAAATTACAGAAAAATGTTTCCCATTGTCAATTAATGCTCAATGCTCTTACATGTAAGAATCCAAAATTAAAGTATTTGGTTTCAAAGTCTGAAGAATCAAAGGTACACAGAATAAATATTAGGTCACTACAATAGTATGAAACATCCAGAAGGAAGCATCTTTGATCCTATTAAGAATAAGTATTCTTGATCAGCATCAACAGCCGATTTTATATATGTTCGTCTGCCTGTGTGGACGCACAGATCTCAGAGATGGTAAGATATAGAGCTTATATGCTTTTTAAAGTTGTAGGCAATTTTCAATTTTCTACCGCCCGTGCAATTCGGAAAAAAAGTTATATTTCCCACAGTTTTATAGATAGAAGGTTCATACCTTCTATACATATTTAGTTATCAGTATTATTTATCTATCCACCGAAGGAATGGTAAAGATCGAATGAGCCATAGTCGAGTTAAGGGGAAAGCCAACATTTATGCTGGGCAGCACTGACTCAAGCAGCAATGGGCAGCACTTTACACAACTTAAATGCAATTTTTTGAAGGTACTCAATATGTTATAGACGGGCCAGTTTGCATGTAGATATAGGATACATATTAGAGTCGGGCTTTAACGACTTGAATGGAATTGCATTAAAATATATCTTCGAAGTTCGTGAGCCCAGTGCATCCCCATCTAATTCAGTGGACCCCTTCAAGGCTATTTGTGAGTTGCAAATTCAAAATAACACATAAACTCCCAATGGAATGCCACTTCCAACGCCCCAAACACGCTTTTGCGTCTGACACTAAACTATCAAGTCACGCCCGCAACACAACATCTTGACCACACCCACCCAAAAGCCCAGCCAAAGTCCAAACGTCATCGTCGCTGTCGGCATGACTCAAAAAAGAGCCGAAACCCGAAAGAAAACCACATAAAAAGCGGCGACCGCCCGACGATGCCATGAATTACAACAATGTTTAAAATCGCTCATTAGGAACTAAATTTGTAAACTTAACGCGATAAAGATCAAGGAATGGCGCCCCCCGGCTTCCAATGGGCGCTCGGCCAATGGGCGCTGCCACACAATGGTGTGTGTGGCTACAGAAAGAGGGTAAAAGCGTGTGGAAATAATTTGGTTACAATTAAATAACAAAAGAATTTGTTTGGCAACTCTTGTGCCAAAAAGGCAGGTGATGTCGGCGCTTTACAAAGCCCACTCGCATTGTTCCAATTGTCCATTGTCAGCTTCAGCTGCGCATTGCCCCCGCTCCAGATAAGACTGCAGCGACTGCGACTGCGACAACTATAATTAAGAGCGGAACGGGACGGGGGAGCAAGGTGGACTGTTGACTGTTTACCATAACAATGAGAACTACGGGGGAAAACACCTTTTTAGATCAGGTGTTAATGTCTGTGTTTATGGCCTAAGTGAAAGAGGAAAAAAAAAAGCATTGCCGACTTATTTGAGAGCAAGCAATTATTGTCATTAGTCTCCGCTCCCTGCCCGACCCACTCCATCATGCCCCCTTTGTGCGAGGCGGAGGCGGCTCGCTTTAGTTGCGGCTTGTTGCGTATCGATGTGCATGCTATAATTTCAGAGAGAGAAAAAAAAACTAAAATGATTTCTTCATGCCAGTCACAGTCACCGCCGCGTCACACTCATCATAATAATAACCATCATCATCATCATCATCATCCTCATCGTCGTCGTCATCAATGTCTGCCCTGGTCTCGCCTTATCCAATTATTACAGTTTAGCCATGCCACAAGTCAAACAAAAGATCTCGATAAAAAAAAAATGCAACTGCTGTTTGCTTTTTTATACATATATACATATTTGAAGTTGCCCTACAAATTTTAAATTATATATACGAGTATGTACCGAGTTGTATGTACTAATGAGGTGGTTGGTTTTGTCATGAGCTGCTAATAAGTGGGGTTTGATATAAGCCTGCCAAAAGTAAACAGTTGGATCGACAAAAATGGCAGAACCAAAAGCATAAGCGAAGCTCTACTTTGTGCCTTTCATTTGAGATACTTTTTGTATCTACTTGCCAACACCCAATCAAAGTTTTTTTTTATTTATCTATTAATGCAATTGCCTACTTTCCTATTACACAAACTGGCGCCAGTTTCAATCAAATTCTCAGCTGGCACAAATCTGTGATCTGTGTAATCCACAATTTAGTTGAAAGTTTCTTGAACTTGTGCCCCGTCCTGTACCCCTCCGCCTACTCTCGTGCACACTTCCCGTAATTGACTTCAACTACAAGTGACATCATATTATAGGATAATTCTCTCGAAATGTTTACACAGACAATAATCCGTCGCGCAAGGCGTATAAATTGAAAGAAATGTGGCTGCTGTTGCTGCATCTTTTCACTCTCCATCTCTCTCTCTCTTCACTCAAAAGATTTACGTGGAAATGAGACAAACAAATAAATTTACTTTGATTGAATAATGGTCGCATAATTGGCAACTTGAATGGAATTGAGTAGCAGGCAAAACAGATGCTTCACAATCCCAGAAAATGTAACAACAAGATGCAAGGCAAATAAAAATAAAAAAAGAGAAAAATAATGATTAACTAACTGAATTGGATAATCTGATTCGCATTCGCAACTGTTGATTCAACACGGGACTTAAAACTGGCGTCGCATTGTCGGCCCCAAAGATTTGTTGTTCAATTGAAATGTGCAACTGAGAAATGTCAGGCGACAATTGTCAACTAGATGGATGCGATATTACGCATACGACGCGGTGTCATTCGCAAAAGGTGGATTGTAGGGCGGGTGTGCCAGATTGAGCGGCAACTGCAATTGCAGTTTATTAACCTGACAATGCGGTAGATTGTGGGCATGATTCATCGGGTGGAGCAAGTGAATGGGCCTTAAGATTGAGCAGTTTGTTACTTTTGGGTTGGCCTGAGCGGGCAGAGATTGAATTCCGTTGAAACTCTGGCAAAGGTTCAACCTCTTTGGAAGTCTATGGTACGATATTGAGACAAATCGGTAGTGAATTCTTTTTTTTTGTAAATTTCCGGAGTAAAAATTATGAAATCAATTAAAGTTTAAGTTATTGTTATCCCACAAGATTTATTGCATTATTATGTATGCGTTTTTCGGAAAAAAAAAACACTTTTATGAGGCAAACTTCATGAAGTTCTTTTGGTAGGCGGAATATTCAAGGCAATGTCGATACGTTTTATAAAGAAAAGGTTTAGAACGTCACCAGATTCTCTCGCCTACTAAGAAAACACCCTGAACACCCTTGCTTCATGGTGTAAATCCTGACTAAATCGGTTGCTCCGCACATATTTTCTGACTTAGGCAGCCATAACTAATTTAAGGTTTGGTCAAAGTCCGTGATATTAATAATATTTTGTGTTAATTACAAATTTGATATCTTTGGACTTAAGAAACATTATCCGTTGGTTCTGTATCAGTTAACCCTACTTACAACTCCCAAGATCTTATATTCTTTTCTTGAAATCTCTACACATAAGACCGCAATCTTCTGTTCCCCTAGCTCATTGTTTAACCCCAAAAAGAGTGCCATATCATTCGGCTCGAATGGATTTCAATTTTCAATCTTTTTAACCCAACCACAATGTAACAGAAACCCATTAAAGGATAACTCACTCCTACACTCATCACCCACAGATTAGGCTGAAAAGAATGCAAAAAAAAGGAAGGCAACTGCAATTTTTTCGTTTTGTTTTCGTTTTCGCATTGCACAATATTCCACAATCTAAGCATCTGTTTCGAAACAAGAAGAAAGTCAAGGGATCAAGGTAAGCCTACACCTCAAAGGAGATTCCTATTACCCATTGTCTCAAAGGGGCAGCTGGACTTGTGCAATCTATTTACTTAAGGATTGCGGTTTGGCTGACTTTAATTTCCTGGGAAAGCTTTTGCTCTCTCTCTCTCTCTCTGTGTGCGTGTTTTGTTGGAAAACACTTGAGCACTTAAAAAGGCGCATGAACTCGATCCTGGATCCGGCCTGCATTTCCTGTGTGTGTGAAACAAACTGATTTTTACATTGTTGGGAAACAGACGAAATGGACTCATTGATTCCAATTGACTGATTTCAATTGAAGTTAAGTGTCGGCCGCAGCCAAATGCCCGAGCTGAGCGGCGTTGCCTTGTTGACTTATTTTTTTCGTTTTGTGTATTTTCTGGCAGCTGAACGCCGCTCGGCCAACTTGGGGGTGAACCTTATGTGCTTGTTCCTGTTTTCCATTCCTCGGAGACCTCGTTGAGTGCCACACAAGTGGCTCACATCATCGGGACAAACCCAATCTCCAGCCGTGTCAAAGTTCAGAGAAAAGTTGCTTCCGTCAATTGAACTCCTGGAGGGCAGCGTTGAGAGAGAGAGAGAGTGAACAAGATGTTCCAAGTCAGTCCAAGTCGGTAGTCAGCCACGACGTTCACTTAATTCTGCCGCATTCATTCAATTAAGCCAATGAATTTGTGGCCCCAGACACATTTGAAGATCAGACTTACACCGAAAGAAAAGTTTCAATTCAAAAAACTTTTGGGGGAGAAAACAACGATCAGAGTTCTAGAACGAACGGGATGGAGTGGTTGGATACTTGTTTCTAGTTTTCAATCTCATAGAAAGAGAGATTTTTGTACTTGGATCGTACTCTGTTTTTTTTGTCTGTATAAAATACAAAGACTTTCTCTTTTCTCTATCAAATTTTCTCAGTGTCTTCATTTGTACAATATTTCGGTTTTGTAACGTATGCGGGCTGATCTTTGTCTGCCTTCGGAGCACTTGTTCCACTCACTAATCAGACGCGGGTCAAAATATTTACCACTTGACCCGATTGATTTAATTAAATAGTTTCAAGACATTCAACCATTTGTTGTCGGCGCAAACTGTGGAACTACAAGATCGTGAAGAGAATACACACAGAAGAGGGCTCCAAAAACAACAACACCAACCAAAGCCAGCGAGATCTGAGGCAGCTGCCTCGTAGCTGTCAACACAGATTTCACAATTCCTGACCACTAAAGACGTGTTAATTAACGAGAGTTAACTAATTGTTGTTAGCAAAATATTTTCGTAATTTGATCCTAAATTAATGTTACGCTCAACTTGGTTGCTTTCTGGGCTTTTGTGTTTTACACATGCATCGGGCCAAGCCACCATACAGTGGTCTGAGATTCAAACAAAGTGCAAGGGTTGTGTAAAGAAATTGGTGGACTATACTTCGTATCACTCAGATATAAGTATTTAGTACTAAGTCCTAAATAAAGCAAAACAGCAGACAGTCTAGATGCGTATCACATAGATATATTATGGGTTCAACTATTTTTGGAAGTGTTCCGCAAATTTCTTTAGATATATAGGAGAGATATGGGAAAGTCTTTGTTTCATTTATTCATTCCAATCTAATGTACTTCCTTGACTTTATATACGAAGCGATACAAATAATCTGAAGTTACTAATTCAGATGAAGAATGTTAGGCGAAGGCAGAGTCAAAAAGCTTTCTTAGATATGGGTTTCCTTTTATTTAATTTAGAAACAGGACCCCATTTTTTCACTTCACATGTAAGATCCATCCAAGTCAAATACAGATTTTGGTTAGAGTTAGTTTAATCTCTTTAGATCACACCCTACCAAATGAAGAGGACAAAAACATGTGCTTGTGTTGGTGAGCACTAAAGATTGCAGTCGACTTACTTGCCTTACTGTACTTCTCTCTCAAAAAGTCTCAAGTTTGATTAGCGTCTGTGTGAGAAACTCGACTGATGTCGGCTCCTGGAGGTTATGGGTTGCTCAGGGCCAAGGTTCTGATAGAGTACAGACCACTTCATCACACCATGTTCCTGACGAAAGAAGGAACACTACTAAGACTGACATCAGAACGAGAGGGAAGGACCTTCATGGCAAATCTAACATTTTGTTCTTATTTTGAGGTGTAAGAAAAGTATTTTGTCCCCTCTATGAAGAGATAAAATGTTGGCAGAGATTAACTTCGACAAAAATCTCATTCTGGACAACTTTTATAAGAACGAAGGGAACATACGAGATGAACCCCACTCAAGCAATAATAGTAAACCATAAATTTGGAACAATTTTCGCCTGAGTAGATGGAATTTAAAGCTGAATTTTCTGATTGGTAAAGTAAAATTTGAACTTATAATACAGATGTCAAAAATTTAAGTGACTATGCTACTTCTTAGAACAGATATTGCAATTTTTAGGTGGAATTGCCAGTAAGACGTCCAAAACCTTAAAACTGACGCTTTTACCAACGATCCTCTAGCAATGCTTGAGAATTCTTAGTCAGTTTGCCACATTTTAGAATATTTAAGCTTTTTTTTCTGAGCCGAACCTCAACTTAAGTTGACAACTGAAGCTTGAATTTCAAAACGATACCAATTACCTTGATCCCACTGTGGTGCCTATATTTTGAGGTCGTTCTTTGCCCATGTCGTACGACGACAACTGGGGAATTGGAATTGGATACCTGAGCCAATGTGGCCAATGAACACGGCGTGGCCACGACACAAGCGGCAGAAACACAAATTTTGTTGTTGTGTTTTGTGTGTTTTTTTTTTTTTTTGCACATTTCGCGTGTGCCCCAGCGAGTTGCAGGGCAACGCCTCAATTCGTTCGCGGCGCTTCAGAATTTGGCTGAGTTTCCAGTTCAGTTCCATAAATCAAATCACATACGAGAGTAGAACGTTTAAATATTCATGAGCAGGACAATGTGTGAACAGGCAGAAAAATAGGAAGACGAAATGCTTAATGTATTAATTTCATTTTCATTTATTGCCATATTTATTCTCATGACAGCGCGGGCAATTTTACGGCCCGAGAAAAACGGGAGCAGGGCGACATATAAATGACAAGGACACTCCCATATTTAGCACGTCCAGGTCCAGGGCCAGATCTAGGTCCTGCTGATGATGATGGTGGTGGTGGTGGTTCCTGGCACCCTAAAAATCTGCGCGGGTTAAATGAAATGGAGAATGCCATTCCTAATTATGTGTGCGTATCCTGTGCGAGTGTATGTGTATGATGCCTGGGCTCCCTTCTGTATGGCATTTAGGTTGGCCTGTCGTCGCAGCCATTGTTGCCAGCAGCCGCAGGATGAACGATTTCCATTTCCATCTTTCTGCCTCGTTTGTTTCATTCGCGGATGCGGATCCTGCGCAGCCGGCCGCTTTTATTTATTTGTGTTTATAATACAACAAAATCAGTTACGCTTTCACCCTGCTCCCCTCCCCTTTCTCGCCTGGGCATGGCGGTGGCGGGCGGCGGCTTCCTCACCATAAAACTGGTTGGGCTTTCGTTGCCCGCTCCTTGTTTTGTTGATTATGACTGGCGATGTCGACGTGATGTTTACATTTATGGATTATTGTTTCCGTATGTCCTGGGTCCTTGTTTCTATGCTCATAAGTTCCGCACAATCATGCTCATCAGCATTTTGTATATTTCTTCGCTCTCTCTCTCTCTCTGTCTCTCTGGGAATACGGAGTACAGTGGTTTGGAGTGGTGGTATTTGATGGGACTAAGTATTTGTTTGACTTCGACAGACTCAAGTGTTTCCCAGTTGAGGTGTGGCTCTTGAAAGATTACTTGACAGGGGACACTATTGAATTGATATCGAAATATTAAATACCATCATTCAATTAGTTTCGAAAGTGGCAAAACTGAGCTTCTTATAGTTGCAGTCAGAAAAAATACACTTTTAATATTTGCCACGCCCACTGTCACTCCCGCAAATTGGAAAATACGTCGGATCTTTCACAGTATTTTAAGACAAATGATTCGTAACTTCTGAATGTATTTAGTAGTAAAGATTATTTTCAGATCAAAAAGATTGATAAAGATTGGATGAGCGATAGTCTAGGTATAAGCAACTGAAAGTTCGCACCACTGATTCTAGAGCCACAAAATCCAGGCTTGTCTGACTTTCTCACTTTGTTTTTATCATAGAATTAAATGGGAACCGGAACTGTGTGCCGAAGGAATCGATACGGAACCGAAAATAACCTAATTAAGACTATCTCACGTCTCATGTGAAGGTAGTCTTATCACATCTAGGCTGCTATGCCATGCTATATGAAAGAATCCCATTTCTTTCTGTCAATATATTCAATGAGTCTGAGGTGAGTGAACTACCCAACTGGAATCAATTACCAACTGACTGTAAAATGCTGTTGTGCATCGGGTTGTCCACTTTCTTTCATGTGCGTACCACTGTGCCGGCGCAGTTGCCTTCGAATTCAAATTGCCAACATCAGAAATGTCGACTGAATGCTCTACCTTTTGGCTTTGCGTTTTCCACTTGAGTTGACTTGGGTTCTCCACCTCTTTCGTTCATTCGCACACTCTCCTATGCTGGCAAAGTTTCCTTTTGAGATTCAAATAAATAAAATAATATTTGGGATTTCGCACCCTAAATACTCGTGCAATCGTGTACGTGTATGCTGAGCAGGGGGGACATTAGTTCGGCTTTATAACTGTTAAAGAGACGGTCGAGGCAGTTGTTAATATTTTTTTTTTATGATTGTTGTTGCTGTTGTGATTCGCTACGACATTACACACACGGGGAAACCAGACGCTCCGCTGGGCCTGAGGTCTTAATCTAACCAGAAAGTTACCCCGAGGGGGTTTTTGTTTTCAGAACATATGCAAGTCCCAGTCCCAGGACATATGTGTGCTCTCTCTCTCTCTGTCTCCCTCTCTGTGTGTCTCTTTGTCTCTATCTTTGTGAGTATTACAGGGATTTGTATTACGCTCTATTGACTTTTGTTGCTTGTTGTTGGCTGTTGGCAAAGAGTGGCCTTTTGGCAACGAGTGGGCTTAGCTCTAGTCAGGGATTGGTGTAGGTACATATTCCATTCTTCCCTTTTTGGGGTGTTTGCCATAAACGCAGATTAAGACATTAATTTAATTGCTTGGTGCGAAATGTGTGGAATTTTCTTCCGTTTTATTTGCGCATTTGATTAGAGAAGCGAGCTGGGCTGGGCTGGGAAAATGTGTTGATTTATGTACTGTTAGACTATGTTGATTTTCCCATGGCACACACGCTCCGAGTTGACACTGAGGAGTGGCAGTTGATTAGCTGTTACTTACGACTGCTGCTGCTGGTACTAGCGGATGCTGTTGGACAGGTTTTTTTTTCGAAAGGGGGGGACATTGCCAGGTACCTTGCCTTTAAAAAGTGACAAAAGTTGAACATGAAGAGATTTGAGACAACACTTATTTGGGAGGATATAATAAAATTTTCATTTTCAACTTCAAGCGTAAAAATATGATAGATTGTTCGTGTACGGACACTACCCAACATTTTTGTGAGATTTCGCTTGATTTCTCTGTATGTGTTGTTATGCCTAAGTGCCTACAAAAACAATTGTGCTGTTGGTGCTGAAGATTGTATCTCCTCAATTTTTGAAGAGCAGCAGTTTTATCCATAAAGTATAATTTTTAGATCACATTTTTGAGTCCTCGGTAGGGATATGTGGAGAATGCACAGAAAACTTTTGTATGAAACTTTTTTATTGTCATTTTTTTTAGCTTCAACCTTAATTCTAATGACCTAAACAATAATTCAACAATGCTGCATGCCAATCTACCGAGAAATTCTCCAATGAATCCTATCGGCAAAGACTATTCCCATTCCAACTCCTAAGTCGACGAATCTGAACATGTTAACTACACACTCCGAGTTTTTGAATACATTAAGTTAACCTCTAGAAACCTGTGTATATAACACACATCAATACACTAACACCAAACCAATCATCAAAGGTTAATATACAATCTGTAAGCTAAACACTACATCCTAAATTGCTATAAATATAACAAAATTGGTGTAAAATAGAAAATTCTGAAAGGAAACATATCTGAACAATGGTTGGTCCACCGTCTGCTGATTAGTCCATACAAAAATATAACCTAATATTGCTTATAAAAAAGTACCACGAGATACTAACCGCAGAAGTATGTTTCTCTTTTTAAGAGCTCCCTGTATTGCCGGGAGCTCAAAAATTACTCTCAACTTTCTGTTGGATGTTGCTCACACAAACCAATGTCAAAATGAGATTGTGTTTTATGCCGACCTTTGGTTTAAGTCCTCTACCATGATATCACAGCTCACCTAATAAGGCTTGTACCATCATATTCTTTTGTTAACGGACTTCAACTCGTTTCAAAGTCGTAAAACAAAATATAGAACTTAAGCTCTAACTCAAAAATGATTTTAATGAGGCATCAACCCAATACTTAACAATTATTTTGTGTGTTAAATTAATGAAAAAAGAATTAATTATCTAAGGAAGATGATACAATTTTTGGATGGAGCCGATCCTTTTACCAAAAGCAGGCGGACCGGTTCGGTACATGGTTGAAAAAACCCAAAATTCCGAATCAAAGTGGTTCACAACTCTCATTGGGAGAATATACGGACAACTTCATTCCCCTATGTATAGCTTATGCAGTCAGTAGCTTTACGAAGCTCAGAAGCTGAATTGCGTAACCCCTAGTGGAAAGCGAATTTTGTATATTATACATTAAGATAGCCTATTAAGAAAACAGCCAAGCCGCCTTCTTCGATTCCCTTACCCATACTTAAGCCCTACTTCAACAGAAGCCTGGTCATTCCTTCATACTTACAACCTGCCTACAATGTTGTGGAAAATTTTCAATTAAAATTTCACATGATTGAAAATCATGAAAGTGCGAAGTGGCAAAAACCAATTTCTCAGCACAGTGCACGATAATTACTGGCAAAAGCGGACTACATACAAAAAGCATGCGCAACCCAAAATCATCTCCAACTGTTGTGGGAAGCGCTGCCAAATACGAATCGTTATTTATGGCAAAGCGGTGGCAGACTCCAAGCTTCTCCTCCGTTTCCAACAACACAATTTTCAAAGCAACAAATGAGAGTGTAAATTTGCGTGTAAACACTCGGGTCACCCGCTGACATAGTCGAGGGGCGAAGTAAACTAGACGCCCGTCGGTAGTCCAGGAGTCGGCGGTCGATGCGCATGCGCACACTGCGCATAAATTTCTCGTATCGAATATAAATTATATATCAAGCCAATACACTCGCAGCAGTTCAGTCCCAGCTCTCCAGCATCAGCTCTAACTTCAGCTCCGGTGATAAAAAGGAACTCAGCATGTCGCCGCGGATGCGTTGATCATTCATTATTTAAGGATTGAAAAGTTAATTAACATTTTTTTGCCTTGACCAAGTTGGTTCGGTTGGCTCACAGCGCGATTTACGAGACGCAAGTTAGTTGTTGGCCTGACCAGGCATTTGGGTAGCTACTTTTGCGACTTAATTCGCAATCAAGTTCAGGAGGCAATTCACAATTTTCTGTTTTTCTTTAAAGCGCACGGCTAGAAAATATATATTTTAGGTGAAAAAATTATTATTGATAATATTTATGTGTACTTAGAGACAGGGAGAACGCAGCTGAGTGGGGTCAAAGTCAGGTGAATGTCTCAATTTGGTGGATATGCGGATGCAGTAGCAATAAAGAATAGACTATGAATCTTTATTGAGGCATTCAGCAGAAAGTTGGATATCTCTGAGTATGTATTTGGTATATACGCAACAAGAGATGATCCGAGAAGAGGATTTTAGAGCATTTTTTCATACCAGCGGAGTTATATAAGAAAGTTCCTTAACTTTAAGAATCTAAAGATTTTTTAACTAAGAAACATTTCTCTATCCTAACTTAGCGTTCCTATCTTAGGTTCCTATCTTAAGCTCCTATCTTAAGTTCCTATCTTAGGTTCCTATCTTAAGTTCTTATCTATCGTTTCTAAGGTCTAATGTCTTTTGATCCGGTTGGTTCACTTTGTGCCACAATCAAGGACTGAGAGACTAGAACTTCCTAGAACAGGATCGGAGATTTTTATTCTTCTTTTTATCAGATTTAACCCATTCCCCTTTGCATTTTTGTAAGACACCTTCTGCCCAACAAAAACTTTGTCCACAAAAAACATAAGACCTTTACACCCTAACCCCTCCACTCTCATGCCCACCATCAAATGGCAATAACTGTAATTGTAACTGTAACTGCTGTTGAGTCAACGGTCGCCTCACTCTATTTTTGGAATATGTCATAATGACGAATGTTTAGCTATTCATATGTCTGAATACTGAAACCATACATATATATATATATATATATTTATAGAGCCCAGAGGCCAGAATTGGCAACGGCAACGGCAAAACCCAACTGAGCACATCATTAGCCAAGTAACCAAGGAGCATACTTGAGGTCGTCTTTGGGTGAAGCATTTTGCGGGCTCATGTGTCAAATTGAGTGTCAACTGGCAATTTGGGGAGCACATCGAGCCGTGCAGGGTAAAGTCAAGTGTCATGTTTATCATAAGCCTATTAAGGGAGCTTTCTTTGCCCACAAATCCAGTGAGAAAGCAAGGGGAAGCTCTAAAAATACGCGCACATTTTTATAACATTCACAATCAAAAGTGCAAATGTGAATAGGAATTGAACCCTCCTCCTGATCCTGGACAGCTGCTCGTTTTTCGGCTAAAGTCAAGCAGTTTCTGTCCTGTGGTTGGGCGTATCACATTTCAAAGCCTACTAATTTAACAATATTCTCATTAATGTGTGCAGCGAAAGAGAGAGAGCGCAGAGCTCGGGTAATCCGCATTTTGTTACATTTCTGTCGAGATTCCATTTCATTGTTTGTTGTTGCGATTTCAACAGATAGAGGAAACAACATAATCGGGCAATGGCAACGGATGAATCGGGGTGGGTTGTTTGCCCGAAAAATTAGAAAATCGTTACAAATTTGTAGAACGCGCGCGCACACACACAATTTCTTTTATTGTTTTGCACATTTGTCTGCTGTCTGACGGTTGCTGCTGCCGCTGCCGCTGCCGCTGGTTCCTGTTGTTTGAACAAGTTTGCGTATAAATATTATATATGTATTTGCCCAGCAGCTTATCTTCGATCGTAACACGATACATTTTTAACATAATCGGGCCGAACATGGCGGCAAAGAGCAGGGCGCGAGCTCACGCTCATGTCAAAGGCAAAAAACAAGGTGCCAGGAGTCTCCCTCTCCCTCTCTCTCAGTATTGAGTATTATGTTTTCTTTTTTTTTTATAATCGGAAGACCCTTAACTATAAGCTAGGATAAAGGCTTATATACATAAAAAAAAGGGGAAATGTGGTCAGTTAGTTTAATTGTTGTAGGCAAAACTATATGCAAATTACTTTTTGCAGAGAGCGACATACAAAAAGATTGCTTTGATTAAGGGAAATGAGGGCTTATCAAGATCATTGTGACTTGTTGGGTCGGTTGTCAATGAATGAAAAGAATAGTACAATTTCCTTGCACTTCAAATGATAACTTTCTTTAAGACAGTTCAAGAGAATGATCAGTGGAGAGGTGCTTTGAGAAAAGATACCATTTTTTAAAAGATTGCATGATATAGAGAAACAGCTTTAAAATGAATATGAATAATAGGCAATTTGAAGGCATGGTTTGGTAAGTCCTATCCATCGTATGCTCATTATTCAAAGTATAAATGCTACATATTTTATCGCTTGATAGTTCTTTCCTTACAAAGTTCTTGTTCACTACATCTAAAGTCTAAGACAAAAAATAGAGGAAAGTTAACTTCGGCTCGGCCAAAGTTTGTATACCCTTGCAGCACGTTTTTAACTAATTTGAAGGACATTGACAATCAATCACAGGACCACTGACAGTCAACAAGTTTTTCTCACTAAGACTACTTTTGTGACTCTACTTTTGTATGACAGCTATACTTTATAGATGTCCAATTTCGACCAAACTTAGCGCAATTATGGAAAAGCATAGCAAACTAAGACATACAAAGTTTGGAGGCGTTTTCTTTGAAAACAAAAAAGTTTTTCTCACTAAAACTAGTTTCACGATCGAGCGTTCATTTGGCAGCTATAACCTATAGACATCCGATTTTGACAAAATTTTTATGAACTGTGTGAAAGCTTACAAAATAAATATATGCACATTTTTCAGAGGCTTACATTGAAAATAAAAAAGTTTTTCTTACCAAAACTATTTTCCTAACCTTACTTTTCTATGGCAGCTATACTATATAGATCTCCGATTTCGACCAAATTTGGCGAAATCATGGAGAAACATTGAAAACTAGTAAATACAGAATTTGGAGACGTTTGCATTAAAAACCAAAAAGTTTTTCTCACTAGAACTAATTTTTCGACCGACTGTTCCTATGGCAGCCATATGTTATAGTCATCCGATCCGGCCGGTTCCGACAAATGTGCAGCCTATTTGTATCAGAAGACTTCGTGCAAAGTTTGGTCGCGACAGCTTTAAAACTGACGGAGGAGATGGCATAGAAACAGACGGACCGACAGACAGACATTGCTCGACTCAGCTCGTCATGCTGATCAAGAATATATATACTTTATGTGGTCGGAAATGCTTCCTTCTATGCGTTACAAACATCTGGTCAGGAATTCACTTATTCTAAAATATTTATAAAACTTTTTTCCTGCCACCAAATATCTTTTGCACAAGTGAAAAACATTATTTGTTCTTTGGAAATTTCCCAAGAAATATGTGTTCGACTTGTTCCACAAACATTATGCAAATATTGCCAAGATAATACAAAAGTGAGGGCAAAATAACTTGGAAATTTTTTTAAAATATAATAACTTTATTCCTAAAATGTGACCAAAATGGTCTAAAGTCGTAAACTGATTCTAGACGAAGAATGTTTATCGAAAATGAGAACAAACCCCCAAACGTTAAAGAAGATTGAACTGCGGGCTTTCAAATTGCGTTCACGGTTTAAGAAAAATGGGGAAAAGTGTCAGTTTTGTCAATCAAATTATTATTCCTTGTCCAAACGACTTTCCCATGCATTTCTATTCCTCCTTCACTTCACTAGACACTAGTCAATAAACTACAACAAAAAACCATTAACCAACTCAACTCAAACCATCTCTATTATGAAAGTTTGTGCCCCCACTCTCTCATCTTAATCTTTACCAAATTTTCATAGACGCTTTATTGTTAAGCATTTAAGCCTAAAGGCCTGTCGTCACCCCAAAACACAAAATCGATCTACATTGGGCATTCGGAACCAAACAAGAAACCAAACGGCACCTCATCAACACATCAGCATTATCATTATTATCATTCCGCACAGTCTACCCCCGGCTACTAATAATAATAATAAAAATTTCCAACCTTAAACTTTTAGGGGCATAAAATACAGAAAACCTCCAGCTACAACAAATATTTATGATTATGAGAAACACACTGCAGGCTTATTATAAAATACAACAACTTTTCCGAAATCAAAAGAAAAATCAAGCAAAAGCCGACGGCACAAAATAAGAAAGAAAGAGTCTTCGATCCCCACATTTTATTTAAATCCAAGTCGATGGGAGATGGTGATGATGTGTCCCCAGGTCTCTTAAGTAGATCTTTCTGTGTATGTGTGTGTGTGTGTGTTTGTTGGCTTGGGCCATATCGACAGGTAGCCCAAATATTTATAGTGTTCAATAATTGAGATACACATTAATGAGTCGCCAAGTTGAAGTTGGAGATGGAGTTGGAGATTGAGTCAGAAATGGTAGTAGCGCCCATTATTTCATATTGAATAGAGCATGGGGAGCGGGAGGCATACCTTTTTTAAAGATACCCTAGTTTAAGAGCGTTGCGAGCTGGTTAATAGGTTTGGCAGAAACTAGTGCAATGTTACGAAAAATCATGATGTATGATGTATATTCGGTCTGGCATCAAGAATTTATTTCGATCTTCCTTGATTTACGCAGAAAATTACAGGGATGCAATCCACTCGAAAATAAGGACTGGTTCGGTTCAGTGGTTCATACAGTTTCTAAGCCGCCGGTTCGGTTCATTACATGGTTTTTGGAGCTAACTGAACCGCGGTTTCGGTTCGGTTCAGTGGTTTACAAAGGCACATTATGAAATATTATGATTGTTGTAGTAATGTGACTTGTCGAACACTTTTGAAATTTAATTCTTTAAATATTTTTAAAATCCTTAGAAGAATGTCCAATACTTAATATGTCGGATTTCCAGGAGTCGTCAATCAGTCCCTAAATGAATACTTTCGAAAATTGAGAATGTCTGCTAGAAAAGAATACGTACTATGCATCTTAATTATTCTATTTATCATATCCTTTAAGTTAGGCTCAGAACTGAATCATAGCTGAATCAGCTCTGAAATGAAAGGGCTGGTCCTGAATTCATAACATAATTTTTAAGAATTTTAGCCATGGACTATGACATGTCCTACTACGTCATGACCTTAGTTGATTTTAGGCATGATGAGGCACCGGCTGGAATAAGCGGTTCGGTTCGGTTCAGAACCGCTTTGCATTCCTGGAAAATTATCTTTTATTTTTCATTAATGGCTCTTATGGATCAAGGTGGTCAGTATCCTTAGAGATCCCATTCCAAATAATAATAGAATCATGCAAAACTGCTTTAACCGATGAAACTTTCATCACGTCCTTACTAAAAAAGAGCATTTAGCACTTCTTTAACCATTCATTTTTGATTGTCGTTGTAAATTTAAATAATAATTTCTTGTATTTTACAGGGCAACTCTTTTTTCCAGCTACTCTTCACTCTTTGGCCGTGGGCTGTGCGGTACCTTTGATTGCTCGGCAACTTATTAGTTGTTGTTATTTGTTTGACTAGACACAGTCATATATCTGAGGCCAGGGCATTATTATAATGTTGTTGTTATCGAATCCCAATTCGTGGACCAGTGTCAGTTGGAAGCCGCTGCTGTCTGTGGTGATAATGGGACAAATGTCGCAACGAAATAACCCCGGCTTAATCTTCAGGTGTACGAGACTGTGTAATCATTTGTGCCCTTTTCTTTTCGCCGTTGTCAACATATCTGGCTTATGTGAGTCAGAATTATGTGACGATGGCGGCAAAACCCTTTTGTTGAGGTTCCCAGAGGAGCAGAATATCGGGCCACATGTTGCTCCAGCAGCTTTAATAAAGACATCAGCCGCGCATAATTATGGATTTGTAGTAGCAGCAGCAGCAGCAGCAGCAGCAGCAACAACAGCAGCGACGGCAGCAACAGCAGTTGGAGGCGACTCCGACTCCAACTCCACAAATGCAATTCGTTCTGCTTCGTTTTTCAGTGTCGTCGCCGCCGCCGCCGCCGCCTTCGTTTCCATAAGTCGTAGATTGGCATTATTGTCATTCCCCTTTCTCATTCTTCTATTGCATTTTATGGCATTCCGATTTCCGAATCAGAATCAGATTCACGCTCGCCCTTTCTCGAATTCAAATGAGCCGCAATTAAATTGATATCAAAATTAAACAATATTTTATTCGGGTCTACTGCGTGATCTGTTTAAAGTGCACTCTTAGTTTGTAGCGATTAAAGTGCAATAAAACATTTCGTTTACAGTTAGAAAGATCGTTTGGAAGGTTACGACTTCTGAAGTTGTTTGCTTGAAAAGCAATTCATGTTTTGATAAATATAATTAGAAGTACATTTGATTTATGAATCATATTTTTGAGTCCTGCATTCGCTTTGTGATCAAAAAATTATACTTATGCCGGGAGAAAATAGTACACCATCTGCAATTCTTCTTGAAAAGTTGTTTTAACCCGCTTTTAACCCGTTTTTCGGTATATATTTGCTATGACCAATTAGGTGTGGTTTACTGCGAGGTGCTACAAGTGGGTGAACTCAGCACAGTCCAACTTTACCAACTCAAGTATAAGCTGAGCATATATGCAAAGGCACTACAAGGTAATTTTTCAAACATGACAACTCTCGGCCACATGTTTGCGCTTAAAACATGCCTTCAAATGCTGATATGGGACGTCCTACCCCTTACGCTGTATAGCCCAAACATTGCCCCTTCCTTCGATGGCGCATGTCCTTGAAGATTAACAGGTTCGCTCTTTGGAAGAACTTCAAAATTTTAAAGATTCTGGGAAAGCATCAAATACGCTTAGTTTTTTCGAGATGGTAGTCGAAAATTGGCAGAAAGATTCAAAAAAGACAAGGTTGGCAATGATTAATTTATTTTGCAAATAACATTTTTTTAAAATTCTCAATAAATCGTCAAACTTGAAAAAAAAAATCCTTTAAAACTTATTTCTAGAGGGAAAATTGTAAACTTATTAAATCAAATAAGCTTATTATCAAATGTTCTTTGTAATGTTTTCATAAAAGCATGAAAAACTTATCAGTTCGAAGTTGAGACGTCTTAATCCAATACAAGGGGGATTTCAAGTCTAAATTAAGAAAAAAGTTAATGTAATATCACACCAATTTCCATTGCATTATATCATTTAATTTCATATCTTGATTTATGATTTGTTTGCAATGTAATTTAACCCTCCAAAGCATTGTCAAATAAGACATTTATTCAAACATTTTCCCAAGCTTCTCAAAACCATTCAAAACAGTTCTCAACAAAAAAAAGAACCCAACTATTTCACAGAATTACCATCCAGCTGCGCCGCCTTTATTTTCCGTTTCCTCATAATCCTACATCGTTGACTATTTAGCCTCCATGATAAAGCTGTCACAAATGGCAAACCCATCAAGCCTCTAATCCCACATCTAATAGCCGCCACATAAACAGCAACACCTTCGCAAAGATAAGATGCCTGGACCCCAAACAGAACACAGTTTGTGCAATCATGTTGAAACATATTAAAATTAACAAATGTGTTTTAAGCTGCGACAACAAATTGGAATTGTATTTTTGGTGGAAATGGTTCTCCTTTTTTGGTTGAATTCGAACACCCGCTGATTGTCCGGGGGACTGCTACTCAGTGTTAAATGCTAAAATGTTCAAAATGCCCAAAATGCTCGAAATGCTTGCCTGTGCTTTGTTTTGGGAACAGGTCGATCGATCTATGACAGATGAGATCATGTTGACTTGGCACAAAAGGCCCGGGCACAACAGCGCAGTCGGAGCCAGAGTAGAGAGACGCAGGGCCTGGCGTTGCTCAAAAAACTCTCTCAAGTCCTGTTGCTTTCGATGATGTATCGTTTTGGATCTGGGCCCAACTGTTATTCCATTGCCATTTGCCATTTGGCTTCACGCTACGTCGCATTCGTCTCGTCTCGTGCGCAAATTCGTATGCGAAGTGACATTTATGCCATGCTCTACACATTCCAAGCGATATGATTCGGACGAACAAACAACCTTTTCGAGCTCCCTGATGAGGATGATGATGATGGTGATGGCGATGAAGATTTCTTTCGGACAATGGGTGTTTATTATTGTTGATTTTTTTGTGTTTTATTCGTTGACAGTTTATATTGCCATGCGAATTACAATATGCTGGGACATGCAGAGCGTTTTTGGGGATTATGCCTACTGATTTTGCCTAGAAATGAGCAATTGGGTTGGGTTGATGCACTGCAAGAAATTTTGAATTGGCAGAGCTAGTTTTGAAGTCAATAATGTTTGATTTATAACAAGTACGCCTGAAATCTTAGACCTGTAAAGCTCAACACTTGGCCCATGATTTGACATCGAACCTTCCAAATGTGCAATTAGTACTCTGTACAATTTTACAAAGGGCGGAGCAAATAAGGGTTAATCCCAAAAATACTTAGATTTATGTCTACACTTAAAAACTAATCAAGAACTTTGTACTTGTAACAAATACAAGAGTTTGGAACAAAAAGTCTGTTAAGATCTGAAGCTCTATCCAATGTAATTTAGTCTATCTATCTTTTATAAAGGCCTGGCCAACAAAATTTTCAGCTTTTACAAAATGGTTTGAATAATGCTGCATAGGTTCATAGGAGATTAATTTCCAAGGGCCTGGTATAAGATTTAAGTTAAACGACCATCACTTTGTAAGCAAAGTGTTAGAATCAGTTGGTAATTTTAAGAAAATAGTCGTCGTGAAATGCTAAATTAAGTACCAAACTGCATAAATTCCATCCAAATCATTATAAAACTCGGTCAGAACGCTTTTTCCTTAATGTGTAGAGACATCCAACGGATTAACAAACCGTTAGGGCCTAATTAGACTCTATAAACCCAAGGAGGGGCTGAGATCCTAACGAGTCTTAATAAGTCTTGTAGAGGGTTCAAGAATGAATCAGTCCATGGATCTAGTTTATGCTAGTAAACAAACCGGCTCAAGCATAGGTGATACCCAAGGTTAGTACCCAATATAACCAATCATAGAAGGCAGTTTTGCCAAATTCAATCATAGACATTCTCAGAAAGCTTTTGAATTCTTAAGAAAAATATGTTCGAAATTTTGTTCCGAAAAAATATCGGATTCAGGATCGGGAAACGTAAACAAAAGGGTTGTTGTGCGTCGAATGATTGTGTTTGCATCAGACAGTCACAAGCACAAATACACAGCAAAAGGCAATAACCTGATTTCTCTTTTCTTTTCACATAATAATTTTTCTCAGTGTAGCTGCAATTTGCATGTGCGGCTTACCCATTTACTTATTCACACACACACACACACACTCTCACACACAGAGCTGGCAAATTGAGACCAAAGTGTGGGCATTTCGTGTGCTATTTAGTTGGACATGGCCTCTCATTGTTGCTTCTGTAGCACAACAGCGTCGGCAGCAGCAGCAGCAGCAGGGACAACAACAAACCAGAAACAGGACTGCAACTGCAATGTGTCCAATGTCCATATCCAGCTGACATTTGTTGTTTTTGCATGTGCCAGCTCCGCCCGGTTTGTGCGAGTTTTTCTTCTTCTTTTGTTTCCATTTGACTTTTTTTTTTTGCTTTTTTGCATTTGTGGGCCAGTTTGACGTATGTGCGATGTTCTGTTTGTTTTCCAAATCGTGTTGACAGGCAGCCCAATGATGATGTAGAAACTGACTGAGGGGCAGGATCAGGAGCTGTAATCAATCATATTGGTCCAGAGAGTTTTCAGTTTCCTTGTAACTGGAACGAGATGGGCCCCATGGGGGCATCATATGCACAAAGAGGCGTAGTCCGACTCATCTGCTAACCGCATTCATCGTAATCAATTGTTTAGGCTACCGATTCCCAAACAAAAGATCGGGGATCCTAACGGTTACAGCTGCCGCCTCTGACTCGTGTCAAGATTCTCCGCTTAGAGCTGGGCTCCAGCTCTCCATGAGTAATTACAATTTAATGCTACAAAACAACTCCCCCCAAAAAGAAAAAGAACAACTCATTCGTACAATAAATACGCGTTTCTGGTTCTTTTATTTTTGAGACGCGCCAAGCCGCTTTGATCACAACAACAATGCTTGCCACAACAAAACAACTTCTTTGCCTTTGTTGGTGAAAATGAAAAAAGAGAGAAAAAGAAATCCATCTTCGTGGATTCCATCAACTCCATTTTGACCGAGGCCCACAATGGTTTCGTCTCGCCTGTTTTTTGGGGAACATTTCGTACTGAGGCCAGGCTACTACTTGAATCACGATTTGTAAACAAATACAAACCAACCAAAAGACTTAGAAAAAAAAAAAAAACTATGCTACAAGAACAACAACGACCACGGCTAACGCAAGTGCGTGCCACGTTCGTAATGATAATGGTATGTGGTCCACAGTGGGCCAAATGCATTACAAAGTATTTAGAATATATCATTTCTAAATGTTTCAAGGAATCAGTCGTTGTATTTGGACTGCTCCCAAACTCAAATTTTTGTGCCCACCGCTGACTATGATCATATTATAAGCTGGGATGCAAGCCTATTCAAAAAAAGAGCTGGGTTAGCTAAGCGGTTTACAGACTAAACTAGGAAAGAAGCGACCAAAGCACAGTTTTCTAAAATCCTTCCTTGGTAAAATTCCCGCCCAACGACAAAGACTTAAGTTAGGAACTTGATTAAAGTTCCCAAAATTGTAACGTCTTAAAACTCGTCTTTGAACTGAACCGAACCGTATCAGCTTGAGGTTTTTGGTACGGTTCAGCAAATAAAAGTCATCAAAGTCTCTGAATCGACCTGGATTTCTTGTAGACCTTTGGGACAAATGGCCAGCCTGATTCCTGAGAGCGACCTGGCGCTAAGGATTAATGTAATTAAGGCAATGTGCTCAAATCTACCAAAAATAACCCTTTAAATCTCAAAAAATTCTGTATATCTCTGAAAAATTCTAATATTACAACTTGGTTAAATTCCAATCCTTGTTCCACTGTGCCACAAACATGTTTGTTGGGAGGGGGGACCCTCCTCCAAGTGCTTGGGCCCAAACAATTCAATAATACAATAACAACAATCATAATAATAACACAAAACACCAACAGCAACAACAACATCGGGCGGCTACAATGAGTGTATTACCCCACCCGCACCCACTCCCGCTCCCCCCCTTTCTTCGCCCACTGGCCTCTTGAACACTGCAACCTGAGGCACATAAACATACATCATAACGCGCCGCAAAACACCGACGACTGACGAACGACCTTATTCCACTCACAATCAGTCAAAATTGAAAATTTATTGAATAACGAACGAAGCGAAAAAAAAAAAGTTTAAATATCTTCGAGTCTCTCTGTCTCTCTCTCTGTCTGTGTGTGTGTGTAAAGATCAACAAAGGATTTCTTTACCAAAATAGCTCGTGTCAAAAGACTTTGATCCATTAATCAATATGCCGCCGCCATGTGCGAAGGTTTCTTGTAAGTTTTTGTTGTTGCCTGGATGGATCTCAGTTTCCAGATCTCCCGTATACCCCCAAGCCTGTTTTTTCTCCCTCCTCAAGCTCTTCGTTTTCTTTTTGTGTGCACGGTCAAGATCATGATGCGGCTGTTATTTTGGCCACATGGATGAGGCTGTTGCTTTTGCTGCCGCTGCTGATGCTGCTGCTGATGATGATGATGATGATGTGAATGCTTTTATTGTTTCTCGTAAATGCCTTGAAGAGCATGTGACATGTGTAAGTGATAGCATTAATGCCGCCTTTAAGTAGTAATTATGTCTTCAATTGGGCATCGGAATAGAGCAGTGAGCAATGAAGCTTTTGTTATGGCAAGCAGAATAGATATATATATGGGATGGGCATGTGGTGCATAACTCCGGAGGGATAACAGAGCTTTGTGTCTTACTATGTTTGTTTGGTTAAGTTGGTGAACTAATTGATGATATTTGTAGAAATTCAGTTGAGTTCAGACGCTCAAGGGTCTAGTCTAGAGGTACATCAAATCAAACAAAATTCTTGCTTAGTTTGCATAGTTTTGTACTTAGAATTTCAAGTTTGATTCATTCCTAGGTGTACTTAGATTGAGTACGAAACATTCTAAAACCGAAAATCGATTGTTAATATTATTGAAATGAGAAAAAACGTTCTTGAATCAAGAAAATGTTGTACTTGCAGTAAGATGAATTATTTAAGAAAATCGAATTTACACTTCAAGTACAAAATATTTTAGCTCTAAAATTCCCAACCGCTTCTTACATTTTTATTATGGAGTTATAGCAAATTTCTGACCTACATTTTATTTGTAATTCTAACTTGTTCTTTGATTAAATCATGGATCTTGGATATTTCCAGCCTGCTATGGTTCAATACAGGGACCTCTTTTTGAAACGAATTGGGAATAGAAGATGTTCATCAAGAACTGTATGAGGCATATTGAACCGTGTAGCCACAAAAGAATTTCATACAAGAATCAAAATTTATCGATGTCAGAAACATCATAAGAATGTAAGTTATTGATTCGAAAGCGAATTTCTTGATTAAACTTTGAATTTAACGGAGTATTTAACACTTTTCCCCTTTTATTTGACTTGACAAAGGAACTTCCCAACGGACAAATACAGTAGCTAAACACTAAACATTTAAAAGGTTATACTTCTACCCTTTCAACACATTAGAACAATCATATCTTGTTAATCTATATTTAGATACCAAAAAGTCGACTGTTTTAGTGATCTTATTAAAAATCAATCATATAACGACGGTTAAGCCGGCTCTAGGCCAATAAGTGTGGCTTGGCGTTGCCAGTTGGCATTGGTATTTGCTTTTGTGCTGCCTTGAAATTCCCAAACAGTTCAAGCATTGCTGGCCTAGGATGGGCCTCTGCCGACTTAAGGAAGATAGGCGAAGACTGCAGATGAGGTAACCGGGAGGTTATCAAAAGAGCTGTTCCGAGTCGATTTAGGAGTACACTTATGAGCAAAAACATGGCTTACTGACCTGGAACTTGATAAAAATATACCAATATAATAAAGGCAAGAGAAAATTTGGTTATAAAACAAGAAGTACTTTTCTTCGATTGTAATCAATTGCGACAATTGGAAAGAGAAAGTCTAATAAAATCAAGACATAAAATTGGAAGACCAGTCCTGCGGTAAGTCGTAAACTTAACATGAACAACTGGATCCAACTCTCACAAAAATGGCTGTTCAAAGAAGATGAATAATACAAACTGCTACCATATCGTATTCTTTACATTTGGTAACTAAGTTTGAAATGTTGCCAGAATAATCCATGTTTTAAAGCCGTTCACCCTTATCCCCTACGATTCTTGCAGCTTCATCTCTCCATAGAACTAATTCCGAGTAAAGACATTCTATACCGGCGCTTAGAGTTGTGCTCCAACTTGCTCCACTTGATCTTCCTTTTTGCTTTTAGTCAAAACAAAACCAACAAGTTCACTCGAGTCGTGTGAAGCAATAATTGCCCCCTAATCTCGGGCAGTAAAACCAAATCGAATCCAGGCAAACACAATGCGAGTTCCGAGCTGTTTTTTGTTGTTGTCTTTAAATTAAGCGACGGCTGCAAAAGCCTTTTTTATGCATATAATTTTGCTCTTATTGTTGTCATAATTATTGTTTAGTGGCGCATCCTGCGAGGCATCCTGCTCCCGCCCGAACTGAGGCTACTGCTTATGCTCCTTCTACTCCTGCTCCTCCTTCTCTTCAGAAATACAAATGTAAAACATAAATCGCGCACACAAACGAATGGCTGGCGATTGGGAAGCCGGGGATTAAAGAGCAAAGATATCGAATTACACACCTGACGACAAGCCCAAAGACCTGAAATCAAAGGGGGCAGCCGGGGACAGAGGCCGGGGACAGAGCCTGGCCAGACAAAAACTAAGCCATCGTTTTTAATGTGAACTTTCTTTCAGCGGATTCGGCTGTTTGGCCGGCCAAGACCGGCTACGAACATTTGCCAAGTGTCAAAGTCAGCTGGAGCCGCCGCCGCCGCCGCCGCTTGCAACTCGAACCCGGCTGCTGCAGTGCATCCCTCTGCATACTTTATGGGCATTAAAAATTCAAGTGGCAGCAATTTTTCGTCTGGCAACTTCAAATGGCGAGCCGCCAAAATCTGCCATCCAATTTAATGTGTCGGCGTGTTTATCGGCTAATGAAGTTGACAACACGCGGATTAGCGCATTTACTGGCCAGCTCCAGCTCCAGCTCGCTCTGCTCCTGCTGCTCCCTTGGCTGGCATTAGCGCAAACAACATAACTTAATAACGATAACGATGAATATTATTTTTATGCGAAAATTGCAGCAACGGAATCTGAAATGGCCAAACTGACTCTCGCTCTCTCGCCATTTGTACCAATTGCAATTTGTTGGCCTTTTGCGGGTTGTGACACTGAAAGTTATACGATGTGATAAGACAATAAATATTTTTACTATTTTGTTGAGTTTTCGTGTATTCTCCCATATCAAACCACTGCCATTTGTCATCTGCGAAGACAAGAAAACCAGTCCAGGCAATGAACTGGATTGCATCAACATCTTCACCGAGTTATTTATGCATTTATAATTATATTTTAATTTGACTCTTGTTTCTCGCATCACATTTGGAATTAGGTGGCTGGGATGAAGTGTGTGTGGATTGTGTGGGTTGAAAATGTGCAACTAACATGGTTGATGGCGGCAGGAGAAATCGGGTTCAATTATTCAGAGATGTAGACTGTTTTATGGTTTGGAGAGAAATTTCATGTGTTTGTATTTCTTAAGGGAAAATATATTCCTAAACCCTTTGTTAAGGATTAGATCAGAATGCTTTCCCGATTTCTAGTATCAAAAACGTACAAGGAACAGGCAGTTGCAGTTAGCCAACTTGAATTGTCTTCAAAATTTTCGGTTAACCATTGTTAGGAGGATAGGTTTAACGTTGTCTTGAAACTTGTTCATAGCTTTTGGTGTATATTTAATGTAATCTACTAGGTCAGTCAAGATGTCCACCCCACACACTCTCATTATCCTATTGTACAAACTATTCATTTTCCAACAATTGTAAGCTTTACAAGGAGAATTTTCATTATATGTGGATTGAATAGTGTCCTTGCATGTGTTTGTTAAGAATCAGGACTGCAAACCGGTTAGGAGTCGAAGCAAGCTCAAAAATATTTTTTTGTTTTCCACCTGGGGATTGAAATTTCTAGAATGAGTCGTATCAGATCGAGCTTGTTACTAGCTCGAAAGGCTTGAAAGAATCCTGAAAAGAATGCGCTGTAATCGAATGCAGTTTTAAGCGTGGCAATCGCTTTAAAGAAAATCATCAAGGTGACGCCAGTTGCTGAGAAAAACTATTATAATCCATAACTTAATCTCTAGCCAGCTTCAATCGAGAGTATTTTCGGGGTTCCAGCGAAAATTTCAGCTTTTTTGGAAGGCAGGTATTCTTCTGTATTCTTGGGGCCATGATGAGTGGCCGGCTTAACATGGCGGACCTAGAGTGAACCTGGCTTACTGCGTCCCAAGTCAACTGACACCTTCCCGTTGGAAACCTCCGGTAAAAGAGCAATGCACCCCTAAAACTGCTGGCTTACGTCAGCGCCGACCTCTCCTTGGAGTAAATAGGGTACGCGATTATCATCCAAGTAAGTTTACTTCCACCAATTAAGACTGCACAAATAATGCCTCGGATACGGACATTTAACATCCACTTATTAAGGTTTGATGAGAGGGAACTGGGAGAGGTACAGCGGGTGGTGTGAGTGTGTAGGATGTCAAAGTCAAACCTCTACCTCTAACCATCTCTGAGATCTGATTGTTCATACGGACGGACAGACGAACATGGCTATATCGACTCGGCTGTTGATGATAATCAAGAATATATATTATATTTGGGGTCAAAGATGCTTCCCTCTGGCTGTGTTACATACTTAACATACCCTGTGTACCCTAGGTACAGAGTAGACAAGTTTTTCTCACTAAAACTAGTTATTCAACCGATCGTTCCTATGACAGCTGTGTGCTCTAATCATGCGATACGGCCGGTTGCGACTAATGTGCAGAAGACTTCGTGCAAAGTTTGGACGCACTTGGCTGGTCATGCCGATCAAGAATACATTCAATATGTAGAGGACGTGATGACTTCTATGAAAATTCCAATAACCTATGCAAGGATATAATAAAAACAGAGCTTCATTAGAAGAGAGTCTTAAAACTACATCAAAGGTTGAGTTAATTTAAGTCAACAGCCCTAAAAATATGTGATTTCAGGTCTAGATTTACATTTGAATAGATTTACACGTATGTTTCGAGAAATTCAGGTAAACAACGGCTTATACAAAGGATTCAGATCATACTCCAGCTGGGCAGTGCTTTGTGGGCCATAAATGAAGCCCTTGCACTGTGCAAAGTACTTAAAAGACTATAAAAAAGCTGTTTTAATCTGCAGATCTTGGAATGATCTGGTAGTTCAACGTCTATCTGAGTCTAAGGACAACTCTATAGGCAGGTCACAGTCCACCGCCACCCCTCATCAAGGAGAACATAGGCACAAGAAGCAATAAGTAGCAGATCTTGTCTCGAACTTGCAAGACAACGTCTGAGTTTCAGGACAACTCGCGGGGCAGTTCACAGCCCACAGTCACACCTCCTCAAGGAGGACATGGGCACAAGTCGCCAGGCAAGGCAACATAGGCACATTAGGCCATATTATTAACCGATCTACATATGTACAATGGCATCACTGACCTTGTTAGTCCGCCGCAGTCTCACATAACCTGCAAAAAATACATGTAAGTTGGTTTGTGTGTATGTGTGTGAGTGTGACGCAAGCAACTTACCGGCTTATGTAACACCTTCCCGGCTTCTAAATATTGCCCAAGGCAAAGAAACCTCACAAGATCACTTCAAAACAGTTGCACAATAAAAAAAAACAAAAAGAAGGACTATAATTTAACTTTTTACTGGCACTTTTACATTTCTCTCTTCTGCGCCTCCCACGCACTCGCGACATATTTAGTGTGACTGCCGGGCCAGTGCAAGTTTAATGCCAAATCTATGGATGGCGTTGATTTTTTGGCGATCACAGATTAATTCGCGACTTTAATACATAGATGGCCCCGCCGCAGTCTCACATAACCTGCAAAATATATGTAAGTTGGTTTGTGTGTGTGTGTGTGTGTGACCGCACGCAACTTACCGGCTTATGTAACACCTAAGCGGCTTCTAAATATTGCCCCAGGCAAAAGATAAAACTTAATTAAACACACAAGATCACTTTAAAACAATTGCACAATAAAAAAAAGAGGAAAAACAACAACTTTAACTAACTTTTCACTGGAAGAATCTTCCTGCAGCCAGCCTGCAGTTTACACTTCACACTTCTATTCTTCCTCTTATTCACGAACAGCTGCATGCGCTGCTGGCGCACAACTTGTATAGAGGCATGATTTTTGGCCAGCAGATCAGCTATTAATTCACAACTTTAAAAAATATGCCAAAACACAAAATCACGTACTAAATTTTGTGTTTTAATACTATAAGCGGTAGTTTAACTCTAGAAATTTCTTTTCTCTCTCTGCTCTCACAGTGCAACTCGATCATTTGGCCGGAAAAAAGCTAGTTTTGAAGAATTTTTCTGGAGAAGAGTCTGCTGCTTGCCCTTGACTGCGCTGCTGGTGCAGAGGCGTTGGTTTTTGGTCCAGCAGATCAACTATTAATTCACAACTTTAACAATTATGCCAATACAGAATATCTCGTACTAAAAATTGTGGTTTAAAAATATGAACGGTAATTTAGTTTTAGAAATTTCTTCTCCATCTCTCTCTGCTCTCAAGGTGCAACTCGCTCATGTGCATTAATTGGCCGGAAAAAAGCTAGTTTTGAAGAACGCAGTGGGCAAATTGGAAAAAAAAAAACAAAAGAGGGCGTTGAAGCTTGAACTTTGGCGCCTAAACTAATACATTTAAAAAAATTAATTGACTTACCGACTTACTTATTATGGCACCGTCTCCGATCTGGCAGTTGGTACTATTTATCTAGCCAAAGGATTTAAATGATTTTTATGTAAAAAGTTAGTTTTGGTTTGCAAGATTAGCTTGCTAGTTTAATGATTTCTCAAGCTGACCAATAGATGGCGCCTCTACTGTGATCATTTGGCTTGTTTGGCAATTAAAGGGTGGCTTTTTAGCAGCTTTCGGATTTGATTTGAGAAAAATACACATAAAATACTCAAAAATGTATAAAATTTTTATTTAAGTCGAGAGAGGGTGACTTGTTTTTAGCAGCTTACGGTTTTGATTTGAGAAAAATACACATAAAATACTCAAAAATGTATACAAGATTTTATTTAAGTCGCAAAGAACGATATATATAATTTATTATGTAAAGATGATTTCATTTTGCATAAAGAACTTCAACAGATTTCACTCAATACTTTTCAATTCCACCTTTTAATTGTCTCTCGACCATCTGCCCCAGACAATTTTGTTTCCATATGCAAAACTTTTGTAGGTCTATAGCAAATATTTATGATAATTATATACAACATTCAGTACTTTCTATTAAATAAAATCATTTCGAGTTTTGGTCTGTGTACAAACATGCGACAATGAAAGACACAACTTTGTGGCAAACAAATCGCTGGTTGTCCCCAGCTCTATATAATTAGTAGATGCCACCCCCATCCCCCACCGCCCACCAACGACAGTGCTAAGGATGAGTGTGGCATGCTCTAAAGAAGGCATCCAGTGGGAACCACCCAATATTCTGCTATATAATTCATGATTTGGAAAACCTGAAATTAAACGAAATTAAACCCACACACACACACACACACACACACGACATGGTGGGGGTTGTGGCGGGGGCTGTGTGTGGGTGGCGGGCTATGTAATTTGAGTTTAAAGTTTGTTAAGTGCCCAATTGTGCGTGTGAATGTGTGTGTAATAGAGCGTCACCAACACCTGTGCCCGTTCGCATTGTCCCCCCGGCAAGGGTATCAGCTGGACGAGCTCGTTAAATAATTTGTTGACAACCAGGAATCCCTCGTCTAAAATGTAAATCACAACCTGAGCCTTGGTGCCGGTGGTGCGGTGGGAGCCATCACGTGGCCCACCACCAATTTGCCGCTGCCTTGACATCCATCGATTGGTCTCTTCTATCAGTCGGGAATTAATATTCCGTTTGTATAACTCAACACACAATGCTGTCAAAATATTGAATGTTATTTTTTTTTTGCATTTTTTTGCGTTTGCTTCAGCTTCTTTTGCGGGCGTATAAAATTTCGCAGAAGCTCAAAAAGGTAGACCCTCAAGCAGACACACACACACACACACACACACGCACAAGAGACAAACCCCATCAAGACTATAAATTTTCAATTTTATTCCGCGTTTTTTTTTTTTGTTTTTGCCGCCACAGAAACCAGAGGGCAGAGCTGATGGCACATTTATTATTATGGCTGGGTGAAAACAAAATAAGCAATAAAAAATTTAATCGTCGACTTAGCTGACGATTTAGATTTTTAATAATTATTATGAAAAAGCAAAAAAAAAAAACACAAATAGAAAGCAGATGTCGTCCATTTTGGTTTAGTTTCGGTTCTGCTGCGAAATGAACCATAACCGAACTACTTATTTCAGCTTATAAACCGAACCTTCGTCCTTTCAAAAAGGCTGTCCAAAAACCTCGAACCTGAAATTTTCGAACCTTAACTATGATTCGAACCAGCGAGCTGGGACTTGAACTCAGGACTTCAAACAAAGAATGCAGCATGCATTGACTTTGTATTTCTTAGTTAACTAAGCTTTCCCATGATTTTAACAAGGTCAAAAATGGAGTCTTACTGACAAAACTTTTCTGTTTTCTATGAAAACGCCTCGAAACTTTGTATTTCTTAGTTTACTATGCTTTCCCATGATTTTACAAAGTTTGGTCGAAATCGGACATCTATATAGTATAGCTAGCTGTCATAGAAATAAAAGGTCAAAAATGGATTCTTAGTGAGAAAATCTTTTTGGTTTTCTATGAGAATGCATCCATACTACGTATTTAGTAGTTTTCTATGCTTCTCCATGACTGTGCTTAGTTTGGTTAAAATCGTACATCTATATAGTATAGCTACCATAGAAAAGTAAGATTAGAAAAATGGTCTTGGTAAGAAAAACTTTTTTGTTTTCAATGTAAACTTCTTTAAAATTGGCATATATTTATTTGATAAGTTTTTACACAATTCTTTAAAGATTTGTCAAAATCGAATGTCTATAGGTTGTAGCTGCCTTGGGAATGATCGGTCGAGAAACTAGTTTTAGTGAGAAAAACTTTTTTGTTTTTAAAGAAAGCGTCTTCAAACTTTGTATTTCATAGTTTTGCTATGCTTTTCCATGATTCCACTAAGTTTGGTCGAAATCGGACATCTATATAGTATGGCTGTCATACAAAAGTAGAGTCTGAAAAGTAGTCTAAGAAAAACTTGATTGTTTTCAGAGGAAATGTCCTTCATATAAGTTAGAAAAACGGCCTGCAAGGGTATACAAACTACGGCCGAGCGAAAGTTAGCTTTCCTCTATTTGTATTATTTTCAAACCACTAAGTTCTTGCCTGCTGGAGGTCTTTAGTAGTTTGAATAGACTTCAGCTTCCTCCTTATTGCCTTGACAGTTTGGGAATTTCAAGGCAGCCTAAGTGCAAAAATCGACACAAAAAACAGAGACGCTAAGTTTGTGGAAGGCTTTGCCTTGTGTGTGTTGGTGAGCGAGATTTTCTTGCTCTTGGGTTTTTGCGCTCTTCGCTTTCACAGGGGACATACTTACTCACTTCAATCTCTTATGAGGATTTCTCTATTTCAAGCCCGAATACAAGATTTTTTATTGAAGCATGCAATTTAGGATTGTTTTAAGCCTTTGGAACTAGAATCTAGTACGATTTGTAGTAAAAATTTCAATCCTTAGGTGATTAACTACATTAGCGAGTCCCTAAAATGCCAGTCCTGGGCTCTAATAAGGTTCACTCCTTTATGTCAAATATTTTCTAGAATCTTGCCCAGAGCAGAAGCTTTTGTCCTGCCGCCATCACAAGGCGATTACATTACATTATTTAGTTCAATCCTTAAATTTCACCATTACAAGCTGGATTCAATGGCAGAAACCTTCCTTCCTCCACCTTTCTTCTGCTTAGTTTTTACCTTTCTCTTCCATGACGCAACGCACATGTCACCGCCTTCAACTGCAAAACCATATGTGTGTGCCCACGATATGATCTACTCCTTTTCAGTTTAGTGTGTTTTATGTAATTGAATAATGGCAAAGTGAGGCAGCCTCAATGGGGCTCAATTTCGTCTTTGCACACCTTTTTTTTTTCCTGCGTTTCCACTCTAAGCCCTGGCGAATGGTGTAAATTGAGCTCTAATCAAGGTGAGCCGATCGAGCGGGGCATCCGTTTATTTTTCTCCTTCATCTGTTCTCCCCCGGTTTTTATTTGTTGAAGCCAGCTCAGGTTTACCAAAAGGTGCCGAAAACCTAGTGAAAGGATTAGGAAGGATGGAGGAGGGGAGAGACCAAGGCATAAAGCACACACATGTTAAATTAGCAGATTTCTATGCCAGGTGAGTGCAATTAATTGCATTTAAGGTAGAAATTTGATATTTTGAAATCCAAGACATGAGCAGGCATGCTGCGATATGCCTTAATTATGTGAGCATTTGTGTTAATTAATAATATTTAATAAACAAGCGGCACTTCAGTCACAAATCAGGCAAAAAAGGCCACACAAGGATTGAGTCAAGGGAGGAGCCACTGCACCGCAGATGTAGATAAGCGCATCATCCGTCCGTCTGTCCAACTCCTCCATTTGCCGGGTGTTGACGTTTTGTAGGCGTTGCCATGAGTGCCGTTTATCGACAGATTCACATCTTGTGTGGATGCTGATGCGGTGTGTGTGTCCCCGTCCGTTTTTTTTTTTGTTTTTTGGTAGCTGCTCTCTGCAGGATCTGCGATAAATCACTTTGTTCGGCCATCAAAATCAATAACGACCGCACTAAACTCCAAATGGGAAGGTGTATAAGCTGAACTGTTTGATGTCTTCATCATTGTCGGCATTTGATCTGAGCAGCATTCGTTACACTCATGTAGGTAAGACGCAGGTAGAAACAGCTGCCTGATTTATGTTAAACTATAAACAAATCGAAAAAAAAAAAACAACAAATATTTATTGATCATTAGTTTTGGTTCTTTGATTGATTAAGATGAGTTTTAATTGAAATTGTTTAAAGATTTTATGTGTACAATTTTATCTTCAAGTTCAAGTTGAATTTCAAATTAAGCGCCCATAAGGGTGCTGCCCAGCCGGCACAGAGCAAGTGCTGCCAAGTAGCCAAGAGTTGTTAGCTGACAAGCGACAGATGGCGCCAGTGAGCGGCAAATTTAAATTAAAGTGGGAAACATATGAAACCGTTTTTGAGTTAAAATTTAGCTGTGAAAATTTAAAATTAATTAGTTCCGATTTCACATCTTTTAAGTAGCTGCTATGTCACAAATTTATGCAGAATTTTCTCTCTCATTTGTAAGTTTATGCGACATATAGGGTTATTTGGACGATATCGGCCCTTAGACTATGTTAATATAAGAAATGTTTTATTTTCACTCGGTGTTAAGTTATTAAAAATGTACATAAAGCTGGACCGTTTAGATTCGAATTTGGTATAGCTAGCCTAGGTGTATTATTTAATACACTTTGACCAAGCATCAGCACCTTAGCTTTAATAATATGGCTTGCAGGTGGTAAACACCAAATTTTTTTTTGCAAAATGTTGACTTCAGCTAAATTCCTAACTTAAGTATACGAAAAGTTAAGGTGACAGAATATTGTCCAAGGCAAAACGAATTTAAGCCACTGTGCAACGTTGAAGCTGATCGCTTTTTTAAAGTTTTAGCTGATTTAAAGCTGATTTACACTAGGAGTGCGTTATGCTTTAATAGCTAACAATCAGCTTTTTTCCCATACAAAAATAGCTGATTGATGGCTATTAACGCATAGGCTATTTACACTAGGAGTGCTTTATGGGTTAATAGCCAACAGTTAGTTTTTTTTTGTATAGAAAAGAGCTGATTGTTGGCTATTTACGCATAATGCACCCCTAGTGTAAATAGCTTATTTAATAATGCTTTAAACATATGGAGCTTATTGCCTTAAAAGAACCATTTTATTCAAATCTCCCGCTTAAGTTTCATATTGATGGTCGTTTAATTTCGCTATGCCAGGCACCATCTGGCCTGCTGGTAGCTTTCCACCAATTTTGTCAGCGCTTCACTTAAAGAAAATAATAGGTTCTCTTTATGTTTTCTATTAAATTTTCAAACATAAATATGCCGCCAATTCCTTCTGCTAAAAATAGCCAGCTTTGGCGAAAAAACAGCTAAATATCCAACAAGCTGAAAAATACTGGTTTAGTGACAGCTGGTGTTAAACAGCTTGCCGGCTTTGGTCATACTGCACTTCAAACAGCTGTGCTCTTGAGCGCCGGTTGGGATGTTAAAACAATCACAATGAAATCGTTAAAAAACAAAAAAAAAACTATTTATCTAGTACTCTAGTGTATAAATGCTAACAATTTCTCGGTCTATTTCCCCAACAAACCACAAAATTGTTCTTGTAAATGTAAAGGTGAGTGTATTAACGCGGCGCGAGAGTGTCGCCCACACAACATGCACACGCCCAGGCAGCGGATGGCGCCAAAGTTTGAATTCGTTGGCATTTGGTTTGGCATCGATCGATTGCCTGCGATCGATCGATTTGATTGAAAGTGAATGAATCTTGGGCTGGTGCCATGTCGAAAATAGCCAGCCATTGACACACAGACGCACGCACAATTGTGGTGAAGTAACCACCTTGAGCAGAAGCTAAAATTATCTCGCATATCCATCCGACAAACCAAACAAAACATTGATTTTCTTTTGAATTAATTAGCTCTCCTCCCACCACCACCACCACACCACCACCTTCTTCTTCTTCTTCTTTCTCCGTGGCAGTTAACAAAATTTGCTGTGAATTCAAACAATAATTAATATGGCTCAAATTTCCGAGAAACGAACCGCCATGCGTGGCGGAACAGCAGCCACCAAGGAGAACAATGCGAACACATCAATCAACGCCAGCAGCAAGCCGACGCGTGGCAAGGGCATCGAAATCTTGGACTTTCATGAATCTTGGCTGGAGGAGGTGGAAATCTATAAGGATAAGATGGTCATGTGCAAACAACTGTCCCACCACAATCATCAGCAGCAACAGCAGCAGCAGCAGCCCTCGAATCAGTCAACGACAGCGGGGCGTGGCCGTCCCAGATTGGCGGCCAGTCAGCACCGCAGCTCAGCCGGTGGCAATGGTAACACCACCTCAGCTTCTGCACCCTCAGCCAGATCACCGCCTTCCTCGCAGAAACAAAAACTATCACCACCTTCGCCCAGGAAAAGATTGACCGGAGAAAGATCTACGGCTGGGACAACGTCTGTGGGCGGTAGTGGATCCGGGCCGGCAACGACCAAGTCTACACAGCCACAGCGTATGGTAATACGCTCGGGCACGGGTTCGGCCAAAGTGAATGCGAGTCCTTTGCCAGCACCTGTGGCGACTGGGGTACTGCAATCGGAGCCCTACAAAAAGGTTCAGGTGAGCAGAAGTTGGATGTGTGTGTTACTGTTCTTTAACTAAATCTATAATTGTTGGAAAAGTAACAAAATGTTTATACAAAGTTACCCAAATAGCGAACTGAACCCCTTAGAGTCGGATTTCTTGTTTCCCTTTAACCACACATCATGAATTGATACTTCTAACTTATGGAGCTTCCGAACCCTCTTACCCTCTCTTACTCAAATTGCTTCTAGAGAAGTTGATTACTTTCATTAATGTTTATACTTTCGTAGAACTTCGAAGTCTTAATAGTTTTTCTAAGAAAAGCGACACCTTACAGTCTGTACCGAGTAGAAGTCAACTTATCTACTCAACTTCTACTTTTTTTTTGTTTTTGTTCAGTTGCTCGTGAACCAAAACATGGAAAACTTGCGCTATAATTCGAGCTTATTGTACATTTGAACCCACTAAGGCATTTGACCTTTCTAATAGTCGCAAAACAACATAGAGAAGAGCAGAGAATCACTGAATAAAAGTCACTGGAATCTAAAAAAAGGAGTCGCAGAACAAAGTAGCTTAACAAGAGTCACTAAGCAGAAAACACTGAACAAGAGTCACTTAAAATAATCTATTAGAAGAGTAACTGAACATATCAATCACTTCACAAGATTCTTTTTAAAGTCACTGAATAAGAATCAGTGAACCATAGAGTTTTGTCCGGTTCTCACTGCATCGCATATCTGCCTGTTTTTACGCCTTACAAAGGTCATAGATGCTGGTGGTAGCAAGGAAGTTGCATCCGACTTAAATGCACATGCATCCGTGATTTTCCAAGTGGTGACTCAAGAAGGTATCGATTAAATTGCCAATAAATAGCTTGGCCAAAGTAACAGGTAGACATATCTGAAGACCTTAGAGGATGCCAAAGGCTATATTATATGGTTTCTACAGCTAACTGAACTGCGTTTTCTGTTTGATTCAGTGGTTAAAAAAGGCACATAATGAAATATTTGGAAATAATTCGAAATTTTTGGAAATTGAATTCCTATAAATACCTTGAATATCTCTAAGATTCTTAGAAGAAATCCCAAAATGTATGATGTCGGATTTTCTATAAGTTCCTATAGGAATGAGCTTCAAAAACAGAGCAAATTCGACTAGAAGAGAATACGTACCGTGCATCTTACACACCCAATGTTTCGTCTTATCAATCGTCTTATGTTTTATTTAGGAAATCAATAAATTCATAATATTGCATGAATTCTAATGGGTGAATTGTTGAAGCTATTGGAGAATACAACTCAGCTTGTAGCCTTAAAACCCAAATGATGAATCACTTGCCCTGAGGTTTCATTCAATTCACTTATAGTTGCGCTACCTGATAGTTATTGTACTTTAATCTAACAAATACTTTCGCAATTCAATGCACTTATCAACACCTCCACTTTTCAATTAACCACCATTCGAAAAAATAAAATCCCAATTTTCCGCCTGTTTGCTAACTTCTTGTTCTTGTTCCCTTTCCCCCACCACCCCGCCTACGTTACTTGTTCCATGTATCCTATGCACACGCCAAATCCTAAATACCCAGATGCTTTTAAAGCGTGCACGTGACGAAGCTTTTGCCAAACACACAACCAGCAGCAGCAACAACAACAATAACAACAACAACAGCTCCTCCAACTACAAACGCGCCAGCCTTAGCCCAACCAGAACCGTAAAGACCGGCATGGCGGGCAATTATCATCATCCATCCGCTTCCATTTCGAGTTCCAGCACCCAAACCCTGAAGCCCTCGCCGACTAGCAAAATCGTTGTAAATACGTTCCATGGCAGCAGCATGTTGAGTTCGCAGCAGCATGATGAGAAGAGCAAAATTCTAACCCAAAACGGTTTGACCAAATCCGCAGCATCGGCCCTGGAGACGAGTCTATATGCGAGTCTTTATGCCCATTCACCACACAGTGGGGCGCAGCAGTATAATAGCTCGAGACTGATATCCGGCGAACATCATTCGCCCTATGTGGGCGTGTCACTGAATAAGGGGAATGAGCACGATCGAAGGCTAAATGAGGATGATCCATGTGCGGGTGAGAAGAAGATATTGTGGCTTATAAAGGGGCCGATTTCACATAAACTTACATAAAACAGTGATCTGTCACTTAGCAGCTTAGTAGTAGATGTGAAATCGACCCTAAGAATAGTAGAGAAGTTTAGAAATAGTAGGGCGTTTTGGTTAAAGATACATTTTGCAACTTTTAGTGTGACCATGTTTGATTTCAATTGATTTTTTGGCTGTTTTGTCCATTTTAAAAACTTTAATACAAGAAAAGAAACTAATGGCTTCAACAAAAACCTCAGGTTTCCGAAAATCGTCGACCTCGTAATGGAATTTTTCTTGGAAAAGAATGAGAGAGTCATTTGATAATTTTTTTATGTTAACCCGTAATTCAGATTTCCCAAACGATACAAATTATTATCTAATGTATGCTAATCCCATCAGGAGGATGCTAATACTTATTTAACATATCTCCATCCACAAGAAAAACGATTTTTCAAATCATCACCAACTATTTCCGTACATATAGTGCGAATTTTTGTGCAGATCTCTAATCTTTAAGTAAATTCGCAGAGGAAATCAAATCGGAACCCGAATCGGTACTCTATTCCAAAAGGAATCGATTGAAACTCAGAAGCGGTTTTGATATTTTGACTTATTTGGTGGGGTAAATGTTTACCATTCGGTAAACCACGCCAACAATTCGGTTCTCGATGACATCGTCGAACTCTTCTAAGAACTCTTTAATCCGTCTATTATTAGCCATAGATATTTCAAAACTCCGCTTTGCTTTTAAATTGATTTCCTGTCTTCAGTCCTTTTTCGAAACGAGCGGCTCCGGTTCAGGTTTCTGATCTCAGTTCCTACGAAATATATTTTCGAATCATGATATAACCGAATTTTCTTTCGAAACCAGGGGCTTCGGTTTCGGTTTCCTAAGAAATCTTATCTTAAATCATGATATAACCGAATCTTATTCAAAACAAGGGTCTCCAGATCAGATTTATGTTCTCAGTACCTAAGAAAATTATTCTCAAATCATTATATAACCGAGTCTTATTCGAAACAAGGGTCTCTGGCTCAGAATTATGATCTCAGTCTCTAAGAAAGATAACTTCAAATCATGATATAGCCGAATCTATTTCGAAACAAACAACTTTGGTTGAAGTTTATGATCTCAGTTCCCAAGAAAGGTAATTTCAAATCATAATAAACCCGAATCTTTTTCAAAACAAAGGACTTCGGTGTAGGAATATGATCTAAGTTCCTAAGAAAGGTAAGCTCAAATCATGATAAACCGGAAACGAAACGAGGGTCGCCGGCTTAGGTTGATGCTCTCAGTTCCTAAGTAAGGTATTTTGTGGTCATGATTTATCGGTTAGTGTTTGGGTGGTCTTTAATATATTATATTAAGATTTCTTTATGGTTCCGAAATAAGAAGAAACCCCATCGATTCTTAGGTGTTTGGCTCCCAAGTGGTTTAAAACTGACCAAAGCGCGGTTTATAAAGCCAGACTAAAGACCTGATCACACTTAAAGTCAGAAATTTATAGATAATCTTATGCTATCACTTATGGTTTGAGCTTTGCGATGGCCACCAGTCAGTCAGTCAGGTGTTAAAGTCTTTTATAAGTAATGTCAGTTACAGCAAGCTAGTGGTCCCAGTGTCTTCTACTCCAGTTGCTCATCTTGTCCTTTCATTTACACAGCTATTGACGACATCAATAACTACGATGATTCGGACTCAGAGGAGGAATATGTGGGCACACCCTTCTTTTTGGAAGAAGACAACACCGAAACAAGACAAAGTCGTCACATGCGGATGCAGCTGGAGAAGACGCAATCCAAAGAATCGGTTGTGACTACCGCGACCACAGATTCAGAAGCCTCAATATACTTTAAACCCGAGTCCATACTCTCACCCAGCCTGTTTCCACATGTGCCTCCGTATTTGAATTTTACCTCACATGCCGATAAGGGACCACCCATGCCCGCCGCACTGCATCGTGTGCTCAAATGGAAACTTAGTCCAGTGATGCCAAAAATTGTAAAACGTGTGGTCTTGAATTCCGGTTTTCGCATTATCAAAAGTAAGTAATTTTGCCATATTTTCGTATCAAATTTTAATCTAAATTCTGTGCAGATACCACCGATTGGATGGCTGTGTGGGAGAAGCATATGAAGAGTCCAGGCTTTCGTACCATACGCTCGCATCAGAAATATAATCACATACCGGGTTCATTTCGCATTGGACGCAAGGACACCATGTGGCGTAGCATCTACAGCAATATGAAGAAATTCGGAAAAAAGGAATTTGGATTTATGCAAAAGTGAGTGGAACATAAGTGTTCTTCTCGGATTGTACACTTTTGTTCAGTTGGTTACATACTTTATGTCTGACGCCAATAGCTAGAGAAGATAATCGATTGTGTGTGAGATTTTGCTGAAACTGAAACAGCAAATGTACAAAAAACGCTCAAGGGAATCAGCTATTGCCACAAACTAGAGCAATGTCGGAAATCTTTTAGATAATTCTTATAATAGGTTCTATTGGAGTGGTCTAAGTAAAGGGATTTTCCAGTTGAATTGACCTTTAGAAGATTATGAATAGACTTTGTCGATGTTAGTAACAAAATACTTAAAATATTGTCGTCATATCTTCCACAATTTTATGGAAAGGTTCTTACCTTCTGCATGTTAGATGTGCTCTGTGTGATGATTAGCCTATGACACAGAAAATAAACGTGTTTTAAAAAAATATTGCATAAATGTTTTAAAACTTACCTATTAACGGGTTTTCCACAAAGTTTTTCGAACCTTTAGAGCAACTTTCGTTAACTAAATCGATAAAAAAAAGAAAGGAAAGGTTAATTTTCCGTTAAGATTCGAACTTAATATCAATGATTTTATAAAAATAGTTCTCATAGGCGACTTCAACTATGAGGGACTTACCTTTATTTCTCTTTCCAAAGTGGTTATATGATTTCCAATGCACAGATCTTGGAGTGTCTAGTATAATATTCTAAAAACTGGCAAAAATAGGTTTATTTGAAACGCAACCCGATTCAAATTGGGGTCCGTTTTGGATGCAGGTTCGGGTGATCATATACTTTGAAGGTTCTGATAGTTTTCCGGTTCCAGGGATCCCAAAACGCTGCACCGAACCGGTTCTCCAGTGTCCAGTTTCAGCCTTGGTATAAACAATAGGTCCAGGTTCTTTAGATCATTTTGCGACGAGCTGGGCAGTCGTGTGTATTACTGGCATTCAGATGGAAAGTAGATTAGGCTATAAAGAATTATGAAATGATGTTAGAAAATCTGAATTTAATCAGTTGTTTTACCAGAATCTAACAATTCCACAATAAAATACATTAGAACTATATAAACTATGTTTTTCTCAAAAGTAACCACCTCTTACCATATCTCTTACGCTGCAGATCCTACATTATGCCAGATGATTTGGAGAATTTGCGTCAGGTGTGGCCCAAGAATGCTTCCAAGTTGGCCAAGTGGATTGTCAAGCCGCCAGCTAGTGCACGAGGCACTGGTATACGCATCGTCAATAAATGGAGCCAGTTTCCCAAAGATCGTCCCTTGGTGGTGCAAAAGTGAGTTGCTTGAAAGTTGTTAGCTATTCCTTATACTAAATCGTTTTACCCCACCCAGATACATCGAGCGTCCGCTGTTGATCAATGACAATAAATTCGATATGCGTCTGTATGTGGTCTTAACCTCCATCAATCCCTTACGCATCTATATGTACAAAGATGGTTTGGCACGTTTCGCTTCGGTGAAATACAGCTCGGAGCTGAGCAATCTGGATGAGCGTTGCATGCATCTCACCAATTACAGCATCAATAAGTTCAGCCAAAACTATGCCAAAAATGAAGATTTCAATGCCTGCCAAGGACACAAATGGACATTGCAATCACTGTGGTCCTGCCTGGAGAATCGTGGTGTGAATACCAAACGCCTGTGGGCCACCCTCCGCAATCTGATCATCAAGGGCATAGTGAGTGGCGAGTCGGGCCTAAATCGCATGTACCGACAGAATGTGAACTTTCGCTACAATTGCTTTGAGCTGTTCGGATTCGATGTGCTTTTGGATGAGAATCTAGTGCCTTGGCTGCTGGAGATCAACATATCGCCATCGTTGCACTCAGAGTTGCCGTTGGATTTGCATGTGAAGGGTCCACTGATACAGGCAGTGTTGAATACCGCACTGTATCAGGTGCCGCCCAAGCTGAATGATCGCCAGCAGCATGAGATTCTAGAGGAATTGAATCTGAATGGTCCGCTGTGTCATGACAAGCGCATCTTTACCACCTGCCTGACGGCGGAGGAGGTGCGCAAGCACAACCAGTTCACCAATCGTAGCATTGAGTTTCGTGAGGAGTATGTGGACACCATATTGGATAATCTGCTGCCCGATGATATCAGGTGTTTGATAATTGCCGAAGATGAATTGAATCGTTGCAAGCCCTTGGAGCGTGTCTTTCCCACCTCTGGAACGCATATCTATCTAAAGTATATCGAGAATGCCCGCTACTATAATCGCCTGTTGGATGCCTGGGAGACCAAGTACTCCAAAAATCGTGAACTGGGTGTGGCCTTGTTGTCACGCTACTGCAGGGATAAATATCATCTGCAGGTCTCCGATGCGGCCATGGAAAAGGTGGGATATACTTGCCAGAACTCTTGTGAAATTTGAGAATATTTACATTTTTGTTTTACAGGAACCCAATGTGGCCCTTACCGAGATTGATATGCTGCATGTTAAAAAGGATGAGGTCCTTGACGGGGCCACCAACTTGGCTCTCCTCAAGCAGCCTCTGCCCTCGGGAAGCAGCGAGACCATACAGGCCCCTGGTGCCTACAAGGCTCGAAGTCCGGAGGCGTGCATAGAATTTAAATCTTGAGACTGAATCAACGAGCTACACAAAAAATGTAACAAAACCCATTTCACAATTTCTTCTTTGTTTGTGTCAAACAGAGGTACCGACAAAACCGTTTAAAATTCGCGTTGAAATTCTTAGAAAATAAAGTTTAACAAATGTACAAAAAAAAAAAAAGAAGGAAGAAGAAAACATGCATGTTTCTGCTTTTAAGAAAACATTTCAGAGACTGGAAAAGAGTAACTCTCAAATGAGAACTCACAAAGAAGGGAAACAAAGTGGAGATTCAACTTTCATTGAACTTATAAAACACAAGTTGACCCAGCGAACAATTGATTCTGCCGTATAAACTATTTCTACTTGCTGATGAAATACGATATAACGATATATATGATTTTTCATTCTTTTAGAATTAAACCATCCTTTTGCTGTCATAAAACACAGAGAAACTTCAACTTTCTCCTCTAAAATCAATCAGCGATTCGCTCCCTGAGTTATTTGTTGATATATCCGTCTCTCTTTAACCACCGTGTTTCATATGTAACAATAACTTGGAGTAAGGTTGAATGACAGGCGCTAATGCAGGAGGAAAGAAGGAATCAACTCTGCCCAGTTATACATATTCTAGCTCAATATCATGAGCTGATTTAGCCTTGTCCGTCTGTTCTATGCTATTTCCTCCGTCAGTTTAAAAGCTATCTTGACAAAACTTAACACGAAGTCTTTTAGTACAATTACGCTGCATATTTTTCGGAACTGGCCGGATCGGATGACCTTAGCATATAGCTGCCATAGAAACGATTGGTCGAAAAATTAGTTCTAGTAAGAAAAACTTTTTTGTTTTCAAGGCAAACGTCTTCACACTCCGTATATACTACTCTTTTATGCTTCTCCATGATTCTGCCAAGTTTGGTTGAAATCGAACATTTATACACTATAGCTGTCATAGAAAAGTAGAGTCTTAAAAGTAGTCTTTGTGAGAAAAACTTTTTTATTTTCAAAGAAAACGCCTCCAAACTTTGTATTTCTTTGTTTGCTATGCTTTCTCATGATGCTGCTAAGTTTGGTTGAAATCGGACATCTGTCTTAGAAAAAAAGTCTGAAAAGTAGTCTTAGTGAGAAAAACTTTTTTGTTTTCAATGGAAATGTCCTTAAATCTATCATTTACACAATGCTACAAAGATTTGTCCAAATCGGATGACTGTAGCATATAGCTACACTACGAAGGATTGGTCGAAAAAGAAGTTCTATTGAGAAAAACTTTTTTGTTTTGATTGGAATCGACTTCAAATTTCTTACATGTTCCTTTGTTAGGCTTTTTCATCATTCCACTATGTTTGGTCGAAATCGGACATCTATATAGTATAGCTTCCATAGAATAGTAGGGCTTAAATGGTAGTCTTAGTTAAAACGTGCTTTAGCCGAGCCGAATTTATCCTTCCTCTTTTTATACTCTGTAACGAAGGTACATAGAGTATTATAAGTTTGTGCAAAAGTATGTAACATCTAGAAGGAAGCATCTCCGACCCCATAAAGTATATATATTCTTGATCAGCATCAACAGCCGAGTCGATATAGCCATGTCCGTCTGTCCGTCCGTATGTCTGTCCGTATGAACGCACAGATCTCAGAGATGGGAAGAGATAGAGGTTTGACATGTATGGGACATATGCTTCTTATGTCTGCAGGCAGATCAAGTTTATTTTCAATTTTGGCCACGCCCCCTCCCGCCCCCGCAATTTAGAAAAAACGTCATATCTCCCACAGTTTTGAAGATACATGGCTTGTTCCTTCTAGACATATTTAGTTATTAGAATAACTTATCGATCTGCCAAAGGAATGAAGAAGATCGGATGAACGGTTTTCGAGTTATGATCAAAAGACAACAGAGTCTTGGTACAGAGTATGTTATAGTCGGGCTTGACCGACATTCTTGTTTTTTTTAAACATTTTCCATAGATTTTCATAAACATATTTCGAATCATTCATTCAAATCATTTTGCCGTCTTTGACAAATCATAAAATGGATAGAAAAATCAATAAGAATATACACTAGTAGAATCTTCAGTCGATTAAGTGCTAAATCATTGCAGATCTGATGTACAGTGACTGACGAATCATTTAATTCTGAAAACCATACCATTTGCGCTTGCAACCGAGTACAGAAACCAGCCTTAATCAATTTACGATAATTTTACGATTTTGCTAATAAAATCACTCACACAATTTCCAATAATTAAGATTCATTCAATGCCGCACAAAATCAAAGAAGACCCTAAAACAATAACCATTACCCCCTTACGAGCTTCACCATAATTCGACTTGGTTTTAATCTCTGGTTCAAATTGATAAACTTTAAAGGGTGATTTCAAATTTAATAGATGCCAATTATATTTAAATAGAACTAAATAAATATAATCACAGTTTTTGTTATGGCTGGCTTAATGGGAACCCGCTTAACAGCAGCTCTGTGTTAACGCTGAAGGCGAGAACCGACAAGGATCTTGAAGTTAAGCTTCAATGGCCACAAATAATAAGAAAAAGGAACGAAAAGTAATTGTACAGTTATATTACACCATCCAGCTCATCGGTTGTCATAACTCCTCACCATTAGGATTTAGTTATTTCTCATATTATCTCATAAGTACTTCTCACACTGGATGACTTTTGTTTTTCATGTACGAACAGACAACAACACATTTCCTACATTTCACCACTCCACCACCAGCCACAGCCGTCTCCTCCTCCGGTGCTTTATCAAACAAATTCTATCGCAGTGTTGGCCACAGTCGTCGGCCGTGTCTGCGCTTCGGAAACTAATTGGTCAGCAAAAGTTTTACAACGATGGCAATCAGTTTATTGACACGACAAGAACAAGGCAACACCACAACCAAACATAATTGAATGAACATATCAATTTTCAATCAAACCAGAAAGAAAAGCTTATTAAGTGCTGCCTCCAAAATAAAGCAAAAAAAAAAATATATATATAATAAAAACAAGTGAAAGAGGCAGAGGAAGAGGAGCGAACACGCCCGCAGCTAATCAGGCTCTAATGGCGATAAATATTTCATTTTATATAGTCTTTTTTTTTTGGTTTGGGGGGCAAAAGCACGCCCCATCAGGAGTAAAGACAAAGCGGCCGATCAACAAGAATGAACAAGGAGAGTTAAGGAGTGAGGGGAAAGTGGCACAAAGCCAGACAAACATCTCGATCGAAGAAGACAACGATGATCAAGAAGCTGAGGTGTTGGGGTGGAGAGCGTGCAACTCAGAAGTTTCGTGAAATGTTTGTGATGCTTTGTATAATTCTTTGCTAAATCAAAATTTCTTGATAATTAAAACGATATTTGGCATATGGAAAACATATAGGAAATCAAACGGTAGGCAGATAAACGTTTTAGATGTTTGGTTGGTTCGTTTTTAAGTTCTTTGGCGAATGTTTAGTAAATTTTAATTTGGTTTTAGTGTAGATTTTCGATATTTACGATTTCTGTATCATTTAAAATACGGTTATAAACCCTACACAAGCTTTCGGTCTATATAAATGCATTGACCGGAACCTAATTTCGTATTGGATTTTCTATCAACTTTTTCTAGCTTCATGAATTTTTGTAAAAATATTTTAAGAAATTTTTTAAATCTTTTAAAATATGAAAAAAAATCGTTATATTTGATATATTTTGTTATATATTTTTTTAAATATTTTCTCTATCGATGTTATCCTTGCCATCACTAATTTATCCAAAACAAAAAACCAATTCTCGATACGTACAAGGCCAGCCGAACCTTCATCTCTTTGCTTATTCTTTTTGCCATTTTTATGTTATGAATCGTTTTATGCGAACAGATTTATGCAACTTGAGGAACGACATGGGCGGGTGCACCGAAAACCCGCTCAGCCTCCACCTCACTTGGAATCTCTTCGCGCTTCGAAACCGCGACATTATGAGTAATGGAGTAATGCCTGGAATTGTTTACTTGGGGGCTTTATTGGCGTCGGCATTTGGTCAAGAGGAGCACAAGCGAGAGTACGAGTGTGCTGTATGGGGTTTTTTTTTTCTTTTTCTGTTTTGCTCTGAGGCTAACCTTTGCTGGCTTTTGTGGTTGCTTTCAATAATTCTATGTAATAAGTGCAATAATATGGAAATAAGTTAATGAGTAAGCTGATGTGAATCAAGTGTGGTCAACACTAGGCATGCATTATTATAAGATGACTTAGGGGTCATGTTTATGTCTTAGAAATAGCTTGTGACACAAGTTGTAGCTGTTGAAGTAACTTTAAATATCATGTCTATGTTTGTTTTTCAGCAGCTGTAGAGAGATTCACTCTCTCTAAGCTCTATCCTGACACTTACAATCTTGGTTGCAAAACGGTTCTGAGCCGAACTGAACCAAACTGTAGCAGAACCGCTAATTCCGATGATAAACCAAACTACAAATTGAACCGGCTTCGTTTGGAAAATGCTGAGACTAACCAAAACCGGTTCGGTTCGGTTCAGTGTATCGAGGAGTTCAGAGACATCAAGTGCTGGCTTTCAGGCATGATGAATCATTGATAATACTTACAAATATGTGAAGTCTCATCGATTTCCAAAAAAAAACTTGCATTTGAATGTCGCATAGTTTACAATTCACTAATGGAAGCTCTAAAAGGGATACCTCTTTAGACCGAATATATACTTAGCTATACCGAGTTGAAGTAGCTGCTAAGAATGACTTGTCAGCACTTTAAAATATGTTACCTCTTAATTCTTCTTCAATTATTCACAAACCTCTTTATATACCTTTCATTAGTCTACATTTCTGAGTATCCCATTGCATTTATAAAACGATATTCTCAATTATCTACGAGATTTATCTATTGAAAGCAACTATTTCGGGGGTTTAGAGCTATTCAAAAGATTTCTAGAAGTTGAATTTGAAAACGGTGGAAAAAGTCATTTATTTACTTCACCCCAAATGTATTTGTTGACGCATTCAACTGGGTGAAAAAGAGAAGATAGAAATAGCATTTGAAAGTGTTTTTTTTTTTAGCAATTATGATATGCGTAAAACATCAACAAATGCGGGTCTCGCGTATATGCTGCGGGCACCCCCAGCATAAACTACTGTATTTGGAACTACAGAGAGAGGAATCTACTTGGCACTGAGCAGTCAGTTTAAATATGCATAACTTTCGTTTTCTAATCAACTTATTAACCCTTGTTTAAGAAGTTAAATAGATTTAAGTGCTACTAGGCATCTTCCAAAGGTATCTTTGTTTTATCGAATCCATTACATATTTTCACTAGTCGAGTTCTAATAAAAGATGGGTGAAAAATAGCTCAGTTTACTGTAAGTTGGCTGTTAAAAATTAAAAAAATAGAGTAGATACTACTTTTCTGACTCTGCTTTTGTATGACAGCTATACTATATAGATCTCCGATTTCAACCAAACTTAGTGGAATCATAAAAAAACATAGCACATTAAGAAATACAAAGTTTGGAGGCGATTTCTTTGAAAATAAAAAAGTTTTTCTCACTAAAACTAGTTTTTCGACTGATCATTCATATGGCAGCTATAGCCTATAGTCGTCCGATTTTGACAAAACTTATAAAAATTGTGTGAAAGCTTATAAAATAAATATATGCCAATTTTAAAGAGGTTTACATTGAAAACAAAAAAGTTTTTCTCACTAAGACTACTTTTCTAACCTTACTTTTCTATGGCAGCTGTACTTTATAGATGTACGATTGCGACCAAAATTGGCAGAATCATGGAGAAGCATTAAAAACTAGTATATACAGACTTTGGCGACGTTTCCTTTGAAAACAAAACAGTTTTTCTCACTAGAACTAGTTTTTCGACCGATCGTTTCTATGGCAGCTATATGTTATAGTCATCCGATCCGGCCGGTTCCGACAAATGTGCAGCGTATTTGTACCAGAAGACTTCGTGTAAAGTTTGGTAGCGATAGCTTTAAAACTGGCGCAGGAGATAGCTTAGAAACAGACGGACATGGCTATATGGACTCAGCTCATCGTGCTGATCAAGAATATATATCCTTAATGTGGTCGGAAATATACCCTCTGCAAGGGTATAAAAAAAAGGTTCTATTCTAGAAAATAATAATAGCCATTTAGCCCTTCTTATTTCACAATGTTCTTCTCCATTCCCCAGAATCTAAATAGCTCAAAACTTTCCACCCATCTAATCACAAATAAATATCTACCAAAACATTTACCACAAGTCGCGTCTCGTCTTATCCAATGCAAAAATCTACCCCATGAAAATCCATCTTAATTGGCTAACGAATATTCCCTAGAAACCGAACGACACATTTATTTGTTATCAGCTCAAATGGCGATTAATTTTCCCAATCCCTCAGTGAGTCACTGAAATCTCTTAGCAAACGCTCTTAAGAGCTTGCCACAGCAACTCTTCCTCTCTTCTGGATGCAGCTTTCAAACAAGAATCTCGCGCAGAATATTTATTTTTATGCAGACAACTTTCTTTCGAATGCTTTTTCTTCAAAAGCAACTTGCCCACACGCTGAGAGCTTCAGTTCAGAGTCAACACGCGGCGCGTTCAGAACGAAGAAAACGTAGACGAAACGTGCAACAGAAGAAAAACTCTTCAAGAAGACTTCTTCGGTTGGTTAAGGATGAGTAGTTTCTGAAGTGGATGAAGTGAAGTGTTCGAATGAAACGTAAAAATATCTAAGCAAAGAAAAAAAAAATTCAAATTTTTGTTGTTGTGGTGCGCAAAAAAAAAAAAAAACACAAACTCCGAAAGTGGATAAAAACAGACAACGACTGCACCAGGAGATAGATAGGAGGTATGTGAACTTGTGTCCACCAGGAATGTTCAAGGGGCCTCACAGTTTGTTGCGGTTTTTCTATCTTTGCTCTTCTATGTTGTTTTGTTTTTTTTTTTTGGCATGCTAAAATTTAATAAGTCTCTTCCGCGACTAACAGTGGTTTTTTCACGCTTTTTTTTGATGCATTGCCAACTTGCTGGCGCGTTGGGAAGGTAAAGTATGCAGTTGGCTAGATGTGGCGGCTTTTTTTCTTCTATTTTTTTGTGTGTTACCAACCCAAAGTTGGCAAATTCTTGCGGCACATTTCATTTGTCTATTTCTCCTTTTGCCTCTTTCGATGTTTTCATGTCGTGCCGTGTTAACGGTATTGTTTACATTGTTAATAGAACCGGCAGGCAGTGTTTGGTGTCTAGATAAATAAATAATAGAGACAACCAACCAAGTCCAAGGCACAACACTTTACGCTCCGTTGCATTGCAGCGGCAAGAGACCAAGAACTTGGAGCGAAACAAAAGACTTAGGCAACGAACTTGCGTGTAATTTTTGGAGTTAAGAATGAAGTGCGAGAATTGAAATCATTCTAGGCGTATGTGAGAATAAATAGATCGCTTAAGATTACTTAATTGGAAGGAAAATATTAATTCAGAAATATAACAGTTCTTTATTAGAATTGAGTGTGACTTGTCGCAAGATTTTTATCTTTTATTTTAACTGAATATAGAACCTTCCATTGCTTCCTTCCAATGCAACAAAGATTAAATTTTATGAAAGTTTTACAAAACTATTTCCTAATGACTCATAAACTAGAGCCAAAAACTTTGGAAAATTGTGAAGAAATTGATGCCTGGAAATAACGAAGCTTTTCTAAAGTCTTTTTGTCCATTTGTCTAGATTATTAATGAAAATTTCCCAAAATGTTGTACTTGTATTCAAAGGGTTATATCTTGGCATAAAAAAATCGTAGAATTGTTTTGGTTAGTTTATTATGAAGATATGAAAAAGTTATCTACAGAAGTGTAAAGGTTTACCAGAATCGGAGTCCCAAGGAATTCAGTTTTAAACAAACAGAGGAAATTATAAAGAAAAATGTACCTTCTTTTTTCAAAGAAACAATAATTTAAATGAGATAACAATACATTTTGTGTCAAGGAACATTAAAATGCTAAATTTGTAATTTTTTAAAACTTCATTCCTTCATTGCAAAATGCTATCTACTTTACCCCACATTGCGCTCCTTTAATAAGTACAAAAAAAGGTTTTTTTTTAACCGGTTTAAGTGTTAATCGCGAAAACCATCTAAAATCATCACTATGCCTCCTATAAACTGGTGCTCGGTATGATGTATAAATGAAATCGTCAACAGATTGATGAGCTCATTGTGTACGTGTAATATTTGTTTACAATTGCTACACTGTTTCTCTATCATTTGTATTGAAGTTTGCCCATTGCAGAGTAACTTCATCAAGTAAATCTCCACAAAAGTATGATATATCTGAAAATAATTGTGTTCTTGATGTGAATGCAGCAAAAGCGATTAAGTTAGATGAGAATCTTGACCAAGAACTTCTGCAGTAGGAGACAAATTTGGTACAAATTTTTCAACAAAATCTACGATACGGAACTTTACATAACAATATATTAGGTCGAAAGCGATTTATAGAACACACAGGTTTAAATAAACTAATAAAATTTTTTTAAATTTGGTAGCTTAATGAAGGTTTTCCATATTTTTCTACTATAATAAAGTCAAGCATGGGCTGAACCAAGGTTCAAACCAAAATCTCAAAAATTCGAACCTTATACATTGGTAAAATTTGGTTCGAACTAGCGAACCGAAGATGGGAAAAGATGAGCTTGCAGCCCTGCTTTAAACCACCTTTGAATCATCTTAAATTCTATCGGAACCAGTCTGGAAGTCATTCAATGTCTAATTTCATAATACGAATTCCCCACAGACCAAATTTTAAATTCATTTCTTTGAAAATAAACCGATACGCAGATTAGGTACAAATCATTAGACTGTTTTCTGATCGATGTAAGACGCTTCCCCTGGGAATCTCTGCTTAGATGGCTTAAAGTAAAATGCCTGCAAAGAATACATTCACTTTATGTAAACATTCAAAAGATGGCACCACCTAATGTTTAAATATAGTCGTAAATCAATAAATTAGAAAAGGCATCTCGATCCAACATAAAGCATACTTTATGGCATTGGAAAGGCTTCTAAAGTGCACACATAACTCAAAATTGGTTTTCTTGGAATGTTAATTCTTCGTGTTAAATCTTTTATGCAAACGTAGAACTTTTATGGCCTAAAAGCAAATATTCTTAGGCCGTTTTAACCTTTCCAAGGTAAGGCCACTAATAAACTACTTCCATATTATGCACTTAATTGTCAATACAATGCTTCCAACTAATCGTACGTTAGCTTGCCATTCACATCTACTTTTTCTTCCACATCTGATTGTGCACTGACTTGGAACTCCTGCTTCGCTTAGCTCTCCGCACTCCGCACTCTCGCTCCCACTCCTTTACAGCCTAATGTTGTCTTTTGGCCGTTAGCACTAGACCGTTTGCTCCTCTAAGATCGCCTGCCTTCTGTGTTGCTGATGCTGTTTTGATAGTGCACACGAAAAATAAGAAAAGAAAACCTCAACGGCCATATGAGGAGGCCAAACTAAAGCTAGTTTTTTGTTGGTGTGTTGTTTTCTGCTGGCTGGTTGCCTCACCGTTTTCAATATCAGATTACATGCGAGCTATCTTTTGTTCAGTTCGGGTTTTTCTTTTTCCTCTGAACTGTTTTTTTTTTTTTTTTTGCTTTTTTGGCATATCAGATGTTATTAATGTAAGCTGAGTTGATGGGCGGTGCTAGAGGGGGCTAGCTAACAGGCGCGCTACTTAAAAGGAGTTTGAAAGATACGAGATACGGTTTTTTTTTTTTGCGACCTTGAGAGATGCAGCTGAATGATTAGCTGGGAAACGGTTAAACCAAGTGGAAAGCAGTGGAGTAATTAAAGAAATTATTGACCAAGGTGGAAGGTATGAATTTGGAATAGTTTTTGATTCAAAAGAAAATTGGATTAGTTGCTTAAAATGCTCTTTAAACTTAAAATACTTATTAAGTAATTATTTTTTGAAGTAATTATTTTTTTTAGGTAATTAATTTGGAAAGTTGTTGAATGCAAATGAAAATTGGATTTGTCGTCTAAAATGCTCTCCAAATTTGTTTTACTTATTAAGTAATTATTTTTAAAGTAATTAATTAAGGTAGAAGTTATAAATTTGGAAAACTTTGTGATCCAAAAGAAAACTGCTTCAGTCTCCAAATTTGTTTTACTAATAAAGTAATTATTTTTTAAGTAATTATTTTTTAAGTAATTGTTTTTTTAAGTAATAGAATTGGAAATTTTTTTGATTTCAATGAAATTTTGATTAGTCGTCTAATTATTTACTAATAAAGTAATTATTTTTAAAGTAATTATATTTTAAGTAATTGTTTTTTTAAGTAATATAAATGGAAAATTGTTTGAATTAAATGAAATTTTGATCAGTAGTCTAAAATGTTCTTTAAATTTATTTTACTTATTAAGTAATTACTATTTAAAGTAATTATTTTTTAAGTAATTAGTTTGTCCCTATATACTTATAATAATTAATTTTGGATTCATGTGGCTTCTCCGCCCCACAACTTTGAAAATCTTTGAGCCAGAGTCTCTTATTTAACATATCACATTGTGTGTTGCCTTCGGCTGCGTTGCCCTGAAGTAAACCCAATCTTTTTCCTCTCTTTTTTTTTTTAGTGATTTAATGAAGCCTTCTTCCCGTTTTCTTCCGCCGCTTTTCAATTGCAGGCAATTAGCAAATTCTACTTTGTCTGTGTTGCCTCTTAATGAACGCTCTCCTAAACATGAAAATGTCGTCGCCGTCTTACATTGTATTAACTGGCAACTGGCATCCAAGTTTTATAGCTTCCGCTTGGCATTATCAAATATTATTGGCCGTTGTTAGTTCATTGCATGTCGTCACGTCACAAACCCTTGACTGTATCTAATGATGATCATTAGGAGTGCCAAGTTCTTCTGCTGTTGCTGCTGATGCCGCTTTGTCAACATGAAACGGTAATTTCTGGAAAAGATTACCGTGAGCATTTTCACTCATTGGCAATGCAACCTACATTCAGTCCCTTTGGTGGCTTTTCCTCTCCATCTCTCTCCCTCTCTGTGTTTTCCGAGTGCGTTTTGTGACCATTGTAACGGCTTTGATTAGTCTTAGGAGACGTTTTGGTTCATCTTTCGCTGCTGATGCTGCCCCCTGCTTGACTTGTGTGTGTGTCCCACTGATGATGAGACGGTTTTCTGTGTTTTGCTCTTGGCGTTTTAACAGTTAAATGGCTAGTTTACATCATTAGCATGCCGTTTCCAGTTGGTTTTTGTTATTTTTTTTCTTTTCATTTTTCTTTCCTTTGTTTTTGCCTAATAAATAAGCAATTATGCATTTGACGATGATTTAATTGCTTGGGGTAGAGTTATTTAATTTGTGCAGAATTTCTTTTCGTTGTAATTAGAATCATTAAATGGGTTTTGGTACAGTTGCAAGGGGAAAAAAGAAAATGTGAAATAATAAATTCTTCGAATAGTTGGAAAAGTAAGTAGATGACCTTTATACTAAGTAAAACTGCAGTTTTAGCCGGCTCGAGGTCATGTTATGTTTTATCACAACTTTAAACAGAGACACAGTAGAGTTTTTAGTTCTTAAATCAAATTATTTTGATTGCCCTGTAACACTATACTTATTGATATACTCTTATGACTCCATAACTTGGGTGTGGTGGGTTCAAAAGTCCCTTTAGAAGCTTCTTCAGTATTGTAGTGTTCGTTTTTTAAAATTATTTAAGTTATTTTTAACATTGTCTATGTTTTTAACAAAGCACTTAAGTCCATGAATCGATTATAACATTAAAATATACAATGAGCTGTCTGACTCTGGCGCCGACTGCTGCAGTGCAGCTTCATATCAGCCAATGCTGAGAGCGAGAGCGAGAATTGTTCTCATTTTTTGCTAGCGCTCTTTGCGTAGGCCTCTCCACACAACCCTCGACCACAAGCTCGAAGTCAGGAACGGTCAAAATATAAAAAAAGATATAAATTCAAGCAAATTTCATACTTGATGATTCGTGCTACATTTCTCGGAAGGTACTCAACGGTTCACTATTCACAATACACAGCGAAAAATGCAGATTTACTTGCCACAAATATAGTTAAAACAGTCTCATGCGAACTAAAACGAGAGGTGAGGCGTTGTTGTTCGAAACTTAACGAAAATAGTTTAATTTGTAATAACAAAAGAGCCCAGATTGTGTGCAATTATGCAAGCAAACATTTTAGGAGTAAATCTCTCACACTAATACAAGGTCTGTGGCTTGGCTGCCTTTCTATTTTTGCCAGTATGCTGCTCTGAAATTCTCAAACAGTTATGGCATTGCAAGCATGAAGAGACTGCTGTTGGACTGACAGGCCAATAAAGCTGATGAAAGAGGGTGGTTCCTATTCAATCAGCTGTACGATCTAGCAGACTCTTCTGTGGTGTTGTGTCTTTCTGTTTAAAGTTATGCGAATAAGCAACAGTAAGAGCAGTCACAAAAAAAATAATATTATATTCTGTGCATTACTCTAATATTTTTCATATAAATACATATTTGAGTATCGATATCGTCTTTCAGATTAAGTATATGCTTCTGAATAAGAATATATGCGTCCCAGAATTCTCTAGATTTTCGTATAAAAGATTGAATTTTGAACTAAAATGCCAGAATTTTAGATGTAAAGTTACAGGAAGGTTGCGAGCAACTAGATTATAGAGAAGATTTCTGGGACACCCACGATTAATTACACAAGATCTTTCCTCTTGAGACATGTTGGCATGGCGTTAGGAGGTTCTAAACTTACTACTAATAAACTAGAAAGAAAGTCGGAAAGAATATATATACTTTATGGGGTCGGAGATGCTTCCTTCTGGATGTTACATACTTTTGCACAAACTTATAATACTCTATGTACCTACGGTACAGAGTATAAAAATGTCCTCCAATTCTTAGTGCTGTCTTATTGAGGCACTGAGAACAGAAACTGAACCGATACAATGACTAGGTTCTCTTTGATTTCTAAGTTATAGTTTCTTAGTTTAAAATATAGGGGTAAAAGTTGGTTACACAAAATATTTAAAAATATAACTTTGTGCTGAAGGTGCCCACAATCTGAAGTACCAAGACATATACAAAAAAAAGAGTACATTTTCTTTGAGAAATGACTCCTTTACAAATTCAATATCACCTCCAAATTGGTATGTTGTTTTTTACAAAAATAGTCCAGTTTTTCTGTAAACTCCTTAAATATCCAGCTCATACATGAAAGACCACCGCAAAGATTTTCTGTTCAAGCCAACCTGTTTGAATATTTACCATTTCATTTATCGCTCACTAATTAACCCCCCCCTCCTCAACTCAAATACAACAAGTTCTTTGTTTTTGTTGTATTGTTTTTTTTCTTTCTTACATCTCTTACACACTTCCAATTATGCCACTGGAACACGCCCCGGACCGTAGCAGCGCCACCAGTTTGTTGTTGCCTCACCCAAGACCCAGCCTTAAGGTTATTTATCACAGCTGTCAGCATGGTCCAACTTCAGAGTTTTGTCACTCTGCCATTTATGGCCTAAAGAACCGATAAAAACAAATTTGGTTAGCCCGTAATGCGTTGTGGTATATGTAAGTACCGGCAATGTCTGGACGATCTAACGGTGCTTGGGTTCTCCTCTGCACATGTTTACAAGAGACGCCTTGACAAATGTGCCCGGAAAAATGTGCAGAGAATTTGCATGGCAACTGAAATGGAAATGTGATGTTGGTGGAGGAGTGAGTAGGGGGGAATGGCAGCGGAAGGCGACTCTAAACTGCAGTTTTATGTTGCATTGTTCTAAAGCGACACAAGAATACGAAAGAAAGGCTGAACTGAACTGAAATTGTAACAAAAGTCAGAACAAGTTTGCCTTTCGGTCGTTGGCATGGCAGGGTAGAGATGGTAACGTGCTGCATCAATAATACTTATGTTTGTGAGCCATTTCAACCACTTATCGAATTCTTTTCGAATAGTCATGATTTATGCTTTTTTTGTTTGGTAAATTTGAGGTCTTTATTAATCGCACAGCCTGTCAAGTTGACAATTTTATTATGCCCAAACTCACGATACAACAATTTGAGGTCATAAACCAGAACAGGGCGACATTAATTGTTGAAAAATGTGAGTACTTAAAGTGCTTTAGAACTTGATTCTTCTTGGCTTTTGTGAAAGGTGCGCTGACCAATCTCCAAGTGAAACCTTCGCCGGCATTCGTGCAGTTCTAGTTTCGATTATTTTTTATTTTTTTTAGCGACTTTCACCTGCTCCAAGTCAATGGGGGGTCTTCTGTCTTTCCAGGCAATTAATTAGCAAGCCCACGAGTATTTTCCATTATATTTGTACTAAATTGTTAAAACAAATGCATTTAAGTTAATGCTAGAAATTCAATTAAAACTGATGCGAAGAGGCGGCTGTTTGGGGAATTGATGCAAGAAACAAAGCAACTTATGAATTGTTAAGTGTTTACCATTCGCATTGGGGTATGATTGTTTGGATGAGCAGCTTGATAGGATTTTTGTACAATTTTCCTTTCAGAGGGTATATTGAAATTGTTCAGATGTTTGTAACGCATGGAAGGAAGCATTATAAAGAGTTGATTTAGCCATGTCCGTCTGTTTGTATGCTTTCTCCTCCGTCAGTTTTAAAGCTATCGCCACCAAACTTTGCACGAAGTCTTCTGGTACAAATAAGCTGCACATTTGTACGAACCGGCCGGATCGGATAGCTATAACATATAGCTGCCATAGGAACGATCGGTCGAAAAACTAGTTCTAGTGAGAAAAACTTTTTGATTTTTTTTATCCAAACGTCTCCAAACTCCAGATTTACTAGTTTGTTATGGTTTTCCATGATTCTGCCAAGTTTGGTTGAAATCAGACATCTATATGGTATAGCTGCCATAGAAAAGTAAGGTTAGAAAACTCGTTTTAGTAGGAAAAACTTTTTTGTTTTCAATGTAAACCTCTTTAAAATTGGCATATTTTTATTTTATATGCTTTCACACAGTTCTTAAAAGTTTTGTCACAATCGGATGACTATAGGTTATAGCTGCCATAGGAATGATCGGTTGAGAAACCAGTTTTAGTTAGAAAAACTTTTTTATTTTTAAAGAAAGCGCCTCCAAACTTTGTATTTCTTAGTTTGGTTTGCTTTCGCATATACCCTAAAACTTTGGTCGCATTCAGACATCTTTATGGCATAGCTGCCATAGAAAAGTAAGGTTAGAAAACTAGTCTTGGTAAGAAAAAATTTTTTGTTTTCAATGTAAATCTCTTTAAAATTGGCATATATTTATTTAATATGCTTTCACATAATTTTTCAAAGTTTTGTGAAAATCAGATGACTATAGCATATAGCTGTCATGGGAACGATTGGTCGAAAAACTTGTTTTAGTGAGAGAAACTTTTTTGTATTCAATGGAAACGCCTCCAAACTTTGTATTTCTTGGTTTGCTAGGTTTTCCCATGATTCTACAAAGTTTGGTCGAAATCGGACATCTATATAGCATAGCTGTCATACAAAAGTAGTGCCAGAAAAATAGTCTTAGTGAGAAAAACTAGTTTGTTTTCAGTGGAAATGTCCTTCAAATTAGTTAGAAAACATGCTGCAAGGGTATACAAACTTCGGCCTAGCCAAAGTTAACTTTCCTCTATTTTTTTTAGAGAGAATTAGGTATAGTAACTGTCTTTCTGTACAATATGGAACCCTTGATATTACCATTTTCAATTCAACCATTTTAATCAAGGCCAACCGCCAGAAAGCCATCGAAATAATAACAGATCTACTGATTGTAGATCCTTAACCAAGCAAATAAGCAAAAGAGAGCCATAAACTGACCTCGCATCGTCCATAACAAGAGTAAATCTTAATAGCCTGGGGAGTTGCCTTTAAGCCAGCACTTAAACATAATATTCCCTGATTATATTTAATTTTGGTAAGGTTATTTTTACGCATCGATTATATAAAATTCTCATATACGCATTTATAACTCATTCAAGAGCATCAAAAGATCGCATTGAGTAACCCTGACCTTTTTTCACTTCTTTCCTATTGTTTTCCCCCTCCCCTTCTTTTCATTTAACAACTTCCGCTTGGCAAAATAATAAAGGAAAAAAAAAATAACTTTCCGATCACTGCAATCGCTGATGATGAGGTGCATAAACGACGCCCATTTATTGAGCCCTCGCGGCTTTAATAACTTTGGACGAGAGGAGCTGCCTGCCCAGATCGCTGCATCAGATTCGAGAAGGTAAAGCGGGGGGGTAAAGGGGTAGAAGGCAGGGTAAACATGTTTGGCGGCCGTTAAATGACAGGCATTTGTCTGCATTGGCAAACGGTGCAGAAGGGGCAGAACACAGGGACAGAGTCACATCAATTGAGCTGAACATGAAAATTGCTCAGAGTTGGAGTTGGAGCTGTTGTTGTTGTTGCTGTTCTTGTTGTTTGTTCGCAGCATACTTAATGAGCCACACATGTTGTTGGCCATGTCTATAAGGCGGGTGGGTTTCGGTGTTGAAGCACTTTTGGCATGTGCTTTATATAGAAATAATGTTGTAGGCTCAATGAGTATGGCCAAATTTGTTTGTTAACACAGACGTGTTGGCATTTCTTCAATTAAGATGACACAAATCTGAAGAGAATTTCACTTTATTAAGTGGCCGACAAGTATGCAAAGTATCTAGAAAGTAGAAGCTCGTAGTTATTGTGCTAGACTAATTGAAATGAACTGAAGTTGACTTTCGGATTTGCTGTTGTTCTTTTTAACAATTTGCAAAAGTGAAAATAGACCCACCAAGCTTTTCAGCTCCAGTTCTCTATTATTATTATATTTTCTTTTCTGCCTCACTGATTGTGAGATTTACATAATCTTGGTGAAAGTTGTTACAAATTATAAGTTAAGAACGCGCTTGCGCCCCTAACTATGCCCAGTAGCCTTAAACTGCACTCCAATTTACCTGAATTTTGCCTTACCTTTCACAAATCAACGTCCAAAGCAACCCGAAAAGCAGCAAACTTGAAACGAAAAATAAATCTGTCAGTGGGGCGTTGCTTCTGTGTCAAGTAAAAAAAGCTGGATAGGCCAATGGAACCAAACAGCAACAACAACAATAAATAGCAACAAATCTATCTAACTAACACAATTTGATTGTTGTTTTGGAATTTATGTGGCGGCTTAAGAATTTATGACAAACTTTTGAGTTCGGACTTTTCTTTGGTATTATAAATTCGGCACAAATCGAAACTGTTTATTGGGCTGATTTCGTTGAACTAAATTCTTCACTTTTACTTGTTTTTAGGAATTCATTTGGTGAGGGAACTTGAAAAGATTTTGTTGTGAATTTACCATACGAAGATCACATATAAATCCTTCTAGTTTTAAAGAATAAAAATAGAGGAAAGTGAACTTTGGCTCGGCCGAAGTTTGTATACCCTTGCAGCATGCATTTCTAACTAATTTGAAGCACATTTCCACTGAAAACAAACCAGTTTTTCTCAATAAGACTACTTTTCTGACTCTACTTTTCTATGACAGCCATACTATATGGATGTCCGATTTCGACCAAACTTAGAAGAATCATGGTAAAGCATAGCAAACAACGAAATACAAAGTCTGGAGGCGATTTCTTTGAAAATAAAAAAGTTTTTCTCACAAAGACTACTTTTAAGACTCTACTTTTATATGACAGCTATACTATATAGATGTACGATTTCGACCAAACTTTATAGAATCATGGGAAAACTTAGCAAACTAAGAAATACAAAGTTTGGAGGCGTTTTTATTGAAAACAAATAAGTTTTTCTCACTAAAACTAGTTTCTCGACCGATCATTCCTATGGCAGCTATAAGCTATAGTCATCCGATTTTGACAAAACTTTAAAGAATTGTGTGAAAGCATATAAAATAAGTATGTGCCAATTTTAAAGAGGTTTACATTAGAAAAAAAAAAGTTTTTCATACTAAGACTATTCTCCTAACCTTACTTTTCTATGGCAGCTATACTATATAGATATCCGATTTCGACCAAACTTGTCAGAATCGTGAAGAAGCTTAGAAAACTAGTAAATACAGAGTTTGGAGACGTTTGCTTTAAAAACAAAAAAAGTTTTTCTCACTAGAACTAGTTTTTCGACCAATCGTTCCTATGGCAGCTATATGTTATAGTTATCCGATCCGGCAGGTTCCGACAAATGAGCAGCGTATTTGTACTAGAAAACTTCGTGCAAAGTTTCGTTGCGATAGCTTGAAAACTGACAGAGGAGATAGCATAGAATCAGACGGACAGACGAACATGGCTATATCGACTCAGCTCTTTTTCTCTTTCGAACTATTTCTGCTTGCCATTGCATGTGAAGTGCCTATGCTAGGCTACTAGATTAGATGACAAAAGTTGAGAGATTTTAAACAGACTGTTCAAGGATAAGTAGATTTAATGCTTTAGGATTTCCTTCCCTACAATCTACTAGTCGATGTTATTCTTATCTCTTTACATTTAGTTTACGTTTACATTAAGTCATTTTAGTTTAGTCTACAGATTTCTGGGACATTCCCCAATATATGCTGCGCTGTCAAATGAAATGACCACCTACTGCGCCACTTTGTGAACTTTAATTGCACTAAACATTGCTTAAACTTTCGCATCTACCGGAACTGCTGCTACATTGTTGGAAGGTGGATGAACAGAGCATTCAGCACTGAAACTTCATTTTAACCTGCAAATTATAGAAAATCTTGTTTAAAATATTTCGTCAAACACTTCCCGTGATTTCGAAATCTACAACGGAGGATGAAATAATCTCAGGTGGCGATATGTCAAATCCATTACATTACATTATGCATGCAAGACATTCGTCTTCAAATTGAATTAGTCGTAATTATGCTACGACATTTTTATGATCCGAAACAATGAAACCCAACAGATTGTTACATATTTTCTTTGACTGCAAGCAAAGTTTAAGCGTAATCAGTTCCCAGTACAACTAGCATTTGCGAAAACCAAAAACAAGTCACATCGGCAGACATGTCATGATTTTCACACGGTCCATATGTGGCATGTTCCCGAGTTGGGCAACCAAACACACTTAACAGTAAATATTAGCAATAATTGTTCTATTCTGTTCTATACAAGGGCTTCATCTGTTTACAAAAGCTAACTTAAAACAAATTTTGGTTGAATATGTGACTAAGTTAAATGACTACCTTTCACCTTCCATAGTATGCCAAAAATTCTCTTTGACCTTGATGAAATGGAAAGGAAATTTTCAACTCAATCAAAAGAAGCTCTTAAACTGGGTTAATGAAATTAAAATCAGCAGACCTAACTCTTCATTTCGTTAGCCATAAAGTTAAACTAACTCTTCACTTTCCCTTCTCTCTAGCTCTAACAAATTTAGCCAAATTACTCTATTAATTTCTCTCAGTGTATTAATGTCATCTCATTGTGTGTCCAAAAAAAAAAAAAAAATACAAAAAAATAAAATTATATTGTTTGAGCGTAATGGTTTGGCCCCATTATGTGCCTAAGCTTGTGATGGTTCTTGGACACTTGTGGGCTCTCCCACAGCCTCGCTTTCTACGGTTTTGTCTTTTGTTTATAATTACTGTAATTTATTTATGACCCCACTCTTTGGCTCTTTACACACACGTTCTGAATACATCGTGACTAAACCCATATACATACTCATGCATACAAATATGAGAGTGCGTTGAGCTAGATTTCTTTCGCTTGCCAAACATCAAATTATTAGTAAAGGCTTGTAATTAACCAAAGAATTTCACTGCAATTTGCATCACTGTGGTTGCCCTAGGCAGCTAATCCAAGTTTCACTTCTCCACAAGCCAGCCAAGCTGTGTGGTGTTCTAATCTGAAGCCGCCTCTGCTTCAGTTTTCATGGCCAAGTACACGACGACTGAGCGACTGGGCGAATGTTGCTGCTGCTGCTTGGGGCATGCAAATGAACCAAAGTGAATTTCAATTAAAAAAACAGACAAAATAAAAAGTCAACTGCAGTGATTTAATGTGTGAAACTGAAACCATTTTCGGTGACTTCTGTTTCTTTTTCTGTGGTTTTTGTTTTTGATTCGTGAAAGTTTTTTTTTTGTTTTTTTTTTGTGTTAGATCTCTTGAGCCAGTTCCTTGAGTGCGACTTGACATTCAGATAATGGCTTGATTAAAAGTTGTCATGAGAACCAACTGAACTGAGTACGAGTAAGTAGGAAAATCGTGTAAGGCCATGCAAAAGTCAGTCGGGAGAACTCCAATTAAGCGCAGTTCTGAGAAAGCCGAGTGTGGTTTTAGCACTCAGTGGAGAGGGGGGTGTGCTGATTTTTAACATGGGTTTGTGTCATCTTCTTGTAAGGAGTTATTTTAACTCGTACGATAGCTGGACTTTATTTTGAGCTACATTTCAGAGAGTTTGATTGAAGTTCTCTTTATGAAGGAGTTAATAGAAACATAAAGCCTAAAGAAATCTGATAAAAACTAAAAAAGCTTATATAAATAAAGCATTGGGCGAGAGGTCAGCCACATATTAAACAAATATATTGTTGTATTGTGGCATTTTTTTAAAGTATTAGTTATGATTTGTTTACAATGAAGTCCAAAGACCCTAAAGCAATATTTTATAAAACAAATATATTTTGTTTTGTTGCTTTTTTTTTAAGTATAAGTTATGATTTGTTTACAATGAAGTCCAAAGACCCTAAAGCATTAATAGTTGCAATTACGGAGCTATTTTATCGTTTGTATCCCTGTTTGCTTTTAATTGTACTTGCCATAAAGAAATTAATTATAATATATTTATTTATCTTTCATCCTAACACTACAAGTCAGTGGGAGACTTGTAAAATATCGCCTTCTTGCTATGATGTGTTGTATATTGCTTGTTTTATGAGATGAGAAGAAGACTATACACTCTTTTCCTCTAATACGTTGCAAGATGACTTTCAACCTTATCTTTACCAATATTCATAGCTTTGTTAGAGGAAAAGAGAAGAACTTTTATACACAATTTCAAATAGACAGGCTCTAGATACGGACTGAATGTGGTACAGCAGGTAGTGTGTGTGCCTGCTTTACAAGAGTTCATGGATTCGATAACGCCTCGATACCTTGGAAGCTTTTTCTTTAAAAACTAACATACCCCATCGCCTTCACAAGCTATTGGCGCTAGCTTTAAAAGTAACTGGCTATGAAAAAGCTTCTTAAGACTTGTGGATCGGATTCGGAGCTTAAATGTAGACCCCTCTTTCACTTGAGTGAAAAATGATAAGAACACAAACCAAGAGATTGACATTTTGGGCTGTGTAAATCCAAGTATATCTTTATAGGATTAAGATCCTTTGCAGTGTGTCATGTAATGTCAACGGAATGAAATACCACTTTCGTGAGGTCCATTCGTTTTGATATCAAATTATGATCCCTTTTTTGTCCACTGATTCCCAAGCTGGTCTCGGTTTGGCGCCCTCAGCTGTTGTTTTGAAAAAAAATAGCTAAAAAAAACGGTTAGCAGAATTTTTGGATTTTTAAAAATGATTACCAAAAATTTCTGGATTTATGAGTCTTCTGTCACAGAACACATATCAATGTAGCCTCACAAAAAATCAAGCGAGCTGTATCAGCAAGCCCGAAAGTGCCAAAATTGACCTTCGAAGAGAAGTTTTTCCAAGTTGTTGGCATAATTAAGAAGAGTTTAAGAATTTATAATAATTCCACTTCAATCACTAGAATAGAAGGTGCTTAAAAACGCTAAGTCTTATCATCTTATTCATCGGGGCTGCAAGCCCCGAACCGGTTCGAGCCCGAAATTCCAAATTCTGATTGTTGTTGGGTTTCGAACCTTGAACCCAACTTCATAAGATATAAAGTCTGAACCTATTCCAGCCTAAACTTTCAGTTAGGCTCAAAAAATGGTAGAAATCATAAAGTTTGAGCTCCTGCCTGGCGAATTCTTCAGTTATTCTAATGGTTTTGGATGGTTGAGTCTTACCATTGGTAGGAAAGTTAAATGATCCATCCACTTTGACTTAAGTCAAACCAGTTCGCTAAACCCACAGTCATAAATGAAAAAATCTATAAAAATGTTCAGAATTACCTTTAGAGACCCCTCCCATATTACAGCCTTTGTTTATCAGCTTATCAAATGATTCACAAAACAAGAGCTTAACATTACTTTGGTAAGGTAATATTTTTGATATATAGATATGTATGTACTTATAATGTACGCCTACTGATTTCTGTACTTAACTGAGAAGACGTTCAATTACCCAAAAAAAAATGTCCTTAAACCATCAGCATCATCATCTCTGTATCATGTCTCTGCCATGTGTAGCAATGAGCGATGAACAAACAAACTCCAGGAAGACAAACTTTGTCAGTTTTCTGAATTTAAGAAGTATTCTTCCACATTCTGCTTTAATTTTCATAATTTGTTTTTCTCCAGCAAACAATTATCATCTAACATGTTCACAAAAAAGGTTGTTGACAATTAAACCTGATGACAACTTCCCCACTTTAACTTTTACCGGAAACCAGCCGGTGGTCATAAATGCCTAAACAGTTTGTAGCAGTTTTTGTTAAATTGTTAACTAAGTTCTACCGCAAAATGATGCTTTGCCCAACAAATTGATGTACATATAATGTATTTTTGTGGTTAGCGTATTTAATAGTCATTATTTTAACCACTTTTCTGTCGCTTTGTCCATTTGCATGCGACTTTTTGTGGCGTGTTTGGACTCTTGACTGCTAATCACGTTCTTAATGAAAGTGGATGCAGTAGTGCCCGGTGCACAGGTCTGTGTCTCTGGCTCAATTGCATGCCATGACGGTGTTGTTTGTGGTCCGTTTGGTCTTTGGTCTTGGTCTTTCACTGGCAATGACCGCCATTTGCTATGCTTTGGCGTTATTTGATTTTCGTGTTTGTTTAGTTTGGTTCGGTTTGTTTGTTTGTTGATTTTCGCATGCAACAGTCGTCGTCTCAGCTCGTCTTGTCTGTCTGTCTGTCTGAAGTGTCGAGTGGTTCTTTCTGGGTGCTGGTTGCTGGCTGCTGGGCTCTTGGGGTTCTGGTTTCTTCGTTCGTCTATTTTGGTTTGCAAGTTGATTAATAATATTTATGACTCTCCAGGCATGGGGTTGTGGTCTGTGTGTTTAGAAGACTTTCCGATTTTTATTTGTATTTTTATTGATAAGTGTTGGCAGAATTTCCGCTTTGCTACACTTGTTTGGGATGTGGCCTATTTATGGCTTGGAGTAGATTTATGTCAGCCAGGTTTTGCCTGTGTGTGTGTGTGTGTGTGTTTGATGGTAAACAAAGCCATAAAGCTGTGTGAAATTATGGGAGCAACATTGAAAGAAATGGGGTGTCGTTAAAGAAGCTGGTTTTCACTTTTCTCATAAATCATGATTAACACGTTTGGAACTATTCATTTGTCATTTTAGGTATTAACATTTAAATTTGCATCTTATTTATGTAGTATTTGATGAGATAAAATGTATTTTTAGAGTTCTAAAGGGTAAGGTATTTAGTTTAAAAAGAAATCCAATTTTTACCATATTCCCCACTTACAAGAAAGTCAAAATATTATACAAAATTAAAGGTTTTAAAGGTACGAAGAACTTTATACTTAACTCAGAAAACATTCGCCCCGAAAACTAGAAATTCTCCTATGAAATCCGTCCTAAGGCGATTCACCCTGAAATTAAGAAAAATATTTTCGCATTAATGGAAAATTTTCAAAGTTTCAGAAAATTTTTCCATAAATAAGAAAAAGTTTTCTTAATTTTAGGGTGAATCGCCTTAGGACGGATTTTATAGTAGAATTTCTAATTTCTAGGGCGAATTTTTTTATGAGTGTAATACCTCATATAATTCTTATGTTAAGCGCATTTTCTTAAATCCTGGCATACTTGATTAACGATTGTTTTCTTGAATCAAACTATCTCAAGATCTTTTTGATCATACTTAAAGGTGGTACTAGTCTGAAGTCAAACCACATACAAAAGTGCATACTTATTAATGGCTGAAAATTGGGAAAATTACCAAGAGGATTCGTTTTTCATTAACTCGCAACATCCGTTGCATACATTTAGGTGTTTGTAGTGTAAGGAAATTATTTGCAATATTAAGAATTATATTTCTTGCTTGATACCAGAACCTTTGTTGTCATTTCAGTAACAATTGCAATAATTTTTCGATTTGAGAATGCATCATACTTAGTTTTAGTAAATCCAAGTATAAAACTACTTTAACTATTTAAATTTAAAACGTTTTAGAAGTCAGAAACATATAAAGAACGAGAAAGCCAAGCTAACTTCGTCTGTGCCTAAGTTTTTATACCCTTGCAAGTGCTCGTTGAAATATTTTCAAAAATACTATTTTTTCCACAACGACCCATTTTCCGACCCTTCCTACGTATGGGAGCTATATGATATGGTCAACCGATTTGCACCAAAATTTGTAGAATTAGCTGAAAGCATGTGAAAGAATAAAGTAAAATATTTCAGGATGCTGCCATTAAAAACAAAAAAGTTTTTCTAACTAAGACTGTTTTTCAAACCTATCTGTTGTATGGCAGCTATACCATATAGTTTTCCGATTTTCATCAAACTTGACAGAATTATAAAAAAGCATAGAAAACCTAGGAATACAAAGTTTGGAAACGTTTCCATTGAAAAGAAAAAAGTTTTTCATACTACAACTAGTTTTCCGACCGATTGTTCTTATGGCAGCTATGAGATATAGTCAACCGATCCGGTCAATTTCTACATATTAGTAGCGTGCCGCCAAAAAGAAGACTCTGTGCAAAATTCCAGCTCAATAGCTTCTAAACTGAGAGACTAGTTCGCTCAGAAAGAGACTCAATCGACTCAGCTCCTTACCCTGATCAAGAATATATATAGTTTATGGGGTCGGAAATGAATGAATTTTTATGTGTAGCAAACTTCTGGGCATAATTATAATACCTTTTAAATAAAAAGTTATAAGTTTATTTGAAAAACGATCTAATAATGTACATTCAAATTGTATTAAATCAATTTTTTCTAATTCTTAATACAATAGAATAAGTTTCTCCCCATCTGAACCCCACAACTAGTTGGTGGCTTAAAGTTCATAGTTTTGTGACCACCATTAAGTCAAATTAAGTTATAAGTTTTTTCCCCCGCAGCTTTATAGCATTATATTTATATATACAATTTTTGTACATGCCATATACTCCGACAGCTAATGACAGTCACTTATGTGCCACACTTCCCTAACTCGCCCCCCCCTCTCTCTCTCTGCTTGCAGCACTCCTCACATTGTACAAATTTCTTTCGTGTATGGTTCATTAAAAGTGTGGCAGAACTTTGGCACTAACCATAAACTACAACAAAGACGACGACGCTGGCGACGACCTGTAGCTTTACTTTACTTTTTTTTCTGCGGCTCAATTCTGTTCGCCATGGCTCTCGACAATTGTGCGGGTAATTTCCCAGCCCGGTTTTAATTTGGTCTACGCCTGAGCATGTGCTGGCCGTGGCCACTGGCAAACGCTTGTCATTCGAAAGTTGCCTCTGCGTGACACACATTTCATGCGCATTAACCAAAGCACCAGACAAGTTGGGGCTGAAGTTGGAGCAGAAGCTGGAGGAGCAGCTGCATAGGAGACTGAACCCAAAAAAAAAAAAAAACAACAAAACAAAACAAAACTACAACAAAGTTTACTGCATTATTCATGCCCAGCCACAACGCAACGGGAAGAAGACAAACGAAGATGACGCTGCATTTAGTCAGCATTATATCGGTGGCATTATTTTTACTATGGCCCGCACAGTTGGATGCCTACATCACACAGAATACAGGTGAGTAGGGTGTTTTGGGTAATTTGTGTAGTAACCAATTGGTTAGCTATAATTGGCATGAAAAGCGTGTGACCTAATCAAGATGAAGGCAGTTGGAGAAAGGGTTCAAAAGAAGATGAATTATGCAAAATTTAGTAAGCTCTGCCTTTTCACTTTCCCCTCAGCTCACTTCAATAGATTTTCCAAACGAAATTCTTAGTATTATTCGAACCTTCGTATAGTTCACAAAACCCCAAAAACTAGCTGTTGAAATCAATTTTTTTTTTTTGCATATTATCAACGATAAGTTAAGAACCATGTGGACGCCCGAGCCATATCAGATTTCGGCTTCCTACCAGAGCACTGTATACTTTCCCATTGCAACTCATGTCATGATGGCACCCGTTCAGGGATATTTTGTGGTCTCTCGTCAGCAACAGGCGAACTATGCTGAACTCCATAAGCCGCTGGGCATGCCAGGTACTTGGGATCCGTATTGGGCTGTGGAAATGGAGTCCCAGATGCACAATATAACAAAAGAAATGAGGGAGGAGGAAGAAGAGAAAGAAATTGCAGAAGAAGTAGAAGAAGATGAGGAGCAGTCAGTGTCTTCATTGAAGCTCGAGTAGAAGACTTCCCCCCCACTTGCAAGCAGGCGCGGCTGTCCCCCCACCACCCCTCTAATTATACCAAATCGTCCCATTTAATTTATCCCCATTAAATTCTGTTCAAAATTACAAAGTCTCATTGTTTATTTATCTAAAAATGTAGGCTGTCATCACAATGGCACTTGGTTTGCTGACAAATCGGTGGTACCCAGCATGGAAAAGTGTCTGAATTGTCAGTGCAATCGTAAGACTTTGGTATGCCGCCTCAAAGTCTGCCCTGAAATGCCCATGCCACCGCCCAGAGGTTGTGTCGTGGTACAAAAGAAGAATACCTGCTGTCCCTATCTATCGTGTGCGCGATTGGATGCCTTCTATAAGATACCCACCAAACGTCGCATTATTGCCTATTTGGATCATTATGAGAGAGAATCCATTGATCGTGTTGTCAATGATAATATGTTACAGAGAAGATCTGATGATTCGGATGGGGATTTGTTTGGTAAGTGCTTCTGAAGAGTTAAAGAAGAGTAAGAAAATTAAAATAGTTTTGGTATTTTGCAGTTTGTGTTAAAAATGGAACGGTCTACAAATCGGGATCGGCCATGTCTTCCTCGAATCTGTGTAGCTACTGTTATTGCATAGGTAAGTTGATAAGAAAGTTTTTGTCGGAGATATTCTTATCATATGTTCTAGTTAGCATATTATCCCTTCAGTTTGGGTCAGACCTAAATCATAGCTGAATCAGCCCTGAAATGGAAGGGCTGGTACTGAATTCATGGCATCCTTTATATGAGTTTCAGCCATGGATTTAACATAGGCATGTTCTACTACGTCATGACCTCTGCTGATTTTAGGCATGATTTCAGGACTGAACTCATGTGCAAGTTTCATGGAAAGTAGAGAAACATGCCTGAATTCAGGCATGAAATTTAGATATTGCTCAGGTCTGAATCAGCACTGAGTCGACGAACTGCAGGGATGTTATACAATTAAACATATTAGCTATCTAGATAATATGAAAACGACCTTTACAGAGCGTGTTTGGGTTTAAGTAAAGCATTTCGAGTAAATCGATATCCATATCTCATAAAAGTTCCTTAATTAAGATATCAGATAAGTGTAATAGTCAATCTGAGGTGCACCCATCTCATATCAGATCTCGACAAGTGAAAATACAGCTTTAGGAATGCTGAAAATGATGTCGATATATCTACATTTTTGTTGATAAATTCGATATATCGTTATCGAATATTCTTCCGAGGCGATATATTTGATATCGAATATTTTTTTCAGCTATATCGAATACTTTTTGCATATTTTGTGTCGTTTTGGGGATTTTGAGCTCAGAAAAAAGTGTCCAATGACATCGAAATTACCTTAATAACCCATTTATTCTAAAGGAAAAGCAATTTTGTTGTTGAAAATATCGAAATATCTTAATTTTTGTGGATAAATACGATATATCGGTATCGAATAATCTTCAGAGGCGATGTCGATCTGATATCGAATATTGTTTTGGTGATATTTTTCGATGATATTTTTGATTCAGCTTTATGAATTACTTTTTGCATAGTTTGTAGTGTTATGAAGGTTTGATCCTTAGATTTTGAACTCAAAAAGTAATGTTAAATAACATCTAAATTACCTTAACAACCAACTTTATTGTTGAAAATATCGAAATTATCGATATTTTTACCCTAAAATATGAATATCGAAATGATATCTTATCAATATTGTCAAAAAATATCGATATCGATCCAGGTCTACGATAGCACAATCTATATATCTAATTTTCTTTCACAACTTCCATCTTTTCCCCCAGGTGGCACCGAGAAGTGTGTGAAACCCAAATGCATGCTGCCTGTGGATGGCTGTAAACCCATATTTGTGGACTCCACTTGTTGTCCCGTTCGCTATGATTGTAGCAGTAAGACTTCGGGTAAATCTTCTCAAGAGGTACGCTATCGTAAGAACTCCAACAAACACTTTCAACGCATGTCACAACGTCTGCAACGAAATCGTGGCTGTACTGTCAACTCCCAATTCTATGCCGAGGGTCAGAAAATGCGTTCCGATGCGGACAGACCCTGTGACATTTGCTTCTGTATACGCGGCACCAGACGTTGTGCACCCAAGAAATGTGCACCAGCTCTGAAGAATTGTATACCCGTGGTGCCAAAGGGTCAGTGTTGTCCCTCGAGCTATGATTGCGGTAGTCAGAGAGATTATCGACGTTCCCAAAACTCACGACAGTTCAATCTGTATAATCTCTTATTTGGCAAGGAAGAACAAGAGGTGGAAGCTTCAGCAACTGGTGGTTCACTTATGCCACAGAATAAGATGGCGGAACGTTATCCCCTGGATAGGCATCCCACAGAGGTGCCAGTAAGAGGAGATGCTTTGCAGGCGAGCAGTGAGAAAAGTATACTGGACACACTAAGAGAAGGTTTGGAGTTTATTGATGGAAATAATAATCAAATGCTGAAGGATAATTTGGATTTGGTGGGGGCCAAGGCCACATCAGAGGAACCTGCAAGCAGTACTGAAACTGTCAAGGAGGAGAGTACTACCTTGAGTTTTTTGGATCTACTACTGGGACCCAGTACGGAGGGAGAAGTGGATAACACACAACTACAGCAAGAGTCCACCACAGCTAAAAATTCTTTGTCTTGGGTGGATCTGCTATTGGGACCCGATGAAGAGGATACAGGCAGACCAAATGAGTCCAGCACGGAGATGATGACTTCCTCCTCTTTGAGTAGCATTAAGAGAATAGCTGATGATTTCGATGAACACTTGGAGAGTGGAGAAATAGCGGTGGGTGAGCTGCCTGCAGAGGCTCAACAAATTGTGCAAAACCAAGAAGCTAGCTGGCCTAGGCCTACTACTCTGGAGATAAGTACAACGCTCAAACCGGAACCCAATCTGTTGAATGTGTTTCTAGATGGCCTCTCTGATATGTTAGAAGTGCCAGCTAATGGTAGTAGTAGCACCACAACTACAGTTAAACCTTTGACAGTAACCCCACCAGCTCCACCCATGTTCCGACCTTTGCCTGGAAATAAGACAGCACACACCAGAATTAACTCTAAGATAGCAAATCTTACGGTATCGCCACCCATGTTGGTGGTGACCTCTAGAATAGAGCCTAGTAGGTCGAATTCCAGTACAACAACTAAGAAGACACCTACTACTACACGGAAGCCATCTACCACCACCACCACCAGAAGTACGACCAGTAAACCCAAGCCTAAGACTACAACAACTACGCCTAGACCCAGCACCAGCACCACCACCACCACCTCAACCACAACCACCCCTAAAACCACCCCTAAGCCCAGACCCAACAAACCCAAACCTAAACCTAGCACCACCTCCAAGCCTTTAATCATCAAAACCAATCCCAGCATTTTGGAATCGGAACCACTGGACGATCTTGATGAGCCCACTTTACCGCCCAGTTTACCAAATCTTAAAATAATACCCTTCCTACCCACGGATGCGGTGGATTCCACAGCCAAACTGCCTACCCAGCAACAATTTTATGCTCCGAGAAATCCTCCGATGGTCTCCGATAAAATGGACATAGACGTAGTCAAGCAAATAGCTCTAAGTCCTGCCCACGACCAGGCTACCTATAAATACAAATTCAATGTAGAAGTTCCAGCCGCTGAGACAGCACCCGAACCGGTGGTTCATGTGGGTGTTGGTCATGTGGATCATGTTGGCCAATACGAGGGTAGTGCCGCGTATGTCAAGTATGATTTTGAGCAGCAGGTTGTGGGACCACCGCCTCATAGTGGTGGTTTCTCACCGCCCACCGAGACGGAGGGCGGTTTTATGCCCAAGGAACCGCTAATGATTGATGGCGAAATACTGCAGGAACATGTGACTTCGAATGTACTGCCAGTTATGGCAGATAATTATCATGTAACGCAACATATTATTGATATCACGACGGCAGGGGATGATGCAGCAAATGATACGGCCTCTATAGGTGAGTCTAAATGCGAAACAAACTATTAGGTATTATTTAGCTTACTGAAATGGCTAAGCTTACACTAGGCTGGGAGTACATGGGAGTGCTGTTAATACTTATTTGTTTTGGAAATGCTTGAGAGCTCGATTATATGATCTATTTGCAGGTCGATTGTCTGTATTTCAAATTTTTTCCGAATTCTTTCAGTCATTTCTGAGTAATGGACTTTCATTTATAATACCCATATGCGTAAGATATAGAAGATATATACAGAGGCAGCGAGATCTCTCAAAAGACGGTATGAAAATAAGTCATTTTGGGCGATTTGTTGTTAACCAGGCTCGCGAGCGAGTCACACGCTCTGTCTTTCCTATAGCTGTGGCTCACGAGCGGCTCCCAGCAGCTCTCAACTCTGAACTGAGAGCCGCAACTCGGGAGTCGCGATCCAGAGCCAAGTTCTGTGCCGGTTAATGGCTCGCTGCTCTTGAGCGTTTGCTCTCAGCTTAGACCAGTGTGCTCTGGCTCATTAGAGAGCCGGTTGATGGCTACCGATATGTGGCTTTCAGCTCAGAGACTAGAGCTGCTAGTGAAGAGCTGATATGAGCCTTTTTGTGCTACCGGCTTTAGACCTAAGGCACTCAGCTGAGAGCCGACAGCAGAGTGCTATCCGCTGAGAGCGAGAGAGCTCTTTATCTAAGAGCTTCTGTGTAAAATATATAGTCCGTCCTTCTTCTGTAGCCCGATAATCTTATTACTACCGCTTAACGATCTTGGTAGTTCGATTTACTGCAAATTAATAGTATTTTGGAACCGCCTGGATTCGATTTCTATATCTTATAACTAGTCAGCGGATTTTCCATATATTTTTGAACAGATTTTTATCCTAGCTAGTATCTTAGTCTGTATGAACGATAGAAGATTGACGTGTATGGGACAAAAACTTCTTATACTTGCAGGCAGATCAAATTTATTTTTAATTTTGGCCACGCCCCCTCCCGCCCACAGTTTTAGATGGTTCGTACCTTCTAAACCTATTTAGTAATCGGGACTACATATCGATCCGCCGATGAAATGGTGAAGATCGGATCAACAGTTGTAGAGTTATGACCAAAAGAATGTTCGCTGCTGCAGTGCAGTAGCAGCGCTGCTTTCAGTGGCTACTGCAGCATCAAAATTTATTTATTTAAATTTACAGACTATGTTATAGTTGGGCTTGACCCACTTTCTTTCTTGTTTGATGTTGAAAAATCCATTTTCTATATCTATATCCGAAATCATCCAATGTATATTTTGTAGTAACCTTCTTTTCTCTGTATAGGAAGATCATTGAACTTTATTGATGATAGGGGAGCAAGTTCTTCTGGCCAATGCCAATGAGTTTCTTGAAATTTTGCAAATGTCTTTATCATCAAACTCGTTGATAAGATGAAGCGAACTAAACCGTTTTTATGTAAGGTCTTAGATTAGGTTGAGAGTTTTCAAAAGAGGGTAGGTTTGGTAAGCGAGGTCAAATTTACGGTTCGGTATGGTCAAGGATTCTAAAACACACACAGAAGAGTCTCTTCTAACATATGGAATGGCAGTAGAATCTATGTCGTGGAATTTAGGTCTGTGAGTCAACTTGTTGACATGAATACTCACCTTAAAGAATTCTAGAATCTAAACAGTTTGCCTTTGAAGCACACATATTTAGGCTTTAAGTGATCTGATATTTGCATTTCTTTGGCACTATTTTATTTAGCAACGCCTTATCTTATCTTATCTCTATTTTCCCTCATCATTGTGACCTTATTTCAGCCAGATACCGAACCAGATCCACTAGCTTTAGATGCTTAGACGTAAATGCAGTTACATCTCTGATTTATCTTATCTGATACCTAACCTTTACCTAAATTTGCACTTTTTAATATATAATCGACAACTACCTCTTAATTCTTACAGAAATCACTACACCAGATCCCTTTAAGGATGTCATTCACACCGAAAGACCACCCAATCTTGATACATTAATTGAGGACAAGCAGAACCGTACAGCGGAGGGTTTCGCCTACAGCGTAAGCAACACCACATCCACATCCTTCTCGTCATCCTCTACCGCCACAACAAAAACAACAACAACAACAAAGCAAAGCCCGCTGATAGATAAAAACGAAATCAATAAACTGGATAAGCTGTTGGATGAGTTGCTTGGCATGCAGCTGACCAGCAATGTGAGCACTGTGCCACCCTTTAAAACGTTACCAGTCAAGAGCACTACTTCAACAACAACAACTATACCAACTACAACAACAACAACCACAATACGTCCAACGACACGTGCCACCAAAAAAGGGAACAGCAAAACGAAACCCAAAACGGGTGGAGGCAACAGCAATCGACGCAGTCCAGTGTCCAGTAGAAATAAAGGACGAACTCCGGTCAGCAAAACCAAAAGTACGACAACAACAACTACAACGACAACTGCTAAACCCACAACAACAGCAACTGCTGCACCAACTACAACAACAACAACAACAACAACAACTGCCTCCGTGTCAACAACTTCCAGCACTGTGCATCCATTTTTAATGTCGCCGTTCGACAAATTGCCCTTCATGGACGCCAGCTACGAGGTACGCACACAGATGTTGCAACCACAGCAGCAGCAGGTGACATCGGAGGTGGAACAGCAACCACAGCAATTCCATCAATATCAGCACAGGGACAACTTGAGAGCAGGAGATGCAACCAGTGCTGCTCCTTCTGCTGCTGCCGCTGCTGCATCTATGGGGGGTGACAGCCTAATGGATCCCACGGGTCAACTCAAATTGGCTGGCTGTAACATTTATGGACGCATGTACCGGGTTGGACGCATTATCATCGAATTATCCAGCCAATGCCTGGAATGTAAGTGCACTGAGGTGGGCGTCAAGTGTGGACCATTAGACTGTTAATTTAAGCATCCCTTCATCCTGTGCAGATTCTTAGTTGATACATTTTAAATCGTAGTTGGCAAAAATAAACATAATTAATGATTGATCATAAGTTAAGAACCTTTTTTTATAAGCTGTATTATAATTCTAGCTTAAGCATTTAGCTGTAAGATCAAGGCATTTATGTATTACAGATTAAACTTAATAAGAATCAAATATATGACTAGAAATTATGAGAAGGAGTTGGATTTTTGAAACGGCCAACCACATAAAATACCCATTTTAACACAATCAACCGATGATCGACATTAATAGAAGCTCTCTCCTCTTTAAGATGAGCAAACATAAAGGAAGCTGCGAAAAAAAGTTGTTAAATTGTCCTGTTTAAGCTGCCAAACTGAACTAACAAACTGTCGTCGGCCTGCTCGTCTTGGCGCGCGAAAGGTGACTCACTTTCTGACAAGCATTGAGCCATGACTTCGGCAAGTACTCGGCTTGTATGCCGAGTGCCGAGCATGCGGGACTAACTGCAACTACAGAACTCCTAGCCAATACACAATAGTTGCATTTACATGGAACCTGTCTTATTTACAGTGAACTGTACGTGTAGTGAACCTATGTGGCTTATATTTTTACTAAATGGTCTATGAAAAGTAAGAACTTTAATATGTAATGGGCATGGTAAGACAATATGCTTAAAACAGTCCCCTGAGTAAACACCAAGTGGTTGAGAGTCTCAACTTGAAACAAGCAATCGCACAAAAGGATTCATGAAAGAAAAAAATTTCGCTAGCATCCTGACAGGGCTCTACAAGGGCCACTGCAGACTGCGAAACCACCTCTACAAGTTGGAAATAACAAACGCACTACTAAGCAAATATTGTGAAGAGAAGAAAAATCCATTTAAACGCAAATTACCACACAGCAATCCCCCAGTAAGCAGCTGTTTGGGGAGTTCAGCAGGCAGAGACCTCTCTCCCTACGACAAGCATAACCTCATCTATAAATGTCGTATTGAAAATGCACTTAATACGACGACTCAACCACTACACACAACACAGAACACCTTTTTAATAAAAACTAAATAAGGAACAGCACAAAATATAATTTAAACCCCTTGAATCCACAGCAAAACCTTCCAAAGAGGGTGGAAAAACTTGTACCCACAAGGTCTATAAAGAGAATGCTTGGTTCAGGGACATATGTAGGAATCAGGAACGTCAAAACTATCTGAAAATAGTTTCTCGCGCTCTAATTAGAAAATTTTCATTAATATTCGACAATCAAATTTGAATTGGGTCCACAAGTCGTATACTTGATATTTGGGAAAAGATGGAAAGTTAAAGCTTTATATTAATTTTACGAATTTTTTTATTCATTACATGAACTCTAAAAGCAACAGAATATAACGATTAACTTAAAGTTCTTATGTTTTAAAGTTTGGGAAAAACTACAATGGTAAATGGGCGCTGAGTTCGGTACCTACTAGGAACCAGAAGGATTTGCAGCCCAAGCCACCAGCATTTCATATCAGTGTTTACGTTTGCTGAGCATGTCCTAGGGGGACAAACGCCCTTGCAAAGAAGCTTGGTCATGTTTCTCTCAGTGTGGCACAGTTGGTTCGATGTGACTCCAGTGCATTTAACAAGGACCAAGGGAAATTGGAATATTACAACAAAAACTTGGACGAGAAGTATGAGTATGATGTTTTCTTAAATCAGCTGCATTTTCAGAAATTCAGCGCAGGTTTGCAGCCCAAATTTTCATTATTTTAACAAGAAGGAAAGTCGGTCAAGCCCGACTATAACATACTCTGTACCAAGAAAATCTGTCTTTTGATCATAACTCGAAAACCGTTCATCCGATCTTCTTCATTCCTTTGGCGGATCGATAAGTTATCCTAATAACTAAATATGTCTAGAAGGAACAAGCCATCTATCTTCAAAACTGTGGGAGATATTACGTTTTTTCTAAATTGCGGGGGCGGCAGGGGGCGTGGCCAAAATTGAAAAAAAACTTGATCTGCCTGCAGACATAAGAAGCATATGTGCCATACATGTCAAGCCTCTATCTCTTACCATCTCTGAGATCTGTGCGTTCATACGGACAGACAGACGGACATGGCTATATCGACTTGACTGTTGATTCTGATCAAGAATATATATACTTTATGGGGTCGGAGATGCTTCCTTCTGGATGTTACATACTTTTGCACAAACTTATAATACTCTATGTACCTACGGTACAGAGTATAAAAACATTGTGATTGGTCTCAAAAGCGCTAAATTTGGCGAAAGCTAAAAGATTCCATTTGCTCACCTTTCAGTGGAATTTCTTTATATTTGAATAAAGATAGCTTAAACTTAAGACGAAGATCATTTAGAAGATTCTAGGCATTTAAGAAATCTACCAATGTATCCAAAAGCACAACTCAATTAGCTATTGGACACATTGGTATATTTCTTAAGTGCCTAAATGCCTGGAAATAATTCAAAATACATTGAAATCGAGTATTCAAAAATATAGAGTACCAAACATAGAGTTTTTGATAAGATAACCTTGCTTTAGCCTGACGATTTTGAGACTCTCTCGCACCATATCGACCAGACAACAAAGAAAAATCCCAGAAAAATATAATAAATAGATGAATAAGTAATTTTTGTGAAACCGAACCGAAATTTAGGGTTCGAAACAGGTTCAGGTTTAATTATTTGCTCACATTTGCCTTCGGTTAAGGGTAACAGATACGGTTCAAACCGGTTTGATTAATAGAATAGCATGATGGGCCTATTTAAAAATGGTTTCATTACTTATTTTAGGTATACCTAATATATCGTACTCTGAGTTATCTGGTAAGTTTGCAACCTGTTTCTTAAACACTCACGGTTGACTTTATTATTATAATTTTCTCCAGGTTATTCGAGCTCACGTTATTCCAACAGCTCATTTCTAACCAATTAAAAACATTAAATAATTTAAATTACAAATGATTTGTAATGGAAAAAAAAATCCAGAAACAATTACACAAATAAATACAGATGAGTAATAAATTCGATTGAAAAGCCATTTCCAATGCTTTGCAATTAAAAATAAATGAGTGTGTGTGTGTGTGTGTGTGTGTGGATCTGGCACTCAATAAAATGTCGGGCCATAAACAGCATGAAACGTTCAAAGGTGTTAGATAAAACTGTTTGCCAGAAGACCAAACGTAGCAAACTCAAATGAGAGCCAAGTCCATAAATCTAAACATAATTTATTTGTACCTATTAAGAATTCATAATTATTTTTTATAAAAAAATAACTAATTGAGATCACAAGTAAATGTAAATATTGTTTTACATATTGGCAATTTTACGATAAATAAGGAAACCGCTAACCAACCCCGACAAACCCCCGCCTAGATGAGCCTCCAGACTGATGCGGGGATTGTGATTTTGATGATATTGAAAATGATAGATTGTGAGTACCAAGTCGCTTAATAATAATATCAGCAAAGCGGCAATCCGCACATAACGATGCGACAAATTGTTAAAATTCTACAGAAAAAAAAGTAGTAGAAAAAAAAAACAAAATCAAATTAGAAATTAAACTGTAACACTTTGTCATAGATGACTGACCAAAACCAGGTGTGGTATATGACTAGACAACAGGCCATAGACTCCCGCAGAGGCACCCAATAGCGAGACTTGAGGCTGCCGCCAGGCATGGGCCAATGAACCCGATATGCCACCCACCACATAGACCAAGGCCACACGGGAATGACCTTGCTCCAGTTCCAGGCACCAGCCAATGAAGCTCTAAATAAATATATATATATAGACACACATCGTATATAAAGAGGGTTACAACTTACCTGCAAGCAAACGTTTAGACCCAAATGCCAGTTATCGGCATGGAGCAGCATGTAGGTAAAAAAGCGCCAATATTCTGCATCAGCTTTGTAGGCCAAATGTCTACGCATGCACTCATTAGCAATCAGAAACAGTGAGATCTAAAGAAAGGGAGAACGGGACGACATTAGCAATGACCTGAGGAGAGAACAGTTTGAACTCAATAAGTTGGTTGATTCTTTAACTCATTTGCATTTCAATCTTTTTAGCTCCAAATGCCACCATCTATCACTTTCGCTGCAACTTTTGCCAGTCAAGTGTAAAGATGAATGCAGAGTGTGAGTGTGAGTGGCAAGATGCCTTTCAACTGGCACCGCATGACTTGACAGCAGCCGCAACACCAAATCGATGCCACAACAACCAACATGCCTCAACATCAGCAGCACCAAATATGACAAATGCCAGTTGCCACATTTAAGCGATATGACTAAAATGGCCATAACATCACATCCAGCGAGCGGATTGTGCAATGCGCAATGAATATCGATTTGTGGGTTGGGCGGGCGGTCTTAGCACAATCAGCAGACAAACAGACGATCAACGATCAACGATCGGCATTAATGTGCGTAGTTAGCGCACATTTCAAATATGTTGAACATGAGTTGCCGAGGTATTATTTAATTAATAAGTGTAAGCAAAAATGGGTCAAAGTATGAGAGGGTAATGTGTGTCACAGAATACAAAGAAAAACACTTGTGGTGGTAAGTTCAAAGAAGCCGATGATATTGCATACACAGAGTGATGCAACTTGGAAGAATTGCATATATTTGGAATGCTAAGTCAAGGGTGAATACTCCCTTATATCAAATCTATTTAAATCGAACCATTTTGGTTTGAACTCATAAATTGGGTGATACAAACTGCTCGGAAATAAGAATTGGTACGGTTCAGTGGTATAACGACATTTTAACCGACTTTCATAAACTGTTTGTTAAAGTTAGATGGTTCAGTTTATTGACATAGAATCCCAAAAGGTCCTTCGAGCCGGATATACTTAAAAAAAAAAAACAATGCTTTAGTTGTTGTTCCAGTGATAAACACTTGTTAAGGGGCTTAAACCTTGAAGACGAGGCTAAAAAGTCTTGAGTTTTAAGTGTATTTTACTATTCATTAGAACCTAGACCTTGGTACAGTGAAATTCTTTGCCTTTGATGATTCAGCTAGCCTGACTGATCTGTTTTGATCCCTTTCAAACTAAAATATAATCTAAAGAATTCACCTGAGCTGATTATTTTGTCGGTTTTCGGGTCAGTTACACATTTTGATCAAATCTCTGGTTTAATAAGCACAAATTAGCGGATCGGCATGGCTTAGTTTGGATTGTTTTGTTGATAAATCATCATTTCTTGTTCTATTTTTATTTTAATCATGCTTTCAACTGTACCATGTTGCTGTTAATTTTATGAAACACTTTTCCACAATTAACTTTTCCTATTTAATCTTTAAATAACATCTCGAACAAAAGTTTTTTCAATGAGCTGAAAGTTTTAACAAAAGTAAATACTAATTAGTTCTAATTATAATCACAGCCAAGTAAGTCAAAGTCAGTAGAATTTAGTTAAGATTTGTATATGACAACACTTTTATTCGTAGCACCCAGTTAAAACAGTCAGACACTCAATATGCAAGTTAAGACTTTACATTTTAGAACATTTTACTCTAGAAATCTCCATAATATTAGAAAAACGAGGAAGCTAAGCTAACTTCGTCAGTGCCGACGTTTTTATACTCTTGCAAGTGCTCGCTTAAATATTTAAAAAAAAAAAACTCTTTTTCCCATTTTCCGACCGATCGTTTGTATGGGAGCTATATGATATAGTCATCCGATTTGGCCAAAAATTTGTAGAATTAGGTGAAAGCATGTGACACAAACAAATACAAAATTGCTGAATGCTACCATTAAAAGCAAAAAAGTTTTTCTAACTAAGACTTTGTTTCAGACCTATCTTTTGTATGGCAGCTATACCATATAGTTGTCCGATTCTAATAAAACTTGGTAGAATTATAAAATATCATAGAAAACTTACGATTATAAAGTTTGAAGACGTTTCCATTGAAAAGAAAAAAGTTTTGCATACTAAAAATAGTTTTCCGACCGATTGTTTCTATGGCAGCTATGAGATATAGTCATCCGATTCGGTTGGTTTCGACATATTAGTAGTGTGTAGCAAAAAGAAGACTCGGTGCAAAATTTCAGATCGATAGCTTTAAAACTGAGAGACTAGTTCGCGTAGACAGAGACAGGCAGACGGACCCTGATCAAGAATATATAAATTTAATGGGATGGGAAATGAATATTTATATGCGTTGCAAACTTCTGGGCAAAATTATAATACCTTTTGCAAGGGTATAATAACACCGAAGCTATGAATTAGGTAGTTCGATAGTTCCGTTTGAACCCACTTGGGATCACATTTAGACCATAGAGTCCTTAATGAGGCTGGGTGCTTGTTTTGGTAACTTTTTGACTTCGAAATCCAAGAGGATGGTTGCCGATTTGACAAATGCTTTTGGAGTTCCTGTTGGCAGCTTCTTGCAAGCAATTGGGTAGATGCAAATTATGTGTGTTTGGAGTTTCTGCGCTTCCTAGTTCCAGGCATTTTCTGCAGGTATTTTCATTAGTAATGAGCGTTTCCTATGCAGTGACCCGTTAGTATGCCTATAAGCCGTAAATGGAATCTTCTTTGAAGCTGAATCAGATGAAGTTATGACTTAAGTCGCATTGAATAAGACAGGAATGATATGATAAGCATGAGTCAATGAACGAATGTGCAAAGCAGACTGAGTGGTTGAATGAGTAAAGAATTGAGCTGTCAGTGATCCTTTATAATTCGGAAACTTAAGAGAGAGAAAAAGTCAATCCAAATTTCAGATTAAAGATTTCAAAAAGCTTGCCATCCAACAAGTGTGTTACGATCCAGATGACCTCAAATACCAATAAATGCACTGCAGTGTGCAGCTTCTCGACTTGAGAAGGAAGTTGATGTTAGTTGCACAAAACTAGAGCAGATTTGGCAACAAAAATCATTTTTACAAAATTTCAATGATCAGTTTTATAATAAGACATCATGCAAAATGATGTGCGTATGCGGTTCATTCATCTTTGCTCTCAATGACGTGCATCTCGCGTTAAAAACCACACTGACCTCTGATAAGGCCAGTGAATCCAAAATATAAATAAGCAATGTATATATCAAAGGTGTGATTCCGACCACAAAACAGTTCACACAGCTCTACAAATTTCTCCACAAAATGAGAACTCAAAATGATTATCAATATGGAACACAAAAACACAAAAAAAAATTCCCCGCCCAAAAAAAAATATACAATTCGATTGTTTAGTCGAATGAAAGTATAAACAGAATTTTTTAAGAGGCGCCAAAACATTACATTTGTTAAATTGATTTTGTTCTTGGCTAAAATGAAAATGAAACACATTGACACACATCACTCATACGCCGCGTAATCTGGAGCAAATGCATCAAAACTACCTGAACAAAGCTCATCAATAAAATGAACCAGGGCACACGCCATAAACGCCGCTTTTTCGCTTTCAACAATGTCAAATCATCAATGAATATTTTTTGCAATGGCGCGCGATGCATTGACAACACCGTGGGGGTGGGGGTGGGGGTGGGGGTTTGGGCAGGAGTGACAGGCAGCAACAAAAGTCTGACATCCTTGTTGTTGTTATTATTATCGTTATTATTATCGTTATTCTCCTCACTGAAGCACTTCTTGTTATTATTATTTTGCTTCGACATAATGAAGCGCGTATGCGACACAACCGTTGCGCTTAATGCTTAACCCACGACTAGCCACCCATTGGGGGCGGCCAACTCCTACTACCCACCTAAGAGCGAAAAACAACAGCCAAGTTGCTTTGTTTGCCTTAGATTTTCTATGCTTACGCATTCGCATTCGATCGATCGGAATTGGAATGGGATCTTCGTGTTGTGATTCATGAAAAGACCAAACAAATTTGATGCAAATTCTGAAGCATGCTTTTAGGCGAACGGTGAAACGTTATCTACCTGCTAACTACTTGTGTACTGTCCAACGGTACGTATACGTGTGGAGCATTTTGGGTTTTTATACCCTTGCAAAGGGTATTATAATATTGCCCAGATGCTTGCAACGACTAGAAATGTTCACAGTACACGGTATTAAAAGTTTCTGCAAGAGTATGTAACATCAAGAAGGAAGCATCTCCGACTATATAAAGTATATATATTCTTGATCAGCATCAACAGTCGAGTCATGTCCGTCCGTCCGTCTGTCCGTCAGTCTGTCCGTATGAACGGACAGATCTCAGAGATGGTAAGAGATAGAGGTTTGACATGTATGGGACATATGCTTCTTATGTCTGCAGGCAGAACAAGTATATTTTCAATTTTGGCCACGCCCCCTGCCGCCCCCGCAATTTAGAAAAAACGTCATATCTCCTACAGTTTAAAAGATAGGTGGGTGGTTCCTTCTAGATATATTTAGTAATAAGGATAACTTATCAATCAGCCAAAGGAATGGTGCAGATTGGATGAACGGTTTTCGAGTTATGATCAAAAGACTGTTCGCTGCTGCAGTGCAGAAGCAGCGCTGCTTTCAGCTGCTACTGCAGCATCAAAATTTATGCTGAGCGTATAATTTCGTTGGTACAGAGTATGCTATAGTCGGGCTTGACCGACTTTCTTTCTTGTTTTTGCTGCAAACTACTAATATGTCGGAATCGACCGGATCGGATGACTATATCTCCTAGCTCCCATAGAAACAATCTGTCGGAAAACTAGTTTTAGTGTGAAAAACTTTTTTATTTTCAATCGAAATGTCTTCAAACTTTGTAATCGTAAGTTTTCTATGTTTTTTTATAATTCTACAAAGTTTTATTAAAATCGGACAACTACATGATATAGCTACCATACAACAGATAGGTCTGAAAAACAGTCTTAGTTGGAAAAACTTTTTGGTTTTTAATGGCAGCACCCTGAAATTTTGTATTTGTTTGTTTCACAGGCTTTCACATAATTTTACAAATTTTTGGTCAAATCGGATGACTATATCATATAGCTCCCATACGAACAATCCGGTCGGAAAATGGAAAAAAAAAAATATTTTTTGAAATTATTGAAGCGAGCACTTGCAAGGGTATAAAAACTTCGGCACAGACGAAGTTAGCTTAGCTTTCTCGTTTGATTATATGTTAAATATTATTTGGTTACCTCTAGGTTCAAAACGAACAGTTGCCTGAAATGTTGGTAAACATTTTGTGGTGTTATTTGTATCTCTCAACATAAAGAGAGAGTTTGGCAATAGTTTGAGCGGAGAGATTGAAGATAGTTTCCGGATTTACACAGTGTGGGTATTCCAGTTTAGGTTCCTATTGAAGCAGGATACCAAATTGACTGCAAATTAGCAATTTATGGTATTGCTTTCTTCTTGTCAATTTGGTCAATTGGCAAAGAATGCCATCATTTATTTGTATATATTGAAAATAGGCTTGTCCTACACATGCCAGTTGATTGCTGTCATTTTGTTTCGACGACAAATTCACAAAGCAAATGTAGTATTGCATCAAAACAACATTTGATCTCAACAATATATCTAAAAATGTGGCTGCATTCGTTAATCAACCGAGTTCGTAGACTCTATTTCATTTACACCGATAAGTTGTTTGGTCCGCCCGCTTGGCATTGGTTATGCTTCCTGTTGTTGTTTTTGATCGCTTCCTGTGGAAGATGGTCGAGTCGGCGTCGTCCTCGTCAAGAAGAAAATCAACAAGTTGAGATGGTCAAGCTAACACACCGTCAATTGTTCCAGTATCGCTATCGTCGCAATTACAAAGGCAAGATCTATGCTTCAGTGCATCGCTTAATTTACGATGTATCAGCCATGCGTACATATCGTATGGGCAAGCTGCTGGCTCCTTTGACTGGCAGGGACAATACGGATATGATTCGTGTATTTGGCAATAGATTTGATAGCGAATGGACAACCATCTGGTGTAAGATATTTCCTATGGTGGGACGTATTGAGGCAGATTTGAGCGGGGATGACAGCGGAATTGATGAGGACATCCTGGTACATGGTCCATATGATTCCAGCAATGAGGAGGTGTGGAATGCTACAAACCACCGCCTTTAGACGGGCAAATGAGGGACGGAAGAAGGCCAGAACAGGCAAACAGAAAAACTCCTACGCTTGAAACTGTTAAAAATTATAATTTTTTGAACTGTTCCTTCTCTAAATGTAAGAGATGCGTTATCTATTTCTTATTAAACGGTTGTCCATCATCCTTCGTTTGAAACCAACTGTCCCATCCTTGGCATTTGGCATTTATCTGCAACAGGGCGAAGCCCAACTGCGACTAAGTTGCAATACTCAACACATCCGCTTCTGATGTTTACACAATGTTGTTGCCGAGGGTGTGGTGGAAAGCTTTCTCTCTCTCTCCCACTCTCTCTTTCTCTCTCTGTGTATGTCTTCCCTCGCTCTTTTCCGTAGACACGTGGTGTCCGTGCTGGCGCCTGTCAACGCCAAATGCTGGTTATGAATGGCTTTTAATGAAATATTTATGTAACAAGCAATAAAAACCACTTCTGGCTTTCATAAGAGAGAAAGAGAGAGAGAGAGAGAGAGCGAGCACAATCAAAGGAAACCCAAAACAAAGCGGTGAAAATAATTGTCTGGCTAGTTAAGTTTGTTGTCCTCCCGCCACTTGTCCCTGTGAGGGAAGTCTTTTAACTATCAGTAAACTTCCTGCTTTAGATGAACACGTTCACAGCCATTAACAGACCTCAAGTCAATGCTACGTGCTCGGCACTAGAGGAAACTCTTTCACAAACAAATTGCCAAAGAATCCATGTCATATGAAGGCAAAAGCCAAGCTAGACAAACACACTTTTTGGATAAGAAGTTGGCGTTGGGTTGTTTACTTGCCCGCTGGCTTAAAGAAGTTTCATGTCCTCAGCAAAAGAAAAGCTGCTTAAAAGAATGCCTGAAGTTTAAGCTTAAAGGCACCTTCTTGAATAGAAACGTGATGTTCTCTTATTATATGGTGTATATTAGGTAGCTGGGTGTTAACTATAACTTTGATTATCTGACTTCAAAAAGCTATTGGAACAGCAAAACTTATAACGCTGAGCAGAGCGCTAGAATCCAATTTGAGATGATAGTAAGGGAACGAGAAAGCTAAGCTCACTTCGTCTGTGCCGAAGTTTTAATACTCTTGCAAGTGCTCGCTTAAATATTTAAAAAAATAAAACTCTTTTTCCCATTTTCCGACCGATCGTTTGTATGGAAGCTATATGATATAGTCCACCGAAAAATTTGTTAAATTATGTAAAAACATGTAAAACAAACAAATGCAAAATTGCAGGATGCTACCATTAAATACAAAAAAGTTTTTCTTACTAAGACTGTTTTTCAGACCTATCTTTTGTATGGCAGCTATACCATTTAGTTGTCCGATTTTAATAAAACTTGATAGAATTATAAAAAAACATAGAAAACCTACGATTATAAAGTTTGAAGAAGTTTCCTTTGAATAGAAAAAAGTTTTTCTCACTAAAACTAGTTTTCCGACCGATTGTTGCTATGGCAGCTATGAGATATAGTCATCCGATCCGGTCGGTTCCGACATATAAGTAGTGTGCAGCAAAAAGAAGACTCTGTGCAAAATTTCAGCTCGAAAGCTCTAAAACTGAGAGACTAGTTGGCGCCGAAACAGACAGACAAAGCTCAATCGACTCATCTCGTCACCCTGATCAAGAATATATATGGTTTATAGGGTAGGAAATGAATATTTCTATGCTTTGCAAACTTCTGGGCAAAATTATAATATAATACCCTTTGCAATGGTATAAAACAGTTTAAGGTTCTTACTTCTATTATTAAGAAATGATAGTTTCAACAAGCATAGATAATCCTGATTTCTATGGTAGTTTCACCCACTCTCAAACAAAATAAATAAGGGACTAGTTTCTCACAGAAAAAAATCTTTTAACTAACCACAGGATGAATTTGCTGGTCGAGATGAACAGCGGTTTCACTCGATATCGATAAATTTCAGATGAGAAATCGTCGCTTAAGGTTGCTGCTAATTTTCTCGTGCAGTTTGAATAAAATGAGTTGAAATGCAATATCGAGGGGCTTTTGAGTACCTATACGGCTTAACAGAGGCAACCTGAATCCAAAGAAGTCGCCTGTTTGCAATGTTCGTGCACTGGCAACGCAATGCTTTCGATTTTGTATTGCGTTTTTGTATCGATGCTGTTGTAAAACAGTGGCCAAGTTCCAAGTCACGTTTACTGATGCTGTCCTTTCTTATATTTATCTAACTTGACATGATTTTCAGCTTGCGCAGTGGATTTGGACGAAATCGATTCCATGAAAGATCGATTCGATTCGATGGCTTATGGGCTTTTATTACATCAGTATTGTCAAATAACTTCAAACACAAAGTTTCGAGTGATTTCCAGTGAGCGCATCATCCGAAGCATTACACCTTTTTAGTATCCGCATATAGGCAGGCCAATTACGACAACTGTGCTCCATTCCATCATCCGAAACAACTGACTCTAAATACTTCTGATGCAATAATATGTCATAAGTGTCACTTATCAAATAGCCCTCAAGTTGGAGTGGATGCGTTGAAGGGCTCTTGAGAACGAGTGTGTTCAATATGTGAACCAGTAGCTAATTTAACAAATAAAAACTTTTTAAGTAAATTGTTTCTATGAGTATCAATAATCTGCTAGCAGTATAATGAATTTTTCTGAGCTTATTATTCTGCGATAATTTTAAGCCGATTGTCTTCAAGTATAATAAGTAAGCTTCTTAAGCAAGACAAATACAACATTCGCCTTCTCAATTTCTCGGAAGCTTCCAATCCCCCAGCTTCATAGTCGACAAATGGCGCACAAAACTGCATTTAATCTCAATTCTCAATAATTATTCACTTAATTTAACCCTTAAATCACGCTCTAAACTGTTAAACTTCTAATTCAGCAATTATGTCAGCAGCTGTATCTGTGCCTAGCCCAAGGGCTAAGCATGATTTGTGTGCTTTCCACATCTCAGGCTTCGTAATGGAGCAAAGATGCTCCACTTTAACAGCGGCAGCAAAAAACCCTCCCCCCCCCCCAAAAAATAAACCCGAAAAACGTTTAGGCAAATCTTTGTGCTGAAATCTTGGCCAAGCAACTTCATTACATGGATAAACGGAAAAAAAAATTGCAGCAAAGTATGCCACTTGATTGAGTGACTCACTGAAACATTGTAAGTTAGTTGAAGGCGTGCCATTGGCCCTCGGGCAGACGCATTTCGGTTACAGTTTATGACCGCAATTTTATTGATACCGCCAAGGGGAGCGAATAAACCCAACACTGGGCTATAAAGCGCCGTTAAGATTGCAGAGCTAGGATCGCGATGGGCGTGTTGATGGAGCTAACCAAAAGAGTCGGGCCATAACAATCAACGCACTAATCTAATGTAAATGTTAAATTATCCAGTTGGAGGGTCTCTTAAAATTTAAAGCCTTCAAAATGATAAGCCGCAGTGCAGATAAATCTATTCAAGAAGTACAAGGCGGAGTCCGACCTCCCCACAGCAAATATTACCAAGCGCCATTTCATTAGTTATGTGTGTATGTGTGTGTGTGTGTGTGTTTGTTTGGTTGTGTTTGCTTGAGGTCTTAGCGCGTGCACAGGCATAAGCTGGCAAAGCTGCTTGCTGCCCCGCTCTCAGCTTGGCTCATGTGTGTGGACCCAAAACGCTGAGACTGAGTTCGAAGGCGATGCTTTGTGCGTGCCTCAGTTGCAAACTCAATTATTAAATAAGAGACTCAAAAGGCAACTAAGAACCAAACACCTTTAAATTTACCAATAGAGATGACAGCGTGAAAGATAGTTTGGAGAGCACGTCAACCATTGGTGTCCTTAACTGAAGGCGCTGTACTATTTTCTCAGAATAATACCAAAATGACGTGCTAAAATCAAGTTTGGATTGAAATTTTAAGTACGAGACTTACTAGATTAAAGTTGATCCATGTACGAAGGGCTTGAAACAGTTCTGAAACTCGTGTATTATTCCAAAAATATTATTTCTAACTTGGATCCGTAGTGGAAAATTAAACAATCTTGACTCGAGATTGGAGTTCGATTATACATTTCCAAGCCGAGAACAAGAAAATCTCTCTTATTAAATGGGTATACATTCATACGCAAAGCATTTATACTTTTTTTGCTATTCTTATGCTGACTTGCAATTCCCAAACAGTTCTAACAATGCTGAGCAGGAAACAGAAAAAAATATTGATATGGTCCGAGGCTCAATATTATATTTTCTCATTTCAAAAAAATGCTGATATTATACAAGTGTACAAGAAGTGAATAACATGTTAATTTTATATTTTTGAGCACATAAAAACATTATTTGAAGATAAAATTCATATTTATTAATGTCATTTTGCTACAATAAATATTTAAAAATTTGGGAAATGGCAGGTTTATTATCCTATACAACTTACAGTTCACTCTGCTTCTTTAGCTAAGTATTATATATAATTTTAGAGAATCAGAAGAAAACAAGTAGATAATTTTTAGATTTTTTTTTATCTCTTCTTGTCTTGAGGATTGATCTCAGGACCTTTTGCACTTAACACGAATGGAATGGCGTCTTATCGTACTCCACCATTTAGAGAATCGGAAATAACCACTGAGTGACCAAAAATATTTATTTATTTTTATACTCTGTACCAAAGGTATATAGAGTATAATAAGTTTGTGCAAAAGTATGTAACTTCCACAAGAAAGCATCTCCGACCCCATAAAGTATATATATTCTTGATCAGCATCAACAGCCGAGTCGATATAGTCATGTCCGTCTGTCCGTCCGTCCATCTGTCTGTCCGTATGAACGCACAGATCTCAGAGATGGTAAGAGATAGAGGTTTGACATGTATGGGACATATGCTTCTTATGTCTGCAGGCAGATCAAGTTTATTTTCAATTTTAGCCACGCCCCCTGCCGCCCCCCCAATTTAGAAAACGTCATATCTCCTACAGTTTTAAAGATAGGTGGGTTGTTCCTTCTAGATATATTTAGTAATTAGCTAACTTATCGATCAGCCAAAGGAATGGTGAAGATTGGATGAACGGTTTTCGAGTTATGATCAAAAGACTGATCGCTGCTGCAGCGCAGAAGCAGCGCTGCTTTCAGCTGCTACTGCAGCATCAAAATTTATGCTGAGCGTATAATTTCGTTGGTACAGAGTATACTATAGTCGGGCTTGACCGACTGTCTTTCTTGTTGGGGTATGTTTGAAGTGCAGTTCGAAGCTCGAGCTTAAATAAATGTCGATCAAACTTGCACCGGGTATGGTGCAGAGGGTAGTGTGTCATGGGACATCGAAAAAAAGTTTTATACTCTGTACCGAAGGTACATAGAGTATTATAAGTTTGTGCAAAAGTATGTAACATCCAGAAGGAAGCATCTCCGACCCCATAAAGTATATATATTCTTGATCTGCATCAACAGCCGAGTCGATATAGCCATGTCCGTCTGTCTGTCTGTCCGTCCGTCCGTCCGTCTGTCTGTCCGTATGAACGCACAGATCTCAGAGATGGTAAGAGATAGAGGTTTGACATGTATGGGACATATGCTTCTTATGTCTGCAGGTAGATCAAGTTTTTCAATTTTGGCCACGCCCCCTCCCGCCCCCGCAATTTAGAAAAAACGTTATATCTCCCACAGTTTTGAAGATAGATGGCTTGTTTATTTAGTTATTTATTTAGTTATTAGGGTAACTTATCGATCCGCCAAAGGAATGAAGAAGATCGGATGAACGGTTTACGAGTTATGATCAAAAGACAAATTTTCTTGGTACAGAGTATGTTATAGTCGTGCTTGACCGACTTTCTTTCTTGTTCTTACTAAAAACTTTCACACCCGGTCACGTTCACTAGCCTTGGTGTTAGATTTGAAGTAACTAGCTATCAAAAAGCTTCTCAAACTGTGTTGATTTCAATAAAAAGCTAAGATCAATCCCATGAGTTGTTGAAGTAAGCTTTAATAGAGCTCTCAAGAGCTAAATTTGGGAACAACATCCGTTATTGATATATCAGAGCTCATCAGAGCTGGAGAAAATAACCAGCTCTCAAGCAGCCGGAGCAAATGTTTTCACATATCAAAATACATATCAAAAGCAGAAGCATCTGGTTTGTATAACTTGAGGCATTTCCACTTAACTTTCACAATAATTTCATCAAACAAACAGCTCTAAAGCTTTGCACAAACTTTAACATTCTGCAATTGAATTGTAAAAACTTTAAGTTATGCAGTTGTTGCGCTCTTTGAATCATGAAAATCAGTTAAAACTTTGAGCTGTTAATGACAATTAAGTGCTGCATCTTGCAATAAATAAATGAATGCGTGGCAGCATTTTGATTGTCATTCATTAAATTTGCCAAAGCTGCACAAACAGAGATAATGGTTGTTATGCAAATTGCCAAAAACCATGAAATTTATTGCATAAACATACTTAGAACGCCAGCTATATTTGTATGTGCTTAATATGTAAAAATTTAAAATATTTTTAGCTGTTAGTCTAATTACTTTAAAGACAAATTATATAGCATACAAAGAGGGGCACATATCGCGAATGGAGGATGTAACTGTACCAGTCATAAATCGTGCCTAAAACCACATGCACTCATGTACAGTTTGTCATCACTAAATCTTCGTTTAGTTGTAACTGTTGTAAGCTGCCTCGCGCACCCCGCTCTTAGTTTGTGTCTACAACTCAGGGGAAATTTGCATTTTATCATCCTGCCATTGGTTTAGTTTCTTCCCTTTATTCATTTTGGGGCCCCTTGTCGAGGATTTGCTTATAATTGGTTTTCCTTCGACCAAAGTGGGGGATTTGGAATAGGGATGTGTGTTGTTAATTTACTTGCAGGCGGCGGCGGCACTAACTTATAATTGTTTAATTAGCAAGTAAAATACGGTGAAAATATGTGGAAATGATTAGATTTGCAACGTGCTAAGTAACATGAAGGTGAAGAAAATTGATAAATGAGAGGTTTTGCAATGGGAATGGAAATGGCAACGAAGTTGGATTTCATTTAGATGCGTATCAAACGATTTCGATGGATGATAAACCTAATTTGATAACCAAATACACATACTATATTACCAATAATTTCTCTCAGTGCCTCCACTGCACACATTTAATAAACTAAAAGCATTTGCCACCCATTCGTAGGCCAGCTAACAATGACACTCCGAAAGATATTTATCTTAAACATATGCGCATTATCCACTGCCACCCCAAATGGCAGGACAATGGCAACCGTTTTCATTAAGCCAACAAACTAATATAAATATTAACCCTTTTTTCGGTATGGAGCCATTTAGTTGCACAGAAGTAGTGAAACGGTTAAGATATTCCAAACGCAGTCCCAAAACTAACAACTCAACAAAATGATACAAATTATGAATTGGTTTTCCATGGTAATTCATAACTCTATGAAAATATTTTAAGAATATTTCTTTAATTTATAAACTATTTTCCAGTTCATAGGACTTATACCTCTGAATCGTCAGCAATTGAAATCGAATTTCTTTCTGGACTATGCCATGATGTGCATTGTGCCGCTCTTCTATTTGGCCTGCTATCTCGGCATAAATTTGTTTCATGCTTTTGGTCTGTGCTATTTGGAGGAGTGCAATAGCGTTTGTCGATTGAGCAGCAATCTGTTTATGCATTTGGGTGCATTTCTCTATCTGACGGTGACCCTGATGAGCCTCTATCGACGGAAACAGTTCTTTGTGGAGTTCGAAACGCGTTTGCAGGAGATTGACGTGGTCATACTAAAATGTCGGCGTGTGGCGGAAATGGATAAAATGCGTGTGACTGCCGTGAAGCATAGTGTTACGTATCATTTCACATGGCTCTTTTTGTTCTGTGTGTTCGTCTTTGCATTGTACTACGATATCAAGGAGTTGTATCTGTAAGTGGAAACTGTATATATCTATTTAGAAGCATATTTAATCAATCAGATTAAGTTTATTTCCAATTTTTGCCACGCCCCCTCAATGAAAATAGCTAAATAACTGTAACAGTTTTTAAGATATCAAGCTCATTTTAAGTGAAAGTGCCAAATATCTACATTCTCTGAAATTTTCGTAAATTTCGGATAACAAAGGGCAGAGTTATAAACATTAAAGAAAAAACAGTTGCATACTTTTCGGAGCCGCAAGCGCTGTTTGCTAACATCATGTTGAAATGTTTTCATTAAAGTTAATGCTCTGTTAATTAACATATGGAGAAGCTATAAAACACTTACTCCCCTGAGTAAGGGGTATTTCGAAGTCGGCAGGGGCAACGTTTAACATAGGAAATGGTGGTTCGAGATCCAAAATCGAACTCTACTTTTGTATTACAGCTATACTATATAGATCTCCGATTTCGACCAAACTTAGTGGAATCATGAGAAAGCATAGCAAACCAAGAAATACAAAGTTTGGAGGCGGTTTCTTTAAAAACAAAAAAGTTTTTCTTACTAAAACTAGTTTTCGACCGATCATTCCTATGGCAGCTATAGCCTATAGTCATGCGATTTTGACAAAACTTTTAAGAATTGTGTGAAAGCATATAAACTAAGTATTTGCCAATTTTAAATAGGTTAACACTGAAAACAAAAAACTTTTTCTCACTAAAACTAGTTTCTCGACCGATCATTCCTATGGCAGCTATAACCTATAGTCATCCGATTTTGACAAAACTTTTAAGAATTGTGTGAAAGCTTATAAAATATATATATTCCAATTTTAAATGGGTTTTCATTGAAAACAAAAAAGTTTTTCTCACTAAGACTATTTTTCTAACCTTACTTTTCTATGGCAGCTATGCCATATAGATGTTCGATTTCGACCAAACTTGACAGAGTCATGAGGAAGCATAGAAAACTAGTAAATACGGAGCTTGGAGACGTTTGCTTTAAAAACAAAAAAGTTTTTATCACTAGAACTAGTTTTTCGACCGATCGTTCCTATGGCAGCTATATTTTATAATCATCCGATCCAGCCGGTTCCGATAAATGTTTAGCGTATGTGTACCAGAAGATTTCGTGCAAAGTTTGGTAGCGATAGCTTTAAAACTGACAAAGCTAAATCAACTTAGCTGGTCATGCTGATTAAGAATATATATACTTTATGTGATCGGAAATGCTTCAAGGGTATAATAATCACATTTATTTCTTGGATTTTTTAAAGCGAATATATAATATTGTGAAATCCAAAATCCAGAAATATCCAATTGGTTAGATTATTTTTAATATCCTATTTCTGATATTAAAATATCTCTTTTTCATATTCTTTGGATGATTTTCAGCTCCGTTGGATGGCAATTTTGGAATCCTTTTAACACTAAATAGATATTTTAACATCCAATAATTGGATATTAAAAAGTATCCCTTTCAAATAGATAATCTAAATCATCAAATGTATATTTTTAAATAACCTTTTTTTTTATCCTCCCGAACTTAACTAAATCCAAATGCTCTTTATATATAATTCTAGCACTTTCGGCCACTACGCTTTCATACCCTTTATGGTCTCCAGTTTTCCATATTTGGCTGGCAGCATCATTCAAGGTGAATTCATCTATCATGTCTCTGTGATTTCGGAACGTTTTGAACAAATTAACACATTGTTTGAGAAAATTAACAAAGAGGCCCGTCATCGTCATGCCCCGCTCACCGTGTTCGACATCGAAAGTGAGGGCAAGAAGCAGGAGAGGAAGATTAAAACACCACCAACGGCCATGGATGGCAAAGCGCCATTTGGCAATGAGCAAAAGTTGAGCGATGAATTGAAAAGTCAAACGGGAACGGGACAACAAAAGAACATTGAGGATGATGAGACGGACACAAGTAATGACGAGGACTTGGATGATTTGGATTATGACAATGCGACCATCAGTGAGGGGACAGGGTAAGGATGAGCCACACCAAACTAGAAATTAGTCCTGCTTCATTTTAACCATTTCACCTAGCAACACCTCGGAGGCCAATCTGCCCGACTTGTTCAAGCTGCATGACAAAATCCTTTCGCTCAGCGTGATTACAAATGGCGAATTTGGCCCACAGTGTGTACCCTATATGGCGGCCTGTTTTGTGGTCAGCATTTTTGGCATTTTCCTCGAAACCAAGGTCAATTTCATAGTGAGCGGCAAAAGTCGTCTGCTGGACTATGTCACCTATTTGTATGTCATTTGGAGCTTTACCACCATGGTGGTGGCCTACATAGTACTGCGACTGTGCTGCAATGCCAACAATCATTCCAAGCAATCGGCCATGATTGTCCACGAGATAATGCAAAAGAAGCCGGCCTTCATGCTGAGCAATGATTTATTTTATAACAAGATGAAATCATTTACATTGCAATTTCTGCACTGGGAGGGCTTTTTCCAATTCAATGGCATCGGCCTGTTCGCACTGGACTATACGTTCATCTTTTCGGTGAGTGGCAGAAGGGAGTAGGATGGAATTGACATAAAATGTGTTTGCTTTTTTTTTGTTCTTTTTTGGCTGAGTTAGACTGTTAGTGCCGCCACATCCTATTTAATTGTGCTGCTGCAGTTTGACATGACGGCCATATTGCGCAACGAGGGCCTGATGACCTAAGCGGAATGCCAACTAATTGAATTATGTGTCACACTCACTAAATATTGTTTCAAACAATTTTTCTACATTTTTTAAGCACTCAGTAAAGGATACACATATAAAAGTGTCAGCACAGGAGCAGCAAAGTGAATAATCCTAGTGAAAATACTTTTACCTGGAAATCTATACAAATTGTTATGAGTCTATTACTATGTTTATACCAAATTATTCGTGATTAATGCCCTTCAAAGTATGCAAACTTTATTTCCCTAAGTTGTTATGTATTAAAACGAAGCCATTGCAAGTCTGTCATAGACATTCGATACTGCACACTTACTCAGATAGTTGGATATTCAACAAAATGTTGAGTTTAGACAAATACAAAATATATTCTTAACCAAAATTATGATTTTCATCCAACATAGCATACTTTAAAGGGCATTAAGCATGATATATTTTTTGTGTGTATAAATCTTTGTAAAAAATACTCTGTTTAATATAACTTTCTATTCCCCACTCTTTATCGTTGAGTTTGACGAAAGGCAAATAACAGCTGAAACTCAATGGACTGAGAGAAAAGTAACTGAAGAAGTCACTGAGCAAGTTACTAAGCAAGTAACTGAACAACATACTAGACAACTCACTGAGCCAGAGTGACTGAAAACCAACTACTGAATAAAAAACGAGAAAGCTAAGCTAACTTTGTCTGTGCCGAAGTTTTTATACCCTTGCAAGTGCTCGCTTAAATAATTTCAAAAATACGCATTTGCCCATTTTCCGACCGATCGTTCGTATGATATAGCCATCCGATTTGGACAAAAAATTTTAAAATTATGTGAAAGCATGTGAAACAAACAAATACAAAATTGCAGGATGCTACCATTAAAAACAAAAACGATTTTCTAACTAAGACTGTTTTGCAGACCTATCTTTTGTATGGCAGCTATACCATTTAGTTGTCCGATTTTAATAAAACTTGATAGAATTATAAAAAAACATAGAAAACCTACGATTACAAAGTTTGGAGACGTTTCCATTGAAAAGAAAAAAGTTTTTCATACTAAAACTAGTTTTCCGACCGATTGTTTCTATGGGAGCTATATGATATAGTCATCCGATTTGGACAAAAAATTTTAAAGTTATGTGAAAGCATGTGAAACAATCAAATACAAAATTGCAAGATGCCACCATTAAAAACAAAAAAGATTTTCTAACTAAGACTGTTTTTCAGACCTAACTGTTGTATGGCAGCTATATCATTTAGTTGTCCGATTTTAATAAAACTTGATAGAATTATAAAAAAATCATAGAAAACCTACGATTACAAAGTTTGGAGACGTTTCCATTGAAAAGAAAAAGTTTTTCATACTAAAATCACTTTTCCGACCGATTGTTCCTATGGGAGCTCTGAGATATAGTCATCCGATCCGGTCGGTACCGACATATTAGTAGTGTGTAGCAAAAAGAAGACTCTGTGCAAAATTTCAGCTCCATAGCTTTAAACTTGAGAGACTAGTTCGCTTAGAAACAGACAGACAGAAGGAAGGACAAAGCTCAATACTAAGCTCGTCACCCTGATCAAGAATATATATAGTTTATGGGGACGGAAATGAATATTTCTATGCGTTGCAAACTTCTGGGCAAAATTATAATACCCTTTGCAAGGGTATAAAAATAACAATTAAAGTAGCACATGTTCCCTTGTTCAGTTTAGCGAACAACTCAATATTGTTCACTCACTCATGCTGGACAACCCAACGCTACTGCAAATGCTTCAGTTGCTCTACACGCTAATCGCATCAGCGTTAAGCGTTCATCACTTTTTGTACAGGATGCAGGGTGGAGGCGAAACAGGAGAAGCTAACGGTAGGTAACTAACACAATTTCATCAAATGTCAATTGAAAAACACGATTTGCCAGTCGTCGTTGCCGAATTTTGTGGCTGTCAAACGGAAGTCGGTGAAAGGAATTGGCAGAGAAGGAGCAGAGAAGTAAAGTTAAGAGAAAAAACCACGGTCCAATTTCCGCTTTCAATCACTTTTAGTGCAGCGGAAATGTGTGCAGGAATTTGTGTTGTCTCTCTGTGTTCGTATATGTATGTACAATTTGGTTAGGTTGAAAATTGCATTTTGGTTTTTCCAGCAGCATTCAATTAATTTTTCATTATATGGCCAGCGTGTCAAATTTAATTGATTTTCTTTCTCACTCACTCACTCGACCCCACACAGCCAGTCTGTCTTGCTTCGATTCGGGCTTATATTACAGAACATTGGACACTTCCGGGGCCATAAATCAATATCGCCCACCCGCTCCTTCTGTTTGACACACAAGCAGAAAAAAGAAGACGACGCAGTAAAGGCTGGTCAGTGGCCAAACAGAAGCAACAGGCCGGGACACACATTACCTGCAAATTACGTCAACTGAGCTGAGCGAGTTGGGAGGAGGGGGCTGGTTGGGGGGGGGGGGGGGGGGGGGGGGGGTTGTAAAATAAATAAACAACATGACCCCACACAGCCATGTGAAATGTCGGGCAACTTTTAACAGTTCATTTAGAATTTTATACGTGAGGGGGGTGGATGCTCTACTGGAGGTGGTGCAGATGCAAGTGTACCACAAATTCCAACAGGTTGTTGTCTGAGTAATTGAGTCTAAAAATGCATTGGCCAGTCGACCATTACATGACCTCGTACTGCCAAATAGGCTGCATGTTGCTATTATCAGACTAAGAGAGAGAGGGAGAGAAAAAAATTCTACAGAAGTGTGGGGGTAATTGGGGGAGTCGGTAGGTCTGTCTTTAATAAGCTCATTTTAGTAGCCCACTGGGAAATGTTGCTGATATTGCTTGGTAATGAAGTGTGCAAGTTATTAAGCTGAAAAGGTTCCCCGCGCATCGAATGTGGGCAAATATGTGAATCAAAGAAGTTCATATTAATAATGCGACAATAACATGGAATATTCAGAAAACAGAAAAAATTAAGTACTTTGGCAATATTTAGTTTTAAGAAATTGTAGTCTACTTACAACCATTCTGGTTGGGAATTTCCACATATATACTTTAATTCTTTAAAAAAAATCTCTTTTACAAAAAAATAACATACTTGATGCAGTTATGGTTTATACCTCTAAACAGAATGTTAACGCTGATCAAAAATTGTGTTTCGCAGCAAGTGGCAACGCCAAAAAAATGCTCGGTAAGGTTTGCCACCACACCATGAATAGTCTTACAAACCAACAGAGCTTGCAAATCATTGAAATGTGTAAAAAGTATTGAGAGCAGTCTACATAAGACAGAGAGATCGATAATAAATAACCATATTGGCTAAAATCTTGTTTTAGGAGCTTTTAATAGACTTTCCAAATCTGGAAAATATAGATTTCACTTAATATAACAGATATGTTTTTCTCTGCCAGATTTGCACAGATTTCCTTTGATACTCGATACCAAAGGTACACTGACTATAATAAGTTTGTGCAAAAGTATGTAACAGATAGAAGGAATCATTACATACCCTATAAACTAAGCGCTTGATTAGCATCAAAAGCCGAGTCGATCGACCCATGTCCGTCTGTTTGTCTGGAGAACAAGATGAACTCGGAGACAGTAAAAGATAAGTTTTTTAGCATTTAAATAGTAATAAAAAAAAAAAAAAAAAACAAGAAAGAAAGTCGGTCAATCCCGACTATAACATACTCTCCCATACTCCCATACATGTCAAACCCCTATCTCTTACCATCTCTGAGATCTGTGCGTTCATACGGACAGACAGACGGACATGGCTATATCGACTCGGCTGTTGATGCTGATCAAGAATATATATACTTTATGGGGTCGGAGATGCTTTCTTCTGGATGTTACATACTTTTGCACAAACTTATTATACTCTATGTACCTTTGGTACAGAGTATAAAAATAGCTACACTTCCAATGCCGATGACTCACCTTCACTAGCTATTGGCGCCATATTGGAACATTATGTATGCTTGAAAGATTTTTTTTTTTTTTTTTTAATAAGTTGCTTATTTGTTCATTGAGCTGTCCAAAAAGTTTGTGAAAACAAAATCATGTCTTTAATTTTCAAATGGTTTAAATTGTTAAAAAGTTGACTTAAGACTTAAGTTAGCTTCAGCATAAGACAAACAATATTTCTAAATATTTTTCAAAATTAGTTCAATATGATTTTCATCTACAACTGCCTCCATTTTTCATTTTATAACCAACCACATGGCAACACTGTTGCAGCCAGTGGCAAGCAAAAAGCTTTCGGCTGGCACACACTACAGGTGTCCGTCTCACGCAGCCACAAAGAGAGAGAGAGAGAGAGAGACAGTGAGAGAGCGAGTGTGCCCAGCAGCGAAAGCGACAAGTGTGGTGAGTTTGTTTGAGCGCACCCACAAGCCATATCCTTGAAAACGCACTCACCCTTGGCCAAGCAAAGCCAAATTGTGCGAGGACTTGCAAGCGAAAATCAAATCAAACTGATAACAAAATGCGTTACGTGAGAGAACCAACGAGAGACAGCACCGAGGCGAACCGAACCGAAGCGAAACCGAAACCGAAACGTACACGAAGTAACCCAAAGCAGACTTACCCACTGCTGAAGCCAAGGATAATGGAAACAGTTCGTGGCGGAGTTGCAAGTGCGTTGGTTGTGCGTTGATAAAAAAATTTTAAGAAAACGCTATCCTTGTGAACTTTTCACAGCAGTGAGTGAGCGACCGAGTGGGCGGAAGCCCTCAGCGCGAAAGTTTTGTGTGCGGGCTCTTAATCGAAATTTCGCTGGAAATTTAATTAACAGTAAACAGAAGGCCACAAAATATTTGGATGGAAATTGGCAATTGGTTTCACCGACAAAAGAAATAACGAGAAAATTATAATTTGAGGCAAGAATATTTTCCAGGAAACAGGCTTAGTAGACCTTGTTGAATAACCAAGCGGGCTGCGCATTTTGGCGCCGCGTAGGCGTCTGCCTAAAAACAGCAAAAGGAAAATCAAATGAAAATAAAAGTATAAATCCTACCTAGACGAGAAACGGTTGTGTGTCTGTGAAGCTGAGTTTTATTTACAGGTTGTTGCCGTTGCTTTTGCTGTTTTCTTTTTGGCGATGGGCCATACTCTTTGCTAGTGATGCAGTGCGTTTTGTAATTGAACTAGTTGATGTTGAAGTATTTTTCCAAAGCGTAGCTAACACACTGAAAATAATATCAAAGCTCTAAGAATTCCATACAAAAAATGTAACCGAAATCATTTGAATAATTTCGTGAAGAATCATTCTATTAGGACTCCGACGCTTATCAAAGCGGTCAAATCGCCACCCATTTTATGGTATTTGACATTTAAATTTGATATGGAGCATTCCATGAATAGGGCTGGTAACCTCCTGGATTCCACATAGTGGTTTCCTTTTAGCATTTTCTTAAATCTGGGTTAAATCCATTGAGAACTTGAAGCGCCAGTCTTAAGTAGAGCTTTGGGCGTGAGCGAATTTGCTTTCACGTCACGAATAATAAACGAAATAAAACGTCTCCTTACGCACGATTCACTCATGATTCACGTCAACTTTAAAGCGTGTACGTCACTTACGAATGATGCACGACGTAAAAAAGCAGCACGATTAAAATGCATGGACATAATAACGGATTTATTAAAATAAATCACACAACGGAAGCGTATTATTAGCATTTCATTGCAGCTGCCTTAAGGCAATATTCTAGTAATGTTCTTCCGCAACGTTTTTGTTGTGACCTTCTTTGAAATTTGTTTTAGAAAGTCCAATTTCCCTTGGAGCTTGTTGAATGCACCGGTGTCACATCGACTCAACTGTGTCACGTTTAGAGAAACATGACAGCACTGCTTTGCAAGGGCCTTGTAGTCAGTTGCCGGAACTGACACACATCACCTCTTTTGGATTTTCATTTCTTTCAAAGTGATGCTTTTTATTGCTTCTATTTTTCCGTCACATAATTGAAATGCAGAAATTTTGAAGAGTTTGTGCCAGTTTCGAGTAAAAGTTCTTTTTATTTCATTTGTAAGAGTGCCCGTATCTTTTTTTTCAGAGTGTATCATACTTCTTGTACTATATTAACGACCTCGGGTCATTATTCACACACAAAGCACGCACGATACTCTGTTTTTGCTCACGTTCAAGTCGTGACACACCGTGTAGCATTGATATTCACATAATGGGTGCACCTCTATCTTAGAATAAGTGGCCGATAGGTTTTGGTAAGGCGATGCCCATAGCATATGCACTCAAAGCGCATTCGTTGTTGTTTTCTGCATAGCTTAGCAGCGCGTTTAGGCACTCACTTACAGCAAAAGCCTAAATGAATTGCAGCAATAATTGTGTTTGCTTTCTCTCCTAACAACAAATATGTATGTTGTCTTCAGCAAAGATTTTGTTGTTGTTATCGAATGATTTCTTGTGCATCAGCCAGCAACAGAAAATAGTCGGTTTCTCTTTCTATTATATGTAGAAATATTTTTTGTTGGCCCTAAGCTAACGCTGGTCACCTCTGTTTTAGTGCAAAACCTTGTTAAAGTTGCTGGGAAGTGAAGCTCTTTTGATTTATAATGCGGTTCACAGCTCGTCCTTAAAGCTTATTCCAGTTTTTATGCTTATTCTTTTTGCTTCCGCTGCTACCGGTTTTTTTTTTTTTTTTTGCGTAAGAGCATTTAGGCTTCACCTTTCACAGCATCTGCCCACTTTGGAGGCCCTGAAAATCAAAGCCCTTATGCCCGCCATTGTGTGCTTGCGTCTCGTCTATGGCTGCCAGAAAGTATCTAGCCCATCTCTTTCTTTCCTACTCTCACTCTCTGACTCTGTGTATGTTTGTGTGGGTGTGTGTGTGTGTCCATGAAACTTCTGCTTCCTGTTTGAGTTTCAACTTTGGCTTTTATTTACTACAAATTGCTCAGCATTTACCTTACATTTGAAATTTAATGGATTATTTTACACATTAAAGCAAAAACAATTTTTGTAATTAACTTTGCCTACGGGCAGAAAATTAGTATTAATGACTCCAACAGGTTTCGCGGCTTCGACTTCAATTAAGGGTTTTGTTTTGATTAAGCGTCAGTTCGCGGCTAATAAATTTTCATAAATGTTTCGTATTATCCCATAGAAATTCTTTTGGCAGTGCTTAAAAGTTTGTGTGTACAAACTTTTGGCACATTTTTTTTTTTTTTTGTCAAAAAGTTAGTTTCATTCATTATTAACAGCAATGTAAGCACCACTCGGCGCCCTTCTTTGATAGCCCAAAGTGACGTTTAGCTATGTGTAGAAAGTTTGCTATTAATTAAAGGGCTGTTTTTTTGTCTCAGTGGGGAAAAATGGTTGAAGTAGCCGAGTTATGCAATCTTAAGTTTACTAACTGAAATTTAAATATTAAATTGTATGCTTTGTGTTGGATCTTAATTAAAATTCTAAATGACAATTCAAATCACTCAGGTTGAACAGATTATTTTTGAATTTTCCAAGCCAATAATAAACTTAATAAATGCCACAAATTCAATGAACAAACAAGACCCAAATTAACTTAATACATTGCCTTCTCCGCTCAGAATTTTAGGACAAAGACCACGCACACACAAAAACACAACACACACACACATCTTACATATAAAATTACCCACAAAGTTTAAATATTTGTATGCATATTTTGTGTATCGAATAGAATTACACACGCTTAGGCCAAGCAAATTAAATTATATGTTGTAGAAAGGAATAGAAACAAAACGTGAGAAATACACAAAAGTGAGGCAGGAGTCATGAAGTGAGAAAAAACCGCAAGAAATAACATACGAGATAAAAAAAGCATCAAAAGCAGCAGCTAAGCAGCAGGTCTTTGACTTTGAAGCCAGACCCGGAGAGCAGTATCATGATTTGATTTTCGGAACCGAGGTAAGTTAAAATTTAATCTAAAATTAAGTTTTACATAATTTTTTCAGTTTTTATAGTCTGTACCAAAGGTACACAGAGTATATCTAGTTTGTGCAAAAGTATGTAACAGACATAGAGAACAGTCTACGAAAAATATTATTTTAAGAAGAGTTTCACTCACTTTTTGGCCATGTCTTGGAAACATACTGAACTTGCAAAAACTTTTATCTTGGATGAAATAAAAGATCCCTTAAATATTCTCAAATTTATACGCAAAATTGTTGTCTTCAAGTTCGGTTTTGGTGTTGGTTCAGTGGTCATCAAATTTCTATTATTATTATTAGCTTTCGTACTCAAGTTACTGGGCTTATCATAGGATTCTTAGCGCAGGAGACTATTTAGCACTCGCGTGATAGTGCGACACATCGAATTCTACTAACTTCGTCTGTGCTGAAGTGCTCGCTTAAATATTTTCAAAAATAATTTTTACCAATTTTCCAACGGATCGTTTGTATGGGAGCTATATGATATAGCCAACCAATTTGGACAAATATTTTTAGAATTGGGTGAAAGCATGTAAAACAAGCAAACACAAAATTGCAGAATGCTACCACTAAAAACAAAAAGGGTTTTTAACGAAGACTGTTTTTCAGACCTGTCTTTTGTATGGCAGCTACACTATATAGTTGTCCGATTTTCATCAAACTTGGCAAAATTATAAAAAAGCATAAAAAACTTATAAATACAAAGTTTGGAGACGTTTCCATTGAAAAGAAAAAAGTTTTTCATACTAAAACTAGTTTTCCTACCGATTGTTCCTATGGGAGCTATGAGATATAGTCATCCCATCCGGTCAGTTCAAGATATATTAGTAGCGTGCAGCAAAAAGAAGACTCTGTGCAAATTTTGAGCTCGCTGGCTTCAAAACTGAAAACTTAAAAGTAAAGATCCCTTAAATGTTCTCCATTTTTAAGGAAAAATTGTTGTTTTTTATTTTAGTTCGGTATTGGTGTTGGTTCAGTGATTATAATGATATGATTCATATGATTATATATGTATTAGCTTTCGAGCTCAGGTCATCGGATGCAGCTTCTTAGCGCAGGCGACTATTAATCACTCACGTGGCAATGAAGTATGCAGCGAATCGTTAAGCATGCACAAAAGCAGGCTGCATTCCAAGCAATAACTTTAAGACAATTTCCTTACTTGGAAGTTCGAATTTTGTGCCATTGGGCTGCACTCGAGTGGAAGACGCTACTTCTATTTAATAACTAATAACATTTGCCTAAAACTTGAACTTTAGAAGTTGGTAGAGAATAGTAGTTTTAAAATGTCAAGCACAAGCATTTAAAGATGAAGCCTAGTGAGCTAATAAGATTACCAGAAGCTACTTAAAGAGCTAAGCAAAAAAAAAAAAAAAAAAAGGAGCTTTATAGTTTGTTTTAATGGCACTCTCAGAACTTGTTTAAATTCTTCATAGAAACTAAAATTAATATATTTCTTCATAATAACCCCACGCCAGAGTTTTTTATTTCCATTTCAAAGCAAGATTTATGTAACACACGACACATTCCTGGGCTGCTTTATAGTCCACACCCACCCCCACACACAAGCACATGTATTAAAGGAGGTGTGCGGGAGTGTGCCTTCATCATTAGATGACACTTACGTCCTAGCAGTGTCAATTGCAGTTTGCATTTAAATTAACGTAATTAAAACCCAAACAAGTGCTCTGAAATTACTAAACAAGGAATTGTAGTTAATTGTGCTTTTGATGTTTGGCAATAATTACGCCCTAAAAATGGCAAAACTGAGATAGGAGGGTGATGATGCTGTGGTCGCGTATAAAACTTTACGGCAAAACTTTGTGGACACTTGAACTGCAGCAGCAGCTGCAACTTTTAATGTCGGCTTGTTGCCACCATTAACTGCAGGCAACTGCCATTTCTTTAAACTATTTTGTTCTCGCAAAAAAAGGATACACAAACTATCGTAGCAAAAATTTCCGCAAAAAGAAACAGCAAAAATTGTTCATTTGACTTTGCAAGTTGGCTCAAAGAGCGGAGAGCCACGCCCTGATGGATGCAAATTACAACCCGCCTTTTCCACATTTTGGGTTTACTTTGTCGGTGCTTAGTTTTTTCTATCCATATTCAAAAGGGAAATGAGAAAAGTTAAATGAAAAGTGGCACAGCTTATACATTAAAAAGGGAGACTAGCGAGGGGAGAGCCCCAGTTAAAGTTGTAGTTTTGTTTATTTTTTTGTGGGTTTTTGGCATTTCTAATTTGCTGCATTAAACTATTTCAGAAATTAATCTATTTTATGCATATTTTGTGGATTAAATGGGATGAAACTTTAGCAGCTAAAAGGGGAAAATGAGCAGAAAGATTGACTTAAACCATTGGAAAATTTATCTAGTGGTTTTATTTAATTCTGGCTTAAATAATTACGTTCGATAAAGTCATACGGGCAATTATCCTTGCACTCACTTCACACTGTGATCCCTACAAAGACTGAGGAGGTCTAGAACGAGCCTAGGGACTAGGTGAAAGTTAATTTAATAGTTTACATGTAGCTCACAGAATTATACTTTTCTACGACCATACAAACTTTTCACATTACTTATAAAAATTTGTTAATTTTTTATTTCTTTTTTATTCTTTACTGTTAACAAAAAACCACAAAACATTTTCTCAAATTTCGAGAAGAGTGCATAAAAATCAAGATTATGAAAAAAACATTTCTAAAATCAGAAAAAACTTAGCATTTTCTAATAAATAGACATTTCTATAATATCTTTCCATGGACTGGGATAAAATATTCCATTGATCTTATTTTCCATTTCTAAAGGATCTATAAGAGTTTCTTGTCTATATTCAGAAGATTTTCCAAAAATATTCCAATTACATAGAAAAGAAACAAAGCATGTTCATAACATTAAACATACTCATAATTTATGAATACAACACTTCCAAAAGTTCTTCAATTTAACTCCTTTTAATCAAAGTATTGTAAGAGAGCGAAAATTAAACATCAAGATAATTAAAGACTTTGATATACCCGTTAATCAGGGGAACCAATTATTAAATTGAATGTAAAACGAGAAAGCAAAGCAAACTTCGTCTGTGACAAAGTTTTTATACCCTTGCAAGTGCTCGCTTCAATAATTTCAAAAAATACTCTTTTTCCCATTTTCCGACCGATCGTTCGTATGGGAGCTATATGATATAGTCATCCGATTTGGCCAAAAATTTGTAAAATTATGTGAAAGCATGTGAAACAAACAAATATTAAATTGCAGGATGCTACCATTAAATACAAAAAAGTTTTTCTAACTAAGACTGTTTTTCAGACCTATCTTTTGTATGGCAGCTATACCATATAGTTGTCCGATTTTAGTTAAACTTGGTAGAATTATAAAAAGCCATAAAAAACCTACGATTACAAAGTTTGGAGGCGTTTGCATTGAAAAGAAAAAAGTTTTTCATACTAAAACTAGTTTTCCGACCGATTGTTCCTATGGCAGCTATGAGATATAGTCATCCGATCCGGTCGGTTCCGACATATTAGTAGTGTGCAGCAATAAGAAGACTCTGTGCAAAATTTCAGCTCGATAGCTTTAAAACTGAGAGACTAGTTCGCGTAGAAACAGACAAACGGACAAAGCTCAATCGACTCAGTTCGTCACCCTGATCAAGAATATATATATAGTTTATGGGGTCGGAAATTAATATTTCTATGCGTTGCAAACTTCTGGCCAAAATTATTATACCCTTTGCAAGGGTATAAGTTGAAAGCGCTGTCTTTCAGAAAGCGCAGAAAAGTATGCTACGTTTTTACTAACAGAATCCGCTACTTGCCAAATATATATGACAGAAGTAGGAGATTCTTGAGGCTAATCATTAATATATATGTGTCTTAAGTATCATCTTTTTACTCTAAATATATATCTAGCAACTGAGAGGTTTTGCATTTAGATAAAAAAAAAGGTTCTGGGTTCGAGTGGCAGACCAAGCTGACAATAATTAAGTATTTCCAATGACCGATTTCGAAACCTCTAGACAACTGCTATGTGCCCGAAAATCCCGCAATTTACTCTGCTGTTTGTAACTTTGTGTGACGTCTGCGCCAAATTTAAATGTGTCAAATCGGTAGAATCGAGTGACAATATCGTCTGTATAACATTTGTTATAATTGAAAAAGGTGCTGAGTTCAAGTGCCAAACAAGGCTGAAAGTGTGTTTACTTGTATTCAATAGATTTAGGCTTAGTTTCAGAAAGATAACCAAAATACTCTTTCTAGCCAGGCCCATTACATTAATAACCTGCCCTCATTATTTCAATAGTCAACCCCCTCACAAATGTTATAATTTTTGCCTATTTCGTGGATCATGATTTCCCGTATACATCAATCATGACCCTCGATGTCTGACAATAATTGTTGTTAATAATAATTTCATAAAAATAAATTACATAATGTGCACACATATTTGATGTCTTTATATATATATATATATATATATGTTTTACTTTCGCTGTGTATGTTTAGTCTGCTTATGTGCTTAAAGCTTATTAGCTGTAAGCCTGTTCGCTGAACGCCCACATTTTCGACGCACTCTGTGTGTGAGTGTGTGTGTTCTTGGGCGGGAGTGACATAAAGACCAAACTAAGTACAAAGAGTGAAAAAGACGCTAGGATGGTAGCTGATGGGAAAGCCAATGATAATAAATATTAATGACATTGCCGTAGACACTTTGTTTACATTTGAAGTTGGTCTAGAGAACTGCAGGGGGGGGAGGTTATGTTCCAATTATAAGTATGTTGGTGTTGTAGACTTTTTAAAATGGTTATTTCCTACACATGACGACGAGTGTTTCGCTGCGACATTTAATCAATAAACTCATTATTGGGTATTTTTTTTTTTATTATGTGTCCAACTATTCGACTTAATGACCCACCATTTGGAGCAAGAAAGGCAATACTATTATTGTCCTGACAGTTGAGCTATATTTCCAATATTATTGAAGGAATAAAACAACACATATAAATGCGCTTGACTTAAGGCTAATTGGTTGCGGCAATTAAATAAATTGTGGGGTCCGAGAATGTGGCAAATGGGGGGGAAACGAAATAATTGAAAATAAATAGTAAATGTTATGGTATTAGTACAAAAATAGAAGTTGAGGTAAAGTTTTAGTATTTTTTTGCGATTAGTGTGTTAAGTGGATGGCATTTTTGGGTCTCCATATATTTCCATTTTATCAATAAGAATGCGAGTCAGACATGTGACAAGCAAGTCCAAAAAAAAACCTCAAAATCAATTCAAACTTAAATGATTAATTCTGATTTTTATACTATGTACCGTAGGTACATAGAGTATTATAAGTTTGTGTAAAAGTATGAACCATCCAGAAGGAAGCATATCCGACCCCATAAAGTATATATATTCTTGATCAGCATCAACAGCCGAGTCGATATAGCCATGTCCGTCTTTCCGTCCGTCTGTCTGTCCGTATGAACGCACAGATCTCAGAGATGGTAAGAGATAGAGGTTTGACATGTATGGGACATATGCTTCTTTTGTCTGCAGGCAGATCAAGTTTATTTTCAATTTTGGCCACGCCCCCTCCCGCCCCCGCAATTTGGAAAAAACGTCATATCTTCCACAGTTTTTAAGATAGATGGCTTGTTTTTAGGATAACTTATCGATCCGCCAAAGGAATGAAGAAGATCGGATAAACAGTTTTCGAGTTTTGATCAAAAGACAAATTTTCTTGGTACAGAGTATGTTATAGTCGGGCTTGACCGAATTTCTTTCTTGTTATACTCTGTACCGTAGGTACATGGAGTATTATAAGTTTGTGCAAAAGTATGTAACATCGAGAGAGAAGCATCTCCGACCCCATAAAGTATATATATTCTTGATCAGCATCAACAGCAGAGTCATGTCCGTATGAACGCACAGATCTCAACGATGGTAAGAGATAGAGGTTTGACATGTATGGGACATATGCTTCTTATGTCTGCAGGCAGATCAAGTTTATTTGTAATTTTGGCCACGCCCCCTGCCGCCCCCGAAATTTGGAAAAAACGTCATATCTTCCACAGTTTTTAAGATAGATGGCTCGTTCCTTCTGGACATATTTAGTTATTAGGATAACTTATCGATCCGCCAAAGGAAGTGTGAAGATTGGATGAACGGTTTTTGATTTATGATCAAAAGAATGTTCGCTGCTGTAGCGCTGCTTTCAGCTGCTACTGCAGCATCAAAATTTATGCTGAGCGTATAGTTTCGTTGGTACAGAGTATGCCATAGTCGGGCTTGACCGACTTTCTTTCTTGTTTTCTTTAAATATTCATAATTATCATTTTTTTTTTAATATCCCATTATTTTAATTGCGCATTATTAATTTAATTATGCCTTCTGTTAATGACCGCTTTCTCATTGTTTATCTCGCTACCGGTCGTCCTGAATTGTAACCCATTTGCTGCTGACAGAAGTAAATTAATGCATTTAAATTAATTTTAATGTGCAAATTTGGCTGTTGTACGTGTCAGAAATTGCATTTTCTAATTAAAAGTGCATAAACAAATTGCAGCCATGCATAACATGTGATCACACTGAATTGCTATAAACGCTGTCTTCATACATGTGCACACAAGTGTTCGCAAATGCAAATTTCAGTTCAACGCCTGCCACATTGATTATGCATGATTCTCAATACGCCAAACTCCCAATACGTCCGCCCTCCTGGCAGGCAGGTTCAGTAAACCTCAACGCTGCATATTTACAATATTTTCGCAGTCAATGCCCAAAAGTCTCGAGAGTGTGTGTAAGGGCGGCCGACTGACTTAAAAGGAAGGTGATTGAATAGAAATACGTCTTCCACTCTTCGGGCAATTTTCCTAAATTTACCCACAGCCTTAAAGTCATTCAATTTTATTAAGCGCTGCTATCTTTAAGCACTTAAGCGGCAGTGGACCCCTCAAAAAAGGCATCGAGTAAATAATGTAACGCATTCAATAATGTATAATAATGTAGCAAGTATGTATTTATAAACACACTGGGTCGGGGGAGTGTTTTGTATTTTTTTTTTTTTTTTTAGGCTAAAAATAAAAGTCTGTTGAGCGTGTAAATGGCAAATCGATTTTTGGTTTACAATCTTGATTAGTTTTATGGAGGGGAAAAAGGATTTCTTTAACAAATAATTTGATTTTAATTGAGAAAAAATTTTAAACATACATTTTTTTGACAATTTTTATACTCTGTACCGTAGGTACATAGAGTATTATAAGTTTGTGCAAAAGTATGTAACATCCAGAAGGAAGCATCTCCGACCCCATAAAGTATATATATTCTTGATCAGCATCAACAGCCGAGTCGATATAGCCATGTCCGTCTGTCCGTCTGTCTGTCTGTCCGTCCGTCCGTCTGTCCGTCTGTCCGTCTGTCTGTCCGTATGAACGCACAGATCTCAGATATGGTAAGAGATAGAGGTTTGACATGTATGGGACATATGCTTCTAATGTCTGCAGGCAGATCAAGTTTATTTTCAATTTTGGCCACGCCCCCTCCCGCCCCGCAATTTAGAAAAAAACGCCATATCTCCCACAGTTTTGAAGATAGATGGCTTGTTCCTTCTGGACATATTTAGTTATTAGGATAACTTATCGATCCGCCAAAGGAATGAAGAAGATCGGATGAACGGTTTTCGAGTTATGATCAAACGATTTTTTCTTGGTACGGAGTATGTTATAGTCGGGCTTGACCGACTTTCTTTCTTGTTTCGGCTAGAAAATGCATGAAAAGTTACAAAATCAATGGTGTAGAGTATGTTTTGGAGTCGGGGCACTCAAACACACCACCATCAGTTGTTTATCAAACTGTTTGCTTAAAACAAACAAACAACAAAACTATCCAAGTACTTTTAAAGGAACTTTACCCTTTCCCTGTTAAACGAACTGTGGGTCTCAAAATTATGTATAATTAAGGTTGACCTTATAACGAACACATTCAAGGACTCTGCCTACTTGTATGCTTATTCCTTAGAAAGTAACATCAACTTGCAGCTGATACTACCACAACCAGCTTTTGTTGTAGTACCAAATGCTTCTTCCAGTGAACACGCACAAGGACTTGGACTGTGCCAGCAAAATGACTGCTGATGAAAGGACCGCAAGGCCCTTAAAACAAAACTGCACAGACAAACCATGCTATCTGTATTTTTTTAGAAAATCTTTGTTGATTTTCTGTTGATTATTGACTTATAATTAAGCGTTAACCTTCAGTTGGCTAGTCCACAACTATATTTTAGCCAGAACAGGAGTCATAAAGAGACAGCACCAATGCGCATAACCCACAATGTGGTTATGAGATGGAAATAGAAAGCATCCAATCCACTATTTTGAAACTGCCCTTCTAAAGAAGCCTGGGTGCGTTGGAAAAATAAAAATTAGGCAACATTGGCCATAACGGTGACAAAATCAGGAACCAAAACAGTGACTAAGACAGTGACCAATCAGTAACCAAACAGTGACCAAGCAATGACTAAAAGAGTTACCTACAAGTAATCAAAACAGTGACTGAAACCGTGACCAGTGACCAATCAGTAACCAAACACTGACCAGTCTCCAAAACAATGACAAAAACAGTGATCAAACAATGACTTAAAGCAGCCATGCTCATGCTTTATACGCTTCATGCGCCAATGTTGTTGTAATGCGCGAACGCGTCAGCCATGCGCATATGGCTGACGCATAGGCATAGGCTGGCTGCTCATGCCGAGTTAAAGGCAACAACAATACGTGCTAACAGCGCGTAAGTGTGTTTTCTCTTTCTCTTCTATGCTCTTGCGGAATTAAAGGCAACAACAATAAGTGCTGACAGCGCGTATATCTCTCTCTCTCTTCTCTTTCTCTTCTATGCTCTTGCGGAATTCAAGGCAACAACAATACGTGCAGACAGCGCTGTATAAGACAGCCACAAGCACACAAACACACAACCGGCAGTAGTCGGATTTCTCTTTCGTTTTCTTATGGTAGTTGTTGTTACAGATTTTGGTTTTTTGTTTGTGTGGGTTAAAACGCACTTATAAGAAGCTGTTGGACATCCCTGACTTAAAGAGTGACCTGCAAGCTATCAAAACAGTGACCAAAACAGTGACTACGACAGGGACCAGTGACCAAACAGTATCCAAAACATTGACCAAACAGAGAGCTAAACACTGATCAATACAGTGGCTATAATGTGACCAGTATCAGTCAGAGCACAATGAAATATAAGAAGGAGTCCTTAAAAGATTGTAGGATCGGACAACATCCAACCCCATTAAATGGTTCAAAAGAATGCGACGTTTTCATTTTGAAATATCTGCGCTTATAAAAATAGTACAACTATTTGGGGGACACTTATTTTACAGCTAAGAAATAGTTTAATATAATTATATACAGCATTAGCGGTGTTAACCTTTATCGCCTTTAACATCATGCGATGGTGCTCACATATCTTTTTCATTAATTTGCATGCTACTTCTATGATTAACAACAATAAATGGCCTTAGAATATCAAACATTGCTGATTTCAATTAAGGAAAGGCAAACTTAGGCCATTTCCTTTTTCTTGCTTTGTTTGTACAAGATGTCCCGCAGATAATATTCTTGTATACACAGTGCACATATTATAAAGTCATAAATATGGTAACAGCCTTCTACATCTTCCCCTTCTTCTTCTTCTTCGTTGGATTGCTATAATTCGCCAATAAATAATATATATTTTTTTCTTTGCAACATTGATAGCGAATTTAGCAGATTTCCGGCACATAAAGCACACATCAAATTATTGTGATCGAAAATCAATGGCAAAGAAAAACTGACAAAATCAGCAAAAAAAAAAAAAAAAAGTTGTCAATTGTTGAGCTTAAGCTTAAAGAGCAGGGGCAGAGGAGGGGAGCAGGGTGGTGGTGAAAGTCACAAATGTGTAAAGCAGATAAAAACGTGCTTATGAAAAGGTCTCCCAAAAGGCATAAAGATAGTTTAGCCAATGAATGGAAACGTTTGACCAAAGTGACGGGGTATGGGGGGGAAGGCAAAAAGCTGTTTACTTTTGTTCTTGCTGTGTCTCCTCAACGAGGAAGTAATTTAACCTATATAAAAAAAAGTTGACTTTTATGTTGGAAGTGGAAGTGTTTATATACAGCCGCCAGCTGAGACCAGAAATAATAAAAAAAAAAAAAACTAGAGCTTATAAACATGTTGACAAATTTTTCATCTACTTTTTGTTTCAAGTGGAAAAAAATTTGCTTAAGAAAACAGAGAGAATTTGAAGATGGCGGAAAAATGTGCGGCTAAAGCAGCCACAAAGAAGCCAGGCACAGATGCGTGCAGATGTGCCTGCCCCTGTGGCGTTTGAGGAGGCGGAAGTGGAGGAAAGCAAGAGCAGGAGCAAGGCATAGCCATAGTTGACATTGCTTGCACTGCTGTTGCATTAATATTACATTTTTACTCTCATTTCTTTTGGGTGAACACAACAAAAAAAAAAAAAAAAAAAACCTCTTTTTTATTATCCGTAGGAAAAAGTCAAGGGAATTATCCTAAGGGTTTGACATAGCTAGGTGCTGGGTGCATACCATAAGGAGGGCGGGTTACTTGGTTACTTTTTGTTTCGAATCTTTAGTAAACGGAAAGCTTGAAGTGTAGAAGATGTAAGTTTCTATCAAACTTCCCTCGTCTTATTAGACATTCACTTCTCTTCATCTCTAGTCCTATCTCACATTTCAAATCTTGGCTCAATTTGTCTAAAGATGTTTTAGCCCTGAATTAGTTAAGGCTAACAGATGAAGAAATCAAGGCAAGACACAAAAAAAGAAAGAAAGAAAAAAAAAAGCGTATGAAACTCCTGAGGCTTGCATTAATTTAATGAGGTTTTGCCTGCTGCCTTTGATTTGCCTGCGGCTTTCTCATTTGCTTTAAGTGTTTTAGCCACATTTCAACGCCCTTTTTTTTCCTGTTCCTTGCTTTGACTCGGGCTATTTTAGCCTTTTTGTGTGGGCACCGCCTGCGGTCAAAACGTCACAACTCAAGCGAAATAAGTGAAGTTGTCAGTTGTTGTTGTTGTTGTTTTCCTTGGATGTCGTTGAATTGGATTGTTGTCATGTATTTTGCATAATGTGCCGAGTCGATTGAACATTTCCATTTGACATGGATACACTTGGCTGTTTGTACAGTTGACTGTGTGCGTGTGTGTGTGTGTGTGTGTGTGTGTTCTGCGAGAAAATTAGTTTGTGGAAATTTGATTGGCCGATTTGTGCTCGTGATGTGCTGTCAGTTTGGGGTTAGACTTAGGCTTTATCCAAAGCAAGTGAAAGGTTAGATTGAATATAGAAATACTTAAGCGCTGTCAAGACAAGACTTTGACAGTTTTGTTGTCTTAAGTTTAAAATACCTTTTACGATTGTGCAAAAGTTTCTAACAGCCAGAAGGAAATATCTCCCACCCCTTTCATATAGCTGAGTCGAGTATATAGAAGCTTATCCTTCTGTCTGTCCGTTGGTATAAACAAACACAGCTCAGAGATGGTAAGAGATAGAGGTTTCAATATGTATCGGACATACGCTCTTTATTTTCCATTTTCGTCACGCCCCATTCCGCCTCCACAATTTCAGAAAAACATTATATCTCTCACAATTTTATAGTTAGAAGGTTTGTACCTTCGGGACATCTTCAGTAATCAGTATTACTTATCGATCCGCCGAAAGAAGTTTGAAGATCGGATGATTGATAGTCGTGTTGTAAAGAAAACAAACATTTATGATGGGCAGCATCGTTTGAAACAGCGATGGGCAGCACTTAACACACCTTAACACTTTGAGTGTAAAATAAAAGCTTTGGTACAGGTACAGAGTATGTTATAGTCGGGCTTCGCCGACTTCTTAGCTGTTATATTGCGGGAATAGCTAACAATAGCAAACAAGGGGCAGCAAAAAGGAATCATTGGGTGCAGAATCAGTATTTGACCGTTCAGAAAGGCGCTTGAGTTACGTGATTTGTGCTGATAGTTCGCATTGTCATGAGGAATAAGACTCTTAAGCCTTAACCAATGACTGAATCTCAAGATATGTCACCTGATGAACTTGCACCCTCAGTTTATTCACAGCAAAGATGTTTTCTGAATTTTAGACGACTTTTACGGAATTAGTTGCTGAGCGAACTATGAACCCGATTGAATTGAATCTACAATGATTTTTGACACACAATTGTTGAGATAATCCAAGATAAGCCAATATTGTGAAAAATAATTATATGAAAATCTTACCTTAATAATCTCATTTTAAGACCAAATCACTGTAAGCAACACAAATATAGCTAGCACATCAAAACTACCTATGTTGTTAAATGAAGTCTTAACTTAAATTTTTGAACAATGGGTTTGTCAAGCAGCTTGGAACTCCATTGCCTTCTAATCCCTTTTCAATTAAGCATCGTCATTTCGGAGATAGGGCTTTGAGCAAAATTTTGCATCAAATGCCAACATCATCAAAAAGGGTTGATTACAGGAGTGGAGTGCCAATCAAAACCAAAACACAACTGGACAGCAGTCAGTCAGCACTTTTCCGAGTCTGCCCGCTAAGCTAAAGCTTTAAAGTTATACTCTTAAAATGGTTTTCATTTCCATCAATTGTAATTTCAATTTTCCCCAAAAAGTAGGCAACAAAACATGAATAATTTGTTGAGTGCACGTGTCCCGTGCATTATCCTAAAGTATTAGCCATTTTTGTGTATATTTGCATACATATTTCTTAAAAAATTTACCCAGCAATTTGAACTTGACTGACGACAGACATGACACGACGACGGCTGCTGCTGCTGTTGTTGTTGTGTTGTTGAGGATGGTTCGCATCTACTCCGTGTTTATATTTATTATTTAGAGTTGGGGAATTTCTCTTACCGTATTTCGCATATCATGAGCATGACTAAGCAGCCAGCCGCAAAAAAAAATAAATAAACGCAACGATGCTGAAGGAATATGAACAATATGCAAAGGATTGCTAGCAACTCATAGTGAAAAGCCAAATAAATAAAAAAAAAAAAAAAAATAGGAGACATGTGAGCGGAAATGCTGTAGAACATGGCTGCCCGTTGTTGTTTACCCTTTTTTTTTTTTTATTTATTTGCTGGCAAAAGTAAACACGAGCAAAAACGAAAGTCGCTCTAAATCTGTGCCGGACACGGCAGTGAATATGTATGAGAAATATGCAGGTTTCTGAACCACATATTTTGTTGTGGTTTTGGGCAACAATTTTGCGATTGTCCTTTGACATTTTTATGCATAAGCCACATTTTTTTTGTCTGTATATATATTTTAAAGCATGTGTGAATAGAAAATATTTTTGGGGTTAGTGGAAAGAATCAAAAGTTACCTGAAAAAGGGCAGTGTGAAGGATAAAGCAAGCAAAGGCATCGACTTGGTTGGGGGAAGGTTGACCTCAGAGGTGTTTGAGTGGAGAAGCAGAAACTGTAATGTGATTAAAAACTTTAAATTGTTAATTTTTTTGCTCGAGTTAGTAGGGGAAATTAAGTATACGCCTAGTTGAGGAATGATAATTGAAAACTCAAACATTTATGTACCATTTGCATAGAGTAGACTATTGATTAAGTATTCATTCTAATGAACAAAAGTATTTCCAACGAGAAAGCTATGCTAACTTTGTCTGAGCCTTAGTTTTTATACCCTTGCAAGTGCTCGCTTAAATATTTTCAAAAAATACTCTTTTTCCCATTTTCCGACCGATTGTTCGTATGGGAGCTATATGATATAGTCAACCGATTTGATCAAAAATTTGTAAAGTTATGTGAAAGCATGTGACACAAACAAATACAAAATTGCAGGATGCTACCATTAAAAACAAAAAAGTTTTTCAAACGAAGATTGTTTTTCAGACCTATCTTTTGTATGGCAGCTATACCATATAGTTGTCCGATTTTAATAAAACTTGGTGGAATTATAAAAAAACATAGAAAGCCTACGATTACAAAGTTTGGAGACGTTTCCATTGCAAAGAAAAATTTTTTTCATACTAAAACTAGTTTTTCAACCGATTGTTGCTATGAGAGCTATGAGATATAGTTATCCGATCTGGTCGGATCCGACATATTTGTAGTGTGCAGCAAAAAGAAGACTCTTTGCAAAATTTCAACTCGATAGCTTGAAAACTGAGAGACTAGTTCGCTTAGAAACAGACAGACAGATGGACAGAGCAATCGACTCAGCTCGTCACCCTGATCCAGAATATACATAGTTTATGGGGTCGGAAATTAATATTACTATGCGTTGCAAACTTCTGAGCAAAATTATAATACCCTTTGCAAGGGTATAAAAATACATGATAAAATTCGTCTATGAAGTTAGACTTAAAACAAAGGGTATAAAAATACATGATAAAATTCGTCTATGAAGTTAGACTTAAAACAAAGCCCTGGATTCAACAAGGTGAATCAGAACAGTCTACTTTACAACAGGGTCGAAAACAAGGGCCAAACCTAAAGCAAAACTGATATTGCTGATATGTAAGTGACTTTAATCTAATTCAAATTCTTTTCAATCTGATATTCTGGTTGATATTCTTTAAAAATGTTTCATTTATGAAGAAAACATGTATTAAACTGTAAACTTATTTCACATTTATCCAAATTTGCTTGAAGAATTTCTATGAAATTTCTCAACAACCGCCTTGCCATAAACTCTTCAAATATGTCATAAAAATGTTGTAAATTTGACTTTTGAAATTACTTATTTTTGTACAAAACGAAAGTGAAAGAACCTGCAATCAATAAACTATACATATATATACACATAAAGATATATATATATATATATATACATATTTGTTGGCCCAGCAGCGCTCATATTCATTTTCATTTTCATTTTACACAAATGCCAGCCCATTTCTTTTAAAAGCACTGCAAATAAAAATGGGCCTCTGCCATCAGCAGCAGCAACAGCAGCAGCAGAAGTTACCACTTTTCGAAAAACATTTTTATGACAAGCAAACAATTTTTCATCACCCCTCGTTGCCCGCCACCCTGCAGGCCATGTTGAAGTGGCCTGAAACTTAAATCCAGACGCACTAACCTCACAATTTAGTCCTTCTTTCTCTGTGTTTCCACCTCCAACTACTCCTGCCTCTTCATGTCAAATGCAAAAGACATGTAACAAATACATTTTTGCTCGCTTTTTATTTGATATTTACATTTCGTTCCCTTTTCGCCTGCCAAAGAGACTGAGTGGCGGGCGGGGAAAGCTGCAAGTGTTCCGCCATTTGGTTTTTTTTATATTTATGTCTTTTTGCATTTATTTACATCGGGTTGGTTTGCCAGACGTCCGTATACACATATATATGTATAGACCAAAGAAAGTCTGTGGGCGTCCCAGGTAAGCAAATGTTCTTATCTGTCTAACATTTTGCTTGCTCTGACTTTCAATGAGTTCTTTAGTCTTGTTTGCATTTGTCTTGGGCATAAATAAATACATATTTCAACAATTTATTTATGTGTTTGCCTAATAGATGTTTTATTGCTGGTGCTAAAATGCCATACAAAGGTGATGAAAGTTAATTTGGCACAAAATTGTTGTGGTTTGTGGAGATAAAATGAAAATGCAATTTGTGGGAAGTAATAAAATATGGCAAAATTTTAAATATTTCATTTAATTCGATTTAAATGGGGAGAAATGTAGTTGATTTTATAACAGTTATTAGATTTATAAGATTTATTGATCAAAAAATATGGAAGAAAGTTAACTTCGGCTCGGCCGAAATTTGTATACCCTTGCAGCATGTTTTCTAACTAATTTGCAGGACCTGTCCACTGAAAACAAACAAGTTTTTCTCACTAAGACTAAATTTCGGACTCTACTTTTGTATGACAGCTATACTATATAGAAGTCCGATTTCGACCAAACTCAGTGGAATCATGGAAAAGCATAGCAAACTAAGAAATACAAAGTTTGGAGGCGATTTCTTGGAAAACAAAAAAGTTTTTCTCACTTAAACTAGTTTTTCGACCGATCATTCATATGGCAGCTATAACCTATAGTCATCCGATTTTCACAAAACTTTGAAGAAATGTGTGAAAGCTTCTAAAATATATATATGCCAATTTTAAAGGGATTTACATTGATAACAAAAAAGTTTTTCTTACTAAGACTTATTTTCTAACCTTACTTTTCTATGGCAGCTATGCTATATAGATGTCCGATTTCGACCAAATTTGGCAGAATCATGTAAAAGCATTGAAAACTAGTAAATACGGAGTTTGGAGACGTTTCCATTAGAAACAAAAAAGTTTTTCTCACTAGAACAAGTTTTTCGACCGATCGTTCCTATGGCAGCCATATGTTATAGTCATCCGATCAGGCCAGTTCCGACAAATGTGCAGCGTATTTTTACTATAAGACTTCGTGCAAAGTTTGGTTGCTATAGCTTGAAAACTGACGAAGGAGATAGTATGAAAATTGAGGGTAAACAGGGTAAATCAACTCATCTCGTCATGCTGATCAAGAATATATATACCATATTTCAATATACCCTCTGCAAGTTTATAAAAAATGTATATTTAAATGAGCAGAGAGGTTTTATTAAGAGCCTGACTGAATATAAACCTTATCAATCCTAAAACCTTCCGTTTGACTCCACCCATAGCGGGTGTAATTATATGCACAATATTTGTAACAAAAACTGCCAACAATTAAGAACAATTAAGTGCTTAATTCACTTATTAAACCAGTAAAGACAAAGCACTAATATTCTCCTCCCCCTCTCTTAATTTCTTACAGTTGTTGCAAATGCAGAAACAACAATGAAATGCTTGCTCAATGCAGGAAGGCGCAAGAAGAAGTATGGCGGGGCACCCGACGAAGGAAGAAGAGAAAGTGTCTGTCAGCGTCAGAGACAGCGAAAGCAACAAGTGGTCGACACTTTAGTAAGAAAAACTTTGCTTTTGCTGCCGCTGTTGATACTGGCACTCACCCAACACGGCCAGGCAGCAACTGCAATAGCAACAGCAACACCAACAACAGCAGCAGCAGCAGCAGCAGCAGCAGTTACAATCCTCGAGGCAGTAGCAACAACAACAGTCAGCAACACGACAACAGCTACATCAACAGGAGAAATAGCAGCAGGAGCAGCACCAGCTACTTCATCAACATCATCATCATCATCAACAACAGTTGGCAAATCCTCAACTAACTGGGGAACAGCGACGTCAACTGCCCTTGAGGATCCATTTAAGAATATTGTGAGAATTGGCGATGGCAACACCGTTACAAGGGTAAGCAAGAGCGGGGGGGGGTTATGAGAGACTGTGATGAATGGGTGTGAAAAGTGTGCATAGAACCAAGATGAGTTGAAGCATAAAGTTAAAAACTTCAATCGATTTTCACTCAACTAACACAATTTGTGGTTTATGCTGGAGTACATAAAGTGGCTTCACTTTTGAAATCAATATGGTGGACTAACACCCCAAAGTTTTCAATAAATTCCAATCTATCTCGAAAAATATTCAACTTCTTTCATTTAGCTCTTAGCTTCAAGAAATTTGAAACTTCAAGTAAAAATCTTAAACTATTTTTGAGTTATCCCTCCAAACAGTTTCACAAACAGTTTAAATTATGAGACTCTACCCCGCTGCTGTACAGTGTAAATATTGCTCCTCATTGAAACAGCAATTAGTGTAAAGTGCAATTGAAATAATGCGCTTAAGAGTGGCAGCAAGTCGCACTTGAGCTTTGTTTCGGTTGCATGTTGCACCTCAGAATTCACTTAAACGTTCCCCATTGGCTTCAACCTAATTGAATTGCTTGAGCACAATTGCTCTTGAATTCTCTGCCGAAAGATATTAAGTGCATTTAATGGTACTACCACTTAAGCTCAATGATGCTGGCTAACAAGCACCAAAATTAAATGGAATTTTTATTAAAGTTGAGCTTCGGTTTGGTTTATAGGTCGTCTGGGACGGTCTAACCCAGTTTAAATCAAGTACTTTAAACAAGTAAAGACTATTCTTGGCTTGAGCCCATTAGCCAAATCTAAAGCTATTCCCAATTTGTTCTAAAACGAGGTTTCTGTATTGAACCAATGGCTGGAAATATCCAAGGGCCGTGAATTAAGCAATAACCAAGCTGGAATTACTGAGGGACAAAAGTTTCAGAACCGGTTGGGAATTTTAAGAACAAACTCGCTCACAAATAGTTCGCATTTCCGTGGCACACTTTTTGTAGCTAGCTTTATAAGCCTTTTTTGTGCAAGGTGTTACTACTTGAACTAAGAATTTGCTTTTCTTGAATTTTCCATCTTACTGCAAGCACCAAATATGCTTGATTCAATCACGTTTTTTCTCATTTCAATAATATGAATAGTCGTTTTCCGCTCATAGTATGTTTCGTACTCATTTGAAGTATACCCAAGTACGAATCATACTTGAAATTTTAAGTACAAAACGGTATAAATTCAATCCTGTTTGGTTTGGAACGCCCTCAGCCGTTTTCTGCCACTGAGGTAAAACGATTTTGTTATAAAATTTAATTTAAAGTGATTTAATGATTCGTCAGTCACTGTAAATTGGTTCTAAATAACGGACCTACCTCATGGTACATAGCTTACATTGTTATTGGACTATTGTTAGGACTTTTATGGTAAGCAAACTAGCTTCAGCCGGCTTGGGTTCATGTTGTGTTA